>CAUZXS010006041.1:77500-119083 GCA_963585895.1 Sepioteuthis lessoniana
CCTTTTTTTTGTTTGTTTGTTTGTTTCTTTCTTTCTTATTGCCCTTTTTTTTGTTTGTTTGTTTGTTTCTTTCTTATTGCCCTTTTTTTTGTTTGTTTCTTTCTTTCTTTCTTATTGCCTTTTTTTTGTTTGTTTGTTTGTTTCTTTCTTATTGCCCTTTTTTTGTTTGTTTCTTTCTTTCTTATTGCCCTTTTTTTGTTTGTTTCTTTCTTTCTTTCTTATTGCCCTTTTTTTTGTTTGTTTGTTTCTTTCTTTCTTTCTTATTGCCCTTTTGTTTGTTTGTTTGTTTATTTCTTTCTTATTGCCTTTTTTTTGTTTGTTTTTTTCTTTCTTTCTTTCTTATTGCCCTTTTTTTTGTTTGTTTTTTTCTTTCTTTCTTTCTTATTGCCCTTTTTTTGTTTGTTTGTTTGTTTCTTTCTTTCTTATTGCCCTTTTTTTTGTTTGTTTGTTTCTTTCTTTCTTATTGCCCTTTTTTTTGTTTGTTTCTTTCTTTCTTTCTTATTGCCTTTTTTTTGTTTGTTTGTTTGTTTCTTTCTTATTGCCCTTTTTTTGTTTGTTTCTTTCTTTCTTATTGCCCTTTTTTTGTTTGTTTCTTTCTTTCTTTCTTATTGCCCTTTTTTTTGTTTGTTTGTTTCTTTCTTTCTTATTGCTTTTTTTTTTGTTTGTTTGTTTCTTTCTTTCTTATTGCCCTTTTTTTGTTTGTTTCTTTCTTTCTTATTGCCCTTTTTTTGTTTGTTTCTTTCTTTCTTTCTTATTGCCCTTTTTTTTGTTTGTTTGTTTCTTTCTTTCTTATTGCCCTTTTTTTTGTTTGTTTGTTTCTTTCTTTCTTATTGCCCTTTTTTTGTTTGTTTCTTTCTTTCTTTCTTATTGCCCTTTTTTTTGTTTGTTTGTTTCTTTCTTTCTTATTGCTTTTTTTTGTTTTTTTTTTTTCTTTCTTTCTTTCTTATTGCCCTTTTTTTTGTTTGTTTTTTTCTTTCTTTCCTTCTTATTGCCCTTTTTTTGTTTGTTTGTTTGTTTCTTTCTTTCTTATTGCTTTTTTTTGTTTGTTTTTTTCTTTCTTTCTTTCTTATTGCCCTTTTTTTTGTTTGTTTGTTTGTTTCTTTCTTATTGCCCTTTTTTTTGTTTGTTTGTTTCTTTCTTTCTTATTGCCTTTTTTTTGTTTGTTTCTTTCTTTCTTTCTTATTGCCTTTTTTTTTGTTTGTCTGTTTTTCTTTTTTCTTTCTTTCTTTTGACTCATAGTTATTTATTCGGCTAGGCAGAGTCTGACATAAGGTCAAATTTGAGGCGTCCTAATCGAACTCAATACTTTAGACATATGCTTTGCGAAACAATTTGTCTTACAGCTGGTGTTATTTCTTTCCCAATTTTAAAAGTCATTTGGATTTCGATTAAATTCATTTCGACCGATTTATTTGTTTTGTTTTTGTTTTATTTCAATATTTTGGCGCGAATGCTGATCGAAGACATACAGTTTTTTCTTGTAAATTTATTTCATTATCCATTCGTACTTTCAATATGTACACACTTAAATAGATACATATATAAATATGAACAGAAGTATATATATATATATATATATATATATATATATATATATATATATATATATATATATATATATGTAACCATGAAGAGACTAAGGTGCAGATCTGTCTGTGGATGACTCTCTCTCTCTCTCTCTCTCTATATATATATATATATGTATATATGTATGTATGTAACCATGAAGAGACTAATATGCAGATCTGTCTGTGGATGACTCTCTCTCTCTCTCTATATATATATATATGTATATATGTATGTATGTAACCATGAAGAGAGTAAGATGCAGATCTGTCTGTGGATGACTCTCTCTATCACTCTATATATATATATATATATATATATGTAACCATGAAGAGACTAAGATGCAGATCTGTCTGTGGATGACTCTCTCTCTCTCTCTCTATATATATATATATGTAACCATGAAGAGTCTAAGATGCAGATCTGTCTGTGGATGACTCTCTCTCTCTCTCTCTCTCTATATATATATGTAACCATGAAGAGACTAAGATGCAGATCTGTCTGTGGATGACTCTCTCTCTCTCTCTCTATATATATATATATATATGTAACCATGAAGAGACTAAGGCGCAGATCTGTCTGTTGATGACTCTCTCTCTCTCTCTCTCTCTCTCTCTATATATATATATATATATATATATGTAACCGTGAAGAGACTAAGATGCAGATCTGTCTGTGGATGACTCTCTCTCTCTCTCTCTCTATATATATATATATATATATATATGTAACCATGAAGAGACTAAGGTGCAGATCTGTCTGTGGATGACTCTCTCTCTCTTTCTCTCTCTCTCTCTCTCTCTCTCTCTATATATATATATATATGTAACCATGAAGAGACTAAGGTGCAGATCTGTCTGTGGATGACTCTCTCTCTCTCTCTATATATATATATATATATATATATATGTATATCTGTAAGTATGTTACCATGAAGAGACTAAGATGCAGATCTGTCTGTGGATGACTCTCTCTCTCTCTCTCTCTATATATATATATATATATATATGTATGTATGTAACCATGAAGAGAGTAAGATGCAGATCTGTCTGTGGATGACTCTCTCTCTCTCTCTCTATATATATATATATATGTAACCATGAAAAGTCTAAGATGCAGATCTGTCTGTGGATGACTCTCTCTCTCTCTCTCTCTCTATATATATATATATATATATATATGTAACCATGAAGAGACTAAGATGCAGATCTGTCTGTGGATGACTCTCTCTCTTTCTCTCTCTCTCTCTATATATATATGTAACCATGAAGAGACTAAGATGCAGATCTGTCTGTGGATGACTTACTCTTTCTCTCTCTCTCTCTCTATATATATATATATATGTAACCATGAAGAGTCTAAGATGCAGATCTGTCTGTGGATGACTCTCTCTCTCTCTCTCTCTCTATATATATATATATATATATATATATATATATGTAACCATGAAGAGACTAAGGTGCAGATCTGTCTGTGGATGACTCTCTCTCTCTCTCTCTCTCTATATATATATATATATATGTAACCGTGAAGAGACTAAGATGCAGATCTGTCTGTGGATGACTCTCTCTCTCTCTCTCTCTATATATATATATATATGTAACCATGAAGAGACTAAGATGCAGATCTGTCTGTGGATGACTCTCTCTCTCTTTGTCTCTCTCTCTCTCTCTCTATATATATATATATGTAACCATGAAGAGACTAAGGTGCAGATCTGTCTGTGGATGACTCTCTCTCTCTCTCTCTATATATATATATATATATGTATATCTGTAAGTATGTTACCATGAAGAGACTAAGATGCAGATCTGTCTGTGATGACTTTCTCTCTCTCTCTCTCTCTCTCTATATATATATATATATATATATATATATATATGTAACCATGAAGAGTCTAAGATGCAGATCTGTCTGTGGATGACTCTCTCTCTTTCTCTCTCTCTCTCTATATATATATGTAACCATGAAGAGACTAAGATGCAGATCTGTCTGTGGATGACTCTCTCTCTCTCTATCTCTCTCTCTCTATATATATGTAACCACGAAGAGACTAAGATGCAGATCTGTCTGTGGATGACTCACTCTTTCTCTCTCTCTCTCTCTATATATATATATATGTAACCATGAAGAGTCTAAGATGCAGATCTGTCTGTGGATGACTCTCTCTCTCTCTCTATATATATATATATATATATGTAACCATGAAGAGACTAAGGTGCAGATCTGTCTGTGGATGACTCTCTCTCTCTCTATATATATATATATATATGTGTGTGTATAACTGTAAGTATGTTACCATGAAGAGACTAAGATGCAGATCTGTCTGTGGATGACTCTATATATATATATATATATATGTAACCGTGAAGAGACTAAGATGCAGATCTGTCTGTGGATGACTCTCTCTCTCTCTATATATATATATATATATATAAATATATATATATACAGGGGCCCGACAATATTTTTCGGACACATTAGTATTCGACTTTCCGAGTACCATAGAGTGACGAAATTCCTTCAATTGAATAGCATAACATATAAAGACAATACCTGTAATAAAAATGGAAGAAAATCGATTAGGTAAGAAAAAATATTTAATTTTCTTCATTTTTTACAAAACACACACGACATTATTTTTCGGACATTGTTGAAAAACTGTTAATAGTCTATAATATCACCTTTCTTCACAATAACTTTTATCAATCTCTCTTCATAAGGATCAAACATATGCACAATAACATCTCTACGTGTTTCTATTAGTTGTTTTTTGGCTCCTAGTATTCGTTCCCATAGTTTAGCTTCTTTCGTTATTTCATGTCCATCATAGACAAGTTGCGCAAGCATTTCCCAAATATTTTCTATTAAATTTAGATCTGCAGGCCATTCCAAAGTAGTCATATTAACTTTAGCCATCCATTCTTTCATGAGTTTTGACACATGAATGCTGCAATTGTCTTTCTGTAGAACGAAATCATTCCCCATCTCTCTTCTTATCATTGGTAGGGCTTTCTCGTCCAGCAACTGTGTGTAGCTTTCGCTGTTCTGTCGTCCTTTCAGCCACTCCAGCCATATATTTCCATTAGCAAAGATCATACCCCAAACCATAATTCCTCCTCCTCCCATCTGTCGTTTGTTCAGTACAACAGGCTCACCCCTTCTCGACCAAGTACACCATCCATCGGGCCCATCAAACTTGAAACGCTTCTCATCAGTAAATATAACCTTCTTAAAGTCAACATCCTTTGTTAACCACCTTTTAGCACACTCCAGTCTTGCTCCTTTGTGTTTCTTTGTTAGTGTAATTTTTTTCTTAGCCTTTGCATACTTCAAACCAATCCTATGCAGCGTTTTTTGTACTATTCGGAAGTTTACATCCAATTCACATTTCTCCTTCACTTTTCTTGTAGTAACTTTTTCTCCAGATGTCAAAAGCCGTGTCACAGTCCTCTTCATTCTCCTTTCAGTCCTCTTGTCAATTGATCTTTTCTGCCCTCTCTTCTTTTTCCGCTCGAAGTTTGTCTTCAGCATGTATTCGACCGTTGATTTCGACAGCTTCAAATCCATGGCGATCCTTCTGATGCTGGGGCCATCTTCTCGCTTCTTCCGTGCCAAACAAACGACTTCTTTTGAATGCATTTTACCTCATTAAACTTAATTATTTTGCCTAGAAATGTCCGGACTATTTATGCTGTTAGATTGTCCTATGTTAACATAGTAGTAGGGGTGCCAGTGCCCCAGAATAGTGTACAAGCAGAAAATTTTCATACAGCAACATATACATGAACATAGCTCTTAATAAAATAGGAGTTTTTGTCATGTCCGAAAACTAATGTCTCGCAAGTTTTCGCAAAAATCACAATAAACTAAAATTATAAAAGCGAACTAAAAAAAAAATGATTACACTAGTAGTGGATTTTCACTCCTCAACTACGTACTTTCAATCTCAAAAGATTTTGGCAGTAGTGACCACCTTGAAGTACTTTTTTCAAAGTGTCCGAAAAATATTGTCGGGCCCCTGTATGTATGTATGTAACCATGAAGAGACTAAGATGCAGAGGGAACGGTAGCTATCTAGCTAGTAGTTAGATAGATAAAGAGAGAGATAGACAGGCAGACTGATAAATAGGCAGTGGACGAGATAAATTATAGAAAGATATAAAAAAATTTTAAATTACGAAAAGCAAAAGAAAAAAAAAATCAGAAAAACGAATGAGTTTTCGATATTTGAGGAAATTGGGGTCTGACCAAAAAAATAAAAAGTAGAATAAATTAATAAAAAGATAATAAAGATCAAAAACAAATTGACCGGGAAGTTAAAAGTAATGTCCGACAAACCTTATCATAATATTTGGAGGTGGGTGGGTTGTTAATGGCCGTGTGTCAACGGTCAGTTTCATTGTATATCAAGTTTTTTTTATCCTTTTCTGCTGTTGCACTTTGTCAAGGTTCATAAAATTGCATCAAAGACTTCAACAACTTTACACAGTCAGCATTGCCCTAATTGAGTTCACACACACACACACACACACACAATGCCCTGTAAGTGAGTCTGAGAATACACGGTGATAGCATCCCCTGCAGAGGTGATGCAGATGCTTTCAGAAAAAAAAAATCCAGAGTATGACACTAAACTGTATCTGGCAGTGAGGATCCATTTCTGGAGATATGGAAGAGTGCGGACTACCCCTTAATTGCCATTATTGCTAGATTTACTCTGACCCGTTTGGATTCAGAGTTTTCCTTCTCCTAGACTAGTTGCCTCACCAAGGCTGAAGAACACAGTCTGTCCTACCATTTACCCAAGGCTGGAGAGAGAATAATTGGATTCATACGTTTCCCAAGGGTATTAGTGCTATGTGAAATGCAATCATTCTCGTCCAGGATTTGAACTCGTGTCACTGTGTCCATTTCCTTCTACGATAACCATTACACCACAGGCACCAAAAATAAGTAAAGCTCTTATATACATTTATATATATTTTGTTATAAAATATGATGCAATGTTATTTCTGATTGTTGGTTTGTTGGTTTAGTTTAATGGCATATCAACCTTTGTAGGTTATTTAATGTTGCCGTGCCCATTTCCTACGACGATAACCATTACACCAAGGGACCTCCTATATTACAACACGGGCACCTACAATAGTTGTTATGCCATAAAACCCAACGCAATCAAATTATATATATATATATATATATATATATATATAAACATATAAAGTATAGATTATTTGTATAAAGAAGATTTTCTTGAAATTTGAATTGTTTAAAAAAATGATTATTCTTGAAATCATATAATTGTAAAAAATGTTTATGTTAGATAGGAATACTTGAAACCATATAACTGTACATTTTATTTGCTTTACATATAAATACTTGATACATAAAACTGTGTGAAAATAAATATTATTTTTAAGTTGGTAAAGTTACTTGAAGCCATACAATGGAGTACAAATCATTAATGTTTGGAATACTTGAAACACGATTTTTATAGCTCATTAGTAGATAGGAATACTTGAAACAATTAATTGTGCAAAACATTAATATTAGATAGGAATTTTTGAAACTACATAATGTATAGATCGTTAGTATTAGAAATAAAACTTGAGATTGTATAATTGGGTACAAATTATTAATATTAGATAGGAATACTTGAAACTACTTCGTGCAATCCTGAACAAGTCCTGGCAGCAACACCCCACAAGACACCAACTGTACGGCCACCTGCCCCCTATCACGAAAACTATTCAAGTTAGACGAACCAGACATGCAGGACATTGCTGGAGAAGCAGAGATGAACTCATAAGAGATGTACTCTTATGGATCCCCACACATGGCCGCGCAAAAGCAGGACGACCAGCACGAACGTACATTCAGCAGCTATGTGAGGATACAGGTTGTTGTCCTGAAGACCTACCTAGGGCGATGAACGATAGGGAGGAGTGGCGAGAGAGGGTCAGGGATATCCGTGCTGCCAGCACGATATGATGATGATGATGATTAGATTGGAATACTTGAAACCATATAATTGCGCACAAATTATAAATCTTCGGAATATTTGAAATCATATCACTGAGTACAAATTATTGATATATAATAGGAATACTTGAAACCATATAATTGTATATAAAATAGTAGTGGTAGATAGAAATTCTTAAAATCATATAAATTTATATTTTTTAAATTAAATTTCAACTTTAAGTAATTCATGAGTGGTTGAAATGCCATGACACACATAACCCAATGAAACTATGAAGTATCCAGGCTGAAACTGTATTTACTAAAACAAAAATAGATGCTGAATGAAACATTAATTATTTCAGCGTATTACTATTCGCATTCAGCACATTTATTCCAAGGAATTTTCTACAGAAACTCCACCCAAAACACGATAGTGTGAATGTGCGTAGTCGTATTTCTTTTAATATCCTCAATGTCTGAAAAAAATCTTAACCCTTGAGCTTGAAGTTTAGCTTTAAGACTCAAGAAAAAGTCCATCAGAGATATGGTTGGTGAATAAAGAAGATTGTTGCACATGCACAATCCTGTGTTTCACGGAGCTAATTATTGTAACTATAGATAGTTGTCCCAAGGTCACCTTATGAAAGACAATAAATAGCTTTATATTTTCAAACCCGGAATCAGAATAATGTTATCATGCCAACCAAATTATGTGGATCGAAAAAAAATTCTTAGTCTTGAGGCCTGGCACAGAGACTAGAGTAATTGATTTGATTTGGGTTGGTTTTATGGCATATGAACTATGGTAGGTTATTTAATGCCAAACCCATTTTAGATACATAAATAGTTATATTTCAAACAGATCAGTTGAGTATAAGAATAGTTTTGGTTACACGCAGTTCAATATCAAAACAGTTCTATTTAAAACAATTCAGTTTAGCATAAGTACACAGTTAAAATGTCAAAACAATCTTATTTGTAATAATTCAGATTAGCATAAGTATGCAGTTTAGATCTGGTTAACCTTAGATAGGACTCTATCAGGTGCTACCACTCCGGGCCAGAGTGGAGCTGCTAGCAATGGCAATGAAGGGTTATTCCGCATTCCCCAAAGTTCTAGCATTACTGGAACCTCACCATCAGATTGTTTAGTGTCAAAATCAGGACATTCATTGTTAGGGGCGGTTTTACCCTTCCGCAGAGAAGCAGTCGGTGTATTCTACGGCCCCACCTGACTCGGCAAGACTGGCGTAATGTACACACACACACACACACACACACACACACACGTGCGCGCATATATGTATATATATTCGTTAAAGGATTTGAATAAATCCCAGACTGCTGGCTATGACAAGGTTTAAGAGTCCAGTCTGCCCAACTATTTTTCTTTCGGTGTATATATTATTTAACAAATTTGATCGACATGAACCATTGAGACTATTTTTAATGGCATATCAACGCTTGTATGTTATTTAAGGCCAAATCCTGTTTATATATATATATATATATATATATATATATGTATGTGTGTGTGTGCGTGTGTGTGTGTGTGGTTAGGCTGCAGTCGTTCATTTAAGCATGTTTCATTAAATAATTAAGTAAATATAAAAAGAAAAAAACTAAAATTAATAGAAATAATTTTGGAAATATCGACAATGTTTTGAAATGCCTTTAGTTTTTTTTTCCCGTATTCCTATGTATTCTATTTCTGTTGATAACGTTCCCTTTTTAAATAGTGTTCCCTTTTTAAAATCATCAGTTAGCCTATTTTATCCACCTCTGCGTTCCCATATTTTTGTTATGGTATAAACTTTCAAAACTCTTTGAAACTTTTTTTTTCGAAAATTCTTTTAAAAAAGCACACACACACACCTTACACAACCAAGCAACCCCTGATGATGGCCTATGAAGGGTCTGAAAGTGCTCGGGACAATTTTGGAAAATTCATCTATCAATTCCGACCTGAAACTAAGACACTAATCAGAAAACTTGAAAGGAGCTTAAATAAATTATATAGACAAAATTTGTCTTTATTATTTAATGAAACATGCTTAAATATATATATATTCACATCTGTTTATAGGAAACCCACGTTCACCGGGCTATATTTGGATTGGCATTCTTTTGCCCCTAAATCTAGGAAGCTGAACCTAATTAGATGTCTTTGCTATAGAGCTCTTAACATTTGTAGTGGCTGCAAGATTGAGAATGAACTTCAGGCTTTCAAGGATATCTTCATTGACAACGAGTACCCTGAGGATGTTATTGATATTAATATCGAGCACACAGTGACAAAGTTCAAAAACACAAACAAAGTCTTCGGTCCTCCGAAATGTCCTGTATACTTCAGACTTCCCTGGGTTGGTTCTGCTACCGAGTCTTTTGCGAATAAGATTGCCTCTTCTGTGTATCGTTGTTATCATGCTGTTAACCTAAGACCAATATTGACTTCGAGACCGGCCTTTAATTCGACGAATAAAGACAAGCTGCCTATCTTTAAACAAAGTAATTTAATATGTAAATTTGTTTGTCGATGTAATTCGACATATATAGGTATGACTTGTCAACGCCT
Source organism: Sepioteuthis lessoniana (assembly GCA_963585895.1). Taxonomy (NCBI): domain Eukaryota; kingdom Metazoa; phylum Mollusca; class Cephalopoda; order Myopsida; family Loliginidae; genus Sepioteuthis; species Sepioteuthis lessoniana. Next base: position 87,609 of record CAUZXS010006041.1, read on the forward strand.
CGAAGTGAGATTTCGACAGCATATACCCAGATCTCTTTTGTCAGGCCGTTTAACATGCGGTCACTCCCAACCAATGGATTTGGCTATTGGTGAGCATTTGCTTACTATAAATAGCTGCAAAACCAGTTATGAAGATAATTGTTTCTCTGTTCTGCATAGAGCTAGAGATAAATTTCACCTGAAATTTCTAGAGGCGATTTATATGTTTATGATTGCTTCTCTCTATGCAGGCAGTTAAACAATCATATTTGAAATATTTTGGGGGAACTGCTAGATATTGGGGTGATTTAAGTTTGTTTTTTCCACCCCTTATCTGGCAATCCAAATTATTTAATATATACCCCAATTTTTATCTAATTTTCCGGTGTATAAAAACTTGAAAAGCGCCGGACGAAAAGGCCTTCGTTTGTTTTATTATTTTATTAGAGTTCCCCTTCTTTCATTACCAATGGTGTCTTTGCTAATCACTTTATATAAATTTTCCTGTACCCGAAATTTAATTATATATATATGTGTGTGTGTGTGTGCGTGTGTGTGATTTGGAAGTGAATTGTTGGCAGATAACTATATCTTTAAAAGAGTTAGAGCTCATTTCTTTACTAACAGTCAAAGGTATCAAATATTGATATTTAACATTAGTAATTCTATTTATCAAGTATTCCTATCATATACAAACAATTTGTTCCCATCCGTATGGGTTAAAAAAATTAATAATTATAATCCTTTTTAAATGATTGAACACTTTTATTTGACTCATAGATAGGACCCCTAACAGGTATTACAGCTCCGGGTCAAAGTGGAAGTGAAAGTAATGGGAAGGAAGGAGTACTCCACGTTCCCCAAACTCCAAGACTGGACCTTCATCATCAGATGAAGTTTGATGTCATATCCAGGATACTCATAAGTCACTGATCAAAGGAAATCATGTTTGGAAGAGAAGCTGAGCAAGGAAAACTTTCGTGAAGGGGAAGGATATGTGCATAATAATTATAGAACAACATTTCAACTCAAACGTTTTCGACAGAAATGCAAAGTTTACCATCTGAGTTAAAAACGCATTGGATTATATTACGACAATAACAGAAACACAGTAAGATATATTTCGTTTGGTTTGGTTTGGTTTTATGGCATATCAACCATTGTAGGTTATTTAATGCCAAATCCTCTTTATAAATATATTTTAAATATATAGGATTTGGTTTGGTTGGGTTTTATGGCATATCAACCATTGTAGGTTATTTAATGCCAAATCCTCTTTATACATCTATATTAAATATATATGATTTGGTTTGGTTGGGTTTTATGGCATATCAACCATTGTAGGTTATTTAATGCCAAATCCTCTTTATACATATATATCAAATACATAGGATTTGGTTTGGCTTGGGTTTTATAGCATATCAACCATTGTAGGTTATTTAATGCCAAATCCTCTTTATACATATATATTAAATATATTGGATTTGGTTTGGTTGGCTTTTATGGCATATCAACCATTGTAGGTTATTTAATGCCAAATCATCTTTATACATATATATTAAATATATAGGATTTGGTTTGGTTGGGATTTATGGCATATCAACCATTGTAGGTTATTTAATGCCAAATCCTCTTTATACATATATATTAAATATATAGGATTTGGTTTGGTTGGGATTTATGGCATATCAACCATTGTAGGTTATTTAATGCCAAATCATCTTTATGCATATATATTAAATATATATAGCATTTGGTTTGGTTGGCTTTTATGGCATATCAACCATTGTAGGTTATTTAATGCCAAATCCTCTTTATACATATATATCAAATACATAGGATTTGGTTTGGCTTGGGTTTTATAGCATATCAACCATTGTAGGTTATTTAATGCCAAATCCTCTTTATACATATATATTAAATATATAGGATTTGGTTTGGTTGGGTTTTATGGCATATCAACCATTGTAGGTTATTTAATGCCAAATCATCTTTATACATATATATTAAATATATATAGCATTTGGTTTGGTTGGGTTTTATGGCATATCAACCATTGTAGGTTATTTAATGCCAAATCCTTTTTATACATATATATCAAATACATAGGATTTGGTTTGGCTTGGGTTTTATAGCATATCAACCATTGTAGGTTATTTAATGCCAAATCCTCTTTATACATATATATTAAATATATAGGATTTGGTTTGGTTGGGTTTTATAGCATATCAACCATTGTAGATTATTTAATACCAAATCCTCTTTATACATATATATTAAATATATATAGCATTTGGTTTGGTTGGGTTTTATGGCATATCAACCATTGTAGGTTATTTAATGCCAAATCCTCTTTATACATATATATTAAATATATAGGATTTGGTTTGGTTGGGTTTTATGGCATATCAACCATTGTAGGTTATTTAATGCCAAATCATCTTTATGCATATATATTAAATATATATAGCATTTGGTTTGGTTGGGTTTTATGGCATATCAACCATTGTAGGTTATTTAATGCCAAATCCTCTTTATACATATATATTAAATATATAGGATTTGGTTTGGTTGGGTTTTATGGCATATCAACCATTGTAGGTTATTTAATGCCAAATCATCTTTATACATATATATTAAATATATATAGCATTTGGTTTGGTTGGGTTTTATGGCATATCAACCATTGTAGGTTATTTAATGCCAAATCCTCTTTATACATATATATTAAATATATAGGATTTGGTTTGGTTGGGTTTTATGGCATATCAACCATTGTAGGTTATTTAATGCCAAATCCTCTTTATACATATATATTAAATATATAGGATTTGGTTTGGTTGGGTTTTATGGCATATCAACCATTGTAGGTTATTTAATGCCAAATCATCTTTATACATATATATTAAATATATATAGCATTTGGTTTGGTTGGGTTTTATGGCATATCAACCATTGTAGGTTATTTAATGCCAAATCCTCTTTATACATATATATTAAATATATATGATTTGGTTTGGTTGGATTTTATGGCATATCAACCATTGTAGGTTATTTAATGCCAAATCCTCTTTATACATATATATTAAATATATAGGATTTGGTTTGGTTGGGTTTTATGGCATATCAACCATTGTAGGTTATTTAATGCCAAATCCTCTTTATACATATATATTAAATATATAGGATTTGGTTTGGTTGGGTTTTATGGCATATCAACCATTGTAGGTTATTTAATGCCAAATCATCTTTATACATATATATTAAATATATATAGCATTTGGTTTGGTTGGGTTTTATGGCATATCAACCATTGTAGGTTATTTAATGCCAAATCCTCTTTATACATATATATTAAATATATAGGATTTGGTTTGGTTGGGTTTTATGGCATATCAACCATTGTAGGTTATTTAATGCCAAATCATCTTTATACATATATATTAAATATATATAGCATTTGGTTTGGTTGGGTTTTATGGCATATCAACCATTGTAGGTTATTTAATGCCAAATCCTCTTTATACATATATATTAAATATATAGGATTTGGTTTGGTTGGGTTTTATGGCATATCAACCATTGTAGGTTATTTAATGCCAAATCCTCTTTATACATATATATTAAATATATATGATTTTGTTTCATTGGGATTTATGGCATATCAACCATTGTAGGTTATTTAATGCCAAATCCTCTTTATACATATATATTAAATATATATGATTTTGTTTCATTGGGATTTATGGCATATCAACCATTGTAGGTTATTTAATGCCAAATCCTCTTTATACATATATATTAAATATATATGATTTTGTTTCATTGGGATTTATGGCATATCAACCATTGTAGGTTATTTAATGCCAAATCCTCTTTATACATATATATTAAATATATATGATTTTGTTTCATTGGGATTTATGGCATATCAACCATTGTAGGTTATTTAATGCCAAATCCTCTTTATACATATATATCAAATACATAGGATTTGGTTTGGCTTGGGTTTTATAGCATATCAACCATTGTAGGTTATTTAATGCCAAATCCTCTTTATACATATATATTAAATATATAGGATTTGGTTTGGTTGGGTTTATTGGCATATCAACCATTGTAGGTTATTTAATGCCAAATCATCTTTATACATATATATTAAATATATATAGCATTTGGTTTGGTTGGGTTTTATGGCATATCAACCATTGTAGGTTATTTAATGCCAAATCCTCTTTATACATATATATTAAATATATAGGATTTGGTTTGGTTGGGTGTTATGGCATATCAACCATTGTAGGTTATTTAATGCCAAATCATCTTTATACATATATATTAAATATATATAGCATTTGGTTTGGTTGGGTTTTATGGCATATCAACCATTGTAGGTTGTTTAATGCCAAATCATCTTTATACATATATATTAAATATATAGGATTTGGTTTGGTTGGGTTTTATGGCATATCAACCATTGTAGGTTATTTAATGCCAAATCCTCTTTATACATATATATTAAATATATATGATTTTGTTTCATTGGGATTTATGGCATATCAACCATTGTAGGTTATTTAATGCCAAATCCTCTTTATACATATATATTAAATATATATGAATTTGTTTCATTGGGATTTATGGCATATCAACCATTGTAGGTTATTTAATGCCAAATCATCTTTATACATATATATTAAATATATATGATTTTGTTTCATTGGGATTTATGGCATATCAACCATTGTAGGTTATTTAATGCCAAATCCTCTTTATACATATATATTAAATATATATGATTTTGTTTCATTGGGATTTATGGCATATCAACCATTGTAGGTTATTTAATGCCAAATCCTCTTTATACATATATATTAAATATATATGATTTTGTTTCATTGGGATTTATGGCATATCAACCATTGTAGGTTATTTAATGCCAAATCCTTTTCATACATATATATCAAATACATAGGATTTGGTTTGGCTTGGGTTTTATAGCATATCAACCATTGTAGGTTATTTAATGCCAAATCCTCTTTATACATATATATTAAATATATAGGATTTGGTTTTGTTGGGTTTTATGGCATATCAACCATTGTAGGTTATTTAATGCCAAATCCTCTTTATACATATATATTAAATATATATGATTTTGTTTCATTGGGATTTATGGCATATCAACCATTGTAGGTTATTTAATGCCAAATCCTCTTTATACATATATATTAAATATATATGATTTTGTTTCATTGGGATTTATGGCATATCAACCATTGTAGGTTATTTAATGCCAAATCCTCTTTATACATATATATTAAATATATATGATTTTGTTTCATTGGGATTTATGGCATATCAACCATTGTAGGTTATTTAATGCCAAATCCTCTTTATACATATATATTAAATATATATGATTTTGTTTCATTGGGATTTATGGCATATCAACCATTGTAGGTTATTTAATGCCAAATCCTCTTTATACATATATATCAAATACATAGGATTTGGTTTGGCTTGGGTTTTATAGCATATCAACCATTGTAGGTTATTTAATGCCAAATCCTCTTTATACATATATATTAAATATATAAAATTTGGTTTGGTTGGGTTTTATGGCATATCAACCATTGTAGGTTATTTAATGCCAAATCATCTTTATACATATATATTAAATATATATAGCATTTGGTTTGGTTGGGTTTTATGGCATATCAACCATTGTAGGTTATTTAATGCCATATCCTCTTTATACATATATATTAAATATATAGGATTTGGTTTGGTTGGGTTTTATGGCATATCAACCATTGTAGGTTATTTAATGCCAAATCATCTTTATACATATATATTAAATATATATAGCATTTGGTTTGGTTGGGTTTTATGGCATATCAACCATTGTAGGTTATTTAATGCCAAATCCTCTTTATACATATATATTAAATATATAGGATTTGGTTTGGTTGGGTTTTATGGCATATCAACCATTGTAGGTTATTTAATGCCAAATCCTCTTTATACATATATATTAAATATATATGATTTTGTTTCATTGGGATTTATGGCATATCAACCATTGTAGGTTATTTAATGCCAAATCCTCTTTATACATATATATTAAATATATATGATTTTGTTTCATTGGGATTTATGGCATATCAACCATTGTAGGTTATTTAATGCCAAATCCTCTTTATACATATATATTAAATATATATGATTTTGTTTCATTGGGATTTATGGCATATCAACCATTGTAGGTTATTTAATGCCAAATCCTCTTTATACATATATATTAAATATATAGGATTTGGTTTGGTTGGGTTTTATGGCATATCAACCATTGTAGGTTATTTAATGCCAAATCATCTTTATACATATATATTAAATATATATAGCATTTTGTTTGGTTGGGTTTTATGGCATATCAACCATTGTAGGTTATTTAATGCCAAATCCTCTTTATACATATATATTAAATATATATGATTTGGTTTGGTTGGGTTTTATGGCATATCAACCATTGTAGGTTATTTAATGCCAAATCATCTTTATACATATATATTAAATATATATAGCATTTGGTTTGGTTGGGTTTTATGGCATATCAACCATTGTAGGTTATTTAATGCCAAATCCTCTTTATACATATATATTAAATATATAGGATTTGGTTTGGTTGGGTTTTATGGCATATCAACCATTGTAGGTTATTTAATGCCAAATCCTCTTTATACATATATATTAAATATATATGATTTTGTTTCATTGGGATTTATGGCATATCAACCATTGTAGGTTATTTAATGCCAAATCCTCTTTATACATATATATTAAATATATATGATTTTGTTTCATTGGGATTTATGGCATATCAACCATTGTAGGTTATTTAATGCCAAATCCTCTTTATACATATATATTAAATATATATGATTTTGTTTCATTGGGATTTATGGCATATCAACCATTGTAGGTTATTTAATGCCAAATCCTCTTTATACATATATATTAAATATATAGGATTTGGTTTGGTTGGGTTTTATGGCATATCAACCATTGTAGGTTATTTAATGCCAAATCATCTTTATACATATATATTAAATATATATAGCATTTTGTTTGGTTGGGTTTTATGGCATATCAACCATTGTAGGTTATTTAATGCCAAATCCTCTTTATACATATATATTAAATATATATGATTTGGTTTGGTTGGATTTTATGGCATATCAACCATTGTAGGTTATTTAATGCCAAATCCTCTTTATACATATATATTAAATATATAGGATTTGGTTTGGTTGGGTTTTATGGCATATCAACCATTGTAGGTTATTTAATGCCAAATCCTCTTTATACATATATATTAAATATATATGATTTTGTTTCATTGGGATTTATGGCATATCAACCATTGTAGGTTATTTAATGCCAAATCCTCTTTATACATATATATTAAATATATATGATTTTGTTTCATTGGGATTTATGGCATATCAACCATTGTAGGTTATTTAATGCCAAATCCTCTTTATACATATATATTAAATATATATGATTTTGTTTCATTGGGATTTATGGCATATCAACCATTGTAGGTTATTTAATGCCAAATCCTCTTTATACATATATATTAAATATATATGATTTTGTTTCATTGGGATTTATGGCATATCAACCATTGTAGGTTATTTAATGCCAAATCCTCTTTATACATATATATTAAATATATATGATTTTGTTTCATTGGGATTTATGGCATATCAACCATTGTAGGTTATTTAATGCCAAATCCTCTTTATACATATATATTAAATATATATGATTTTGTTTCATTGGGATTTATGGCATATCAACCATTGTAGGTTATTTAATGCCAAATCCTCTTTATACATATATATCAAATACATAGGATTTGGTTTGGCTTGGGTTTTATAGCATATCAACCATTGTAGGTTATTTAATGCCAAATCCTCTTTATACATATATATTAAATATATAGGATTTGGTTTGGTTGGGTTTTATGGCATATCAACCATTGTAGGTTATTTAATGCCAAATCATATTTATACATATATATTAAATATATATAGCATTTGGTTTGGTTGGGTTTTATGGCATATCAACCATTGTAGGTTATTTAATGCCAAATCCTCTTTATACATATATATTAAATATATATGATTTTGTTTCATTGGGATTTATGGCATATCAACCATTGTAGGTTATTTAATGCCAAATCCTCTTTATACATATATATCAAATACATAGGATTTGGTTTGGCTTTGGTTTTATAGCATATCAACCATTGTAGGTTATTTAATGCCAAATCCTCTTTATACATATATATTAAATATATAGGATTTGGTTTGGTTGGGTTTTATGGCATATCAACCATTGTAGGTTATTTAATGCCAAATCATCTTTATACATATATATTAAATATATATAGCATTTGGTTTGGTTGGGTTTTATGGCATATCAACCATTGTAGGTTATTTAATGCCAAATCCTCTTTATACATATATATTAAATATATAGGATTTGGTTTGGTTGGGTTTTATGGCATATCAACCATTGTAGGTTATTTAATGCCAAATCATCTTTATACATATATATTAAATATATATAGCATTTGGTTTGGTTGGGTTTTATGGCATATCAACCATTGTAGGTTATTTAATGCCAAATCCTCTTTATACATATATATTAAATATATAGGATTTGGTTTGGTTGGGTTTTATGGCATATCAACCATTGTAGGTTATTTAATGCCAAATCCTCTTTATACATATATATTAAATATATATGATTTTGTTTCATTGGGATTTATGGCATATCAACCATTGTAGGTTATTTAATGCCAAATCCTCTTTATACATATATATTAAATATATATGATTTTGTTTCATTGGGATTTATGGCATATCAACCATTGTAGGTTATTTAATGCCAAATCCTCTTTATACATATATATTAAATATATATGATTTTGTTTCATTGGGATTTATGGCATATCAACCATTGTAGGTTATTTAATGCCAAATCCTCTTTATACATATATATTAAATATATATGATTTTGTTTCATTGGGATTTATGGCATATCAACCATTGTAGGTTATTTAATGCCAAATCCTCTTTATACATATATATTAAATATATAGGATTTGGTTTGGTTGGGTTTTATGGCATATCAACCATTGTAGGTTATTTAATGCCAAATCATCTTTATACATATATATTAAATATATATAGCATTTGGTTTGGTTGGGTTTTTGGCATATCAACCATTGTAGGTTATTTAATGCCAAATCCTCTTTATACATATATATTAAATATATAGGATTTGGTTTGGTTGGGTTTTATGGCATATCAACCATTGTAGGTTATTTAATGCCAAATCCTCTTTATACATATATATTAAATATATAGGATTTGGTTTGGTTGGGTTTTTAGGCATATCAACCATTGTAGGTTATTTAATGCCAAATCATCTTTATACATATATATTAAATATATATAGCATTTTGTTTGGTTGGGTTTTATGGCATATCAACCATTGTAGGTTATTTAATGCCAAATCCTCTTTATACATATATATTAAATATATATGATTTGGTTTGGTTGGATTTTATGGCATATCAACCATTGTAGGTTATTTAATGCCAAATCCTCTTTATACATATATATTAAATATATAGGATTTGGTTTTGTTGGGTTTTATGGCATATCAACCATTGTAGGTTATTTAATGCCAAATCCTCTTTATACATATATATTAAATATATAGGATTTGGTTTGTTTGGGTTTTATGGCATATCAAACATTGTAGGTTATTTAATGCCAAATCCTCTTTATACATATATATTAAATATATAGGATTTGGTTTGGTTGGGTTCTATGGCATATCAACCATTGTAGGTTATTTAATGCCACATCATCTTTATACATATATATTAAATATATATAGCATTTGGTTTGGTTGGGTTTTATGGCATATCAACCATTGTAGGTTATTTAATGCCAAATCCTCTTTATACATATATATTAAATATATAGGATTTGGTTTGGTTGGGTTTTATGGCATATCAACCATTGTAGGTTATTTAATGCCAAATCATCTTTATACATATATATTAAATATATATAGCATTTGGTTTGGTTGGGTTTTATGGCATATCAACCATTGTAGGTTATTTAATGCCAAATCCTCTTTATACATATATATTAAATATATATGATTTGGTTTGGTTGGATTTTATGGCATATCAACCATTGTAGGTTATTTAATGCCAAATCCTCTTTATACATTTATATTAAATATATAGGATTTGGTTTGTTTGGGTTTTATGGCATATCAACCATTGTAGGTTATTTAATGCCAAATCCTCTTTATACATATATATTAAATATATAGGATTTGGTTTGGTTGGGTTCTATGGCATATCAACCATTGTAGGTTATTTAATGCCACATCATCTTTATACATATATATCAAATATATATAGCATTTGGTTTGGTTGGGTTTTATGGCATATCAACCATTGTAGGTTATTTAATGCCAAATCCTCTTTATACATATATATTAAATATATAGGATTTGGTTTGGTTTGGGTTTTATGGCATATCAACCATTGTAGGTTATTTAATGCCAAATCATCTTTATACATATATATTAAATATATATAGCATTTGGTTTGGTTGGGTTTTATGGCATATCAACCATTGTAGGTTATTTAATGCCAAATCCTCTTTATACATATATATTAAATATATAGGATTTGGTTTGGTTGGGTTTTATGGCATATCAACCATTGTAGGTTTTTTAATGCCAAATCATCTTTATACATATATATTAAATATATATAGCATTTGTTTTGGTTGGGTTTTATGGCATATCAACCATTGTAGGTTTTTTAATGCCAAATCCTCTTTATACATCTATTAAATATATATGATTTGTATCACATTTTATTGATTACCTTTTTAAAGTAGCCAGAGCTTAAAATTCTTTCATAGATTTAGACGGAATACACCGACTGCTTCTCGGCTGAGGGGTAAGAACCCCTTCCAATGAGTGTCCTGGGATGATACTAAATAATCTGATGATGAGGTTCCAGTAATGCTTGAGCTTTGAGAGATGCGGAGTACCCCTTCGTTGCCATTGCTCGCGGATCCACTCTGAGCCAGATAGGTCAAAGAGAACCAACTAAGTAATCACCCAAAACTTAATTGCTTGAAATAGAACTTTTTTAACGTTTAATTGTAAACTAAAAACTATACTTATACAAAGCTGAATTGTTTGAAATTTAATTCAGCCTTAAACTACCCGAAAAGGGTTGATACGGCGTAAACATAAACAAAACATCCAACCAATCAATCAACCAACAGTTAAACGGCTTCAACTGTGATTTATCTAATATGAAAAATTATATTTTCAATTAATCATTTGTTTGCACTTAATTAAATAGATATACATAAAATGTTAGAGATTAGTTAGTAGGTAATTTCATTTTTAAATGAGTGAGAACTAATTTCTTTGCACACTAATATTGTTGTATTTTGACCTTTTGACCCGGCCAAAAATGCCATTCCAAGGTGATGCACCGGAAGGAGGTGACACATTTTAATGGCAGTTATGAGAGGAAATCGCGTGGGCGGAAATTGGCTGATGAAATGGGACGAGCTAAAAAATTCCCACGGTACACTCATAGACTGATGCACCGGAGGAGAGTGACCTGTGAACTGCATGACAGTTATTTCCGCTTGATGACGATTAAACATTCGATTTCAAAGATCGAGTGGGCGATCGTGTGGGCGTTGAATTATTATATAACGCAGTCAAGACGGAAGTCAAGTGCCAATTGAGTTGCAGACAATTAGAGACGGAGGTAGACGAGATGTGGTAGGGAAAGCCACAACAGGCCGAAAGAGCTTGGGGCCCTGATGAGTTGTGGTCCAGAGAAGATGCTGATAAGATGCAGTAAAGAAAGCCAGCACCCAGCAGAGTGGAACCCAGGGCCTCCGGTTGAGCAGCTCTGGAGAACGAGAAAGACACAACGTTGACGGCCATAAGAGTGGAGGTCAAAATATTGCAGTTATGTTCGATCTCCAGCTTCCTCTCACACGCAAACCTTGAGTAACCCTTTTCGAACCCTTGCAATAAAGTGAGAGGTATATTTATAAAGAAATCTTCCTGTGTCTGTCTTTTTCATTGTGTCGTTGTGAATTATTCTGCATGTATATGCATGTGTATATAAGCATATTTATTATGTGAGAATACAACAGAATTGCTATTGTTTTTACACAGTTAGATAGTTTCAATAATTACTTTAAGATATTTATAATACTATTTCACCGCTACTCATTCGTTTGCCAACTGTAAAATCGTTACACCCAGTTAAATGATCAAACGGTTCTATTTCAAACAATTAAATTTAGCATAAGTCATTTGTTTGCACTCAGATTAAACGCTAATAATTCAATTTGTTCTATAGATAGGACTCGATGAGGTGCTATTGCTGTTGGCCAGAGTGGACCTGGGAGAGATGGCAATAAAGAGGTACTCTGCATTCCTTAAAACCCTGGAGTCTCACCATCAGATAGTTTAGTGTCATATCCCGGAAAGTTGATATGGGGTGGGGTCTGCAGAGATGCGCCATTACTTATTTGGAGACAAAGTTTGCATGCAACTAAGAGGAAAAAAGTATGCGACATTTTTCTCTTAGTTTTTTTTATTTTCGTTTAATTTTTTGCTTTCTAATTTAAAATATACTGTATCGTTTTTTCGACCTTATTCATCTGATAGTTTTTATGCCTTTTAATATCCCTCATTTTTTCAGTATTAATTTGGGTGTAGATTCCCGTGGAGATATGGGTAAAGTCCGAGTGCCAATTTGAGCTCCAGTCGCGTTTTACGTAATCTCCAATTGGGGAATATTTGAACCGTTTATCTTCTCAGCTATGGGTTAAATTGTAAGGCTTCTTAGAAGGATGGCTCAGGCGTAAAATAATCCACGAAGGTTGATGCTGTTCTCAAAATCAACAAAACAAAAGAAATTGATTTAGCGAAAACAGCGAATTTGATAGAAATCTGAAAAATTATAGTGTTGTACACTCATGGATCAGTACGAGATATTGTTGTAGACTCATAGATCAGTACGTAATATTGTATTAGTCTCAAGGATTAGCAAATGATATTATAGTAGTCTCATGGATCAGTACGTAAGATTTTAATAGTCTCATGGATCAGTACGAAAAATTATAGTAGTCTCATGGATTAGGAAATAATATTATAGTAGTCTCATGGATCAGTACGTAAAATTGTAATAGTCTCATGGATTAGTACGAAATATATTAGTTGTCTCATAGATCAGTACCTGTTATTGAATTAGTCTAGTGGATTAGTACATAATATTATAGTAGTCTCATGGATCAGTACGAAATGTTGTAGTAGTCTCATAGTTCATTTCGAAATATTGTACTAGTCTCATAGATCAGTACATAATATTGTAATAGTCTCATGGATCAGTACGTAATATTGTAGTAGTCTCCTGGATCTGTATGTAATATTGTAATAGTCTCGCGGATCAGTACGTAATATTAAAGTCGTCTCCTGGATCAGTGCGTAATCTGTTTCACCATGAAAAATTGTCTTACCGCGTTATAAAAGATTCGCAGAGCTAAAATCACTAAGATTGTGGTCATCGTTTTCTTGGTTGATTGGTTGGTTAACTGGACAGTTGGTCATTTGATTTATGGATAGTTGGATGTTTTGTGGATTTGTTGGTTGGATGGACAGTTGCTTGGTTGGATGGATGGTTGGTTGCTTAACTGGATGGTTGATGTTTAACTGGAGGGTTGGTTGGTTGGTTGATGGATAGTTGGATGTTTTGTAGGTTGGTTGGTTGGATGGACAGTTGCTTGGTTGGATGGATGGTTGGTTGTTTAACTGGATGGTTGGTTTGTTGGTTGATGGATTGTTGGATGTTTTGTATGTAGGTTGGTTGGATGGACAGTTGCTTGTTGGATGGATGGTTGGTTGTTTAACTGGATGGTTGGTTGGTTGGTTGATGGATTGTTGGATGTTTTGTAGGTAGGTTGGTTGGTTGGTTGGATGGATAGTTGCTTGGTTGGATGGATGGTTGCTTGGTTAACTGGATGGTTGGTTGGTTGATGGATATTGGATGGTTAGTGGGTTTGTTGTTTGGATGGATAGTTGCTTGGTTGGATGGATAGTTGGTTGTTTAACTTGCTGGTTGGTTGTTTGGTTGATGGATAGTTAGATGGTTGTGGGTTTGTTGGTTGGATGGGCAGTTGCTTGATTGTATGGATGGTTGGTTGTTTAACTTAATGGTTGTTTGGTTGGTTGGTTGGTTGTTTTAGTTTGATGGTTTGTTGTTTTTTTTTTATTGGATTTAAAGTTGCTTGGTTGGATGGATGGTTGGTTGGTTAACCGGATGGTTGTTTGGTTGGTTGGTTGATGGATAGTTGGATGGTTTGTGGGTTTGTTTGTTGGATGGACAGTTATTTTGTTGGATGGATGGTTGGTTGGTTAGCTGGATGGTTGGTTGGTTGGTTGGTTGGTTGTGGGTAGTTGGATGGTTAGTGGGTTTGTTGGTTGGATGGACAGTTGCTGGGTTGGATGGATGGTTGGCTGGTTGATGGATAGTTGGATGGTCTGTGGATTTGTTAGTTAGATGGAAAGTTGCTTTGTTGGATGGTTGGTTGGTTGGTTGGTTACTGGATGGTTGGTTGGTTGTTTGATGGATAGTTGGATGGTTTGTGGGTTTGTTGGTTGGATGGACAGTTGCTTGGTTGGATGGATGGTTGGCTGGTTGATGGATAGTTGGATGGTTTGTGGATTTGTTGGTTAGATGGACAGTTGCTTTGTTGGATGGTTGGTTGGTTGGTTGGTTACTGGATTGTTGGTTGGTTGTTTGATGGATAGTTGGATGGTTTGTGGGTTTGTTGGTTAGATGGACAGTTGCTTGGTTGGATGGATTGTTGGTTGTTTAACTGGATGGTTGTTGGTTGGTTGATGGATAGTTGGATGGTTTTTGGGTATGTTGTTTGGATTTAAAGTTGCTTGGTTGGATGGATGGTTGGTTGGTTAGCTGAATGCTTGGTTGGTTGGTTGATGGATTGTTGGATGGTTTGTGGGTTTGTTGGTTGGATGGACAGTTGCTTTGTTGGTTGGTTGGTTGGTTGGTTACTGGATGGTTGGTTGGTTGTTTGATGGATAGTTGGATGGTTTGTGGGTTTGTTGGTTAGATGGACAGTTGCTTGGTTGGATGGATTGTTGGTTGTTTAACTGGATGGTTGTTGGTTGGTTGATGGATAGTTGGATGGTTTTTGGGTATGTTGTTTGGATTTAAAGTTGCTTGGTTGGATGGATGGTTGGTTGGTTAGCTGAATGCTTGGTTGGTTGGTTGATGGATTGTTGGATGGTTTGTGGGTTTGTTGGTTGGATGGACAGTTGCTTTGTTGGTTGGTTGGTTGGTTGGTTACTGGATGGTTGGTTGGTTGTTTGATGGATAGTTGGATGGTTTGTGGGTTTGTTGGTTAGATGGACAGTTGCTTGGTTGGATGGATTGTTGGTTGTTTAACTGGATGGTTGTTGGTTGGTTGATGGATAGTTGGATGGTTTTTGGGTATGTTGTTTGGATTTAAAGTTGCTTGGTTGGATGGATGGTTGGTTGGTTAGCTGAATGCTTGGTTGGTTGGTTGATGGATTGTTGGATGGTTTGTGGGTTTGTTGGTTGGATGGACAGTTGCTTGGTTGGATTGATGGTTGGTTGGTTAACTGGTTGGTTGTTGGATGGTTGTTCGGTTTTTTCTCTTCATTTGCTTGGATGGTTGTTATTCGGTTGGATGTTTGGGTGGTTGGTTGCTTGGTTGGTTGATTTTACGGCATGTCAACCCTTATTTGATTATTTAAAGCCAACATTACCTATTTTTAACCGGCCTAGTTGGTAGAGTGTTCGCCAATTGTCCGAGAGACCTGGGTTCAATCCCAGGTCGCGTCATACCAAAGACTTAAAAAATGGTACTTGATACCTCCTTGCTTAACACTCAGGAATATAAGGTACATATCGAGGGTAAAGTGGAGCAATCCAGAGAAAGGAGTAGCGCCATTCCCTACACCTCGGTGTAGTAGCTACTGAAAAGGGAGCCTTCGTGTCGCCCTGGACTACGTTCGCCAAATTTACTTACTTTTACTTATATTGTTTTTACAAACTATTCCTACGGTATATGTCAAAACCCAGAATCCATCCAAGAAAAGGAGACGTATAAAATTTTCTGGAATTTTGAGACATAAACACATCATTTAATCTCGGCCAGAAGACTATACCTAGTGATAATTCATAACAACAAAAATGTACCTGCTGTATTGTGGACTTTGAAAGAGAGGCACGTAATTTGCCCTTGTCAGAAAACTAAAAGATTATGTAGAACATGAGAGTAACGGTGATACCAATTGTAATTGGCGCACTTGGAATGATCCTAAAAGCTTTGAAAAGGGACAGGAAGAACCTAGAAATCGGGGCGGGGAGAGTCGAGAACATTCAAACGACAACATTGTTAAGATTGGTCAGAATATTTAGAAGAGTCCTGGAGATCTGAGAAAAGTTCCCATCACTCAGACTTTAGTAAAAGATCATCAGCTAATTCTGGTGGGAAAAGGTTCCAAGAAATACAATAATAATAAATAGTGAGTCTCAAAATACATGGCACCCATGTGAATGCTAATTACTCTACTAATAATAATGTTGTGTTCTTTTTTATTTCAGATTTGAAAATAATATACGATAACAACTATGAATCTTTGATCACAATGCCTTGGACAAGAGAGGAAAAATATTTTGCGTCACTACTTAATTGGAGGCAAAAATGATACAAATCTGTCTTAAAATAGAAGCAAATTATCAATATGATAATGATTTATCTCTGAGACATGAAACTCCAAATAAATTACATGTCCTGGAAGCTGATATAATAAGAATTAAAAAACAACAACATTGATTTGATGTCTCTAGCTCAAAGAATGCACTTTTACTGGACATGTCCCAAATGGCCACCATTGCACTTGTCTCAATAATAAATCATTATCATATTAATGGGTTGCATCGATTTTGAGACACCCTGTTGATGTGTGGGTGCAATTATTTGTGAATATATATTGAATTTGATGTGATTCATCCTTACACATAATGATAATCAAAGGCAGCCTTTAGGCAAGTACAATAAAGACAAAACAAAAAACGAGGTCAATTGAAGTAGAACACGCACACAGACGAAGGTTTGCTAAAAAGTTCATACACTAACAAGATACTCTCATGGAATGTGATAAAATAAGGTTTATTTTTCAAAATAGTCCCTTTTTTATTCCCACACTTCTTTCATCAATGTTTCAGTACTTGGATCTCATTGGTAACAATGTCAACAACTGTAAATATGGCATCAACATGACTTTTCAGCCTTTGAACTTTTAGTCCACCCTCTTATATATATATATATATATATATATATATATATATTTAACAACAAACATATATATATATATATATGTATATATATATATTTGTTGTAAAAACATTACATGGTTAATAAAAAGTACAGAAAAAAAACTCGATGTTCTATGAATATTTCTTTATTCAAAATGTGTTACAAGGTCAGTTTTAAGCGGGGTACGACTTGTTTGAATTCAGAGTCCATTTTCTCCTAGACTGGTTGTCTCAACTAAGCCTAAAGAAACCAGCCTATCCAACTATTTCATCAATTGCCGAGGGAGTAGGGAAAGAGATGAGTGACGCAATTCTCATCGTCCACAATGCGACCTTAGTTCCCTGAGGTCGGTCTCTTAAGATGTTGACCATTGCGCTACAATTTTTTCCAACCTTTTTTTTTGCGTTTATATCCACCCAAGATATTTAGATGCTTTCTTCAAAACTGGTAGAGGGAGAGAGAAAAACACTGAAATAGAAAGAGATAGTAAAAGAAAGAAAAGTTAGATAGATAGATAGATAGATAGATATGAAGAGACAGAGATAGATAGATAGATAGATAGATAGATAGATAATATCCAGAGATAGATTGATAGATAGATAGATAGATAGATAGATAGATAGTGAGAGAGAGAGAATGTTTAATGATGCAAGAAAACAGAAAGAGTTTTGTCTGAACATTTATCATGCCTTGCGATAAAATAAATCATTGTTTACAATTTCTCATGACGGCAACGCAAATATTAGAATGATAAAGAATTTTCGATTCCTCGTTAAGCACATTTTACTACCCATCTTAGCCACCACCACCAACAACAACACTACGATCTCTGTCTATATATATATATATATACAGAGAGAGAGAGAGAGAGAGAGAGAGAGAGAGAGAGAGAGAGAGAGAGAGAGAGAGAGAGCTTATTATTGCTTGTTCATAATCAAGCACTTGCTTCACAGGGCGAAGATTTTAAGTAGGCGTTACCTTCCATTGCAGCCGCTCTAGCAGAAATTACGTGTCCCGTATAAGCCTCATCAATCATCAGTGGGCCTGCTATATATATATATATATATATATATATATATATATATAGTATTCTTTGGTCCAGTTAAACCGGAGTTGGGAGTAATTCCATCAGGACAAGAAATTATTCATGAGTGAATATTTAAATTTTCCTGGTAAAGAGCTCAATCTAACAATAATACAGAGCAATAAATTCTTTAAGAAAAACAAACAAAACCGGTCACATAGGATTATAAGTTTATTTCCATCCTGTTAAGCATTTTTAAAATATCCAAAAACGTGAAAAAAATCAACAGGACTTCTTCAGATCTTTTTTATCTTAAAGGTCTGAAGAAGTCCTGTTCATTTTTTTCGTGTTTTTTGGAAATTTCAAAAATGCGTAACAGGATGGAAATAAACTTATAATCCTATGTGACCGGTTTTGTTGTTTTCTTAAAGTATATATATATATATATATATATATATATATATACTTTAAGAAAACAACAAAACCGGTCACATAGGATTATAAGTTTATTTCCATCCTGGAAATGCGTAACAGGATGGAAATAAACTTATAATCCTATGTGACCGGTTTTGTTGTTTTCTTAAAGTATATATATATATATATATATATATAAACTTATAATCCTATGTGACCGGTTTTGTTGTTTTCTTAAAGTATATATATATATATATATATATATATACTTTAAGAAAACAACAAAACCGGTCACATAGGATTATAAGTTTATTTCCATCCTGTTACGCATTTTTAAAATATCCAAAAACGTGAAAAAAATTAACAGGACTTCTTCAGATCTTTTTTATCTAAAAGGTCTGAAGAAGTCCTGTTCATTTTTTTCGTGTTTTTTGGAAATTTCAAAAATGCGTAACAGGATGGAAATAAACTTATAATCCTATGTGACTGGTTTTGTTGTTTTCTTAAAGTATATATATATATATATATATATATATATATATATTAGGTGTGTTTATGAAGTTGGTGTGGCTTAGGATACGCCGACAGCATTCCCAGCAGAATGTTAAGTGGTGTCCGGGATACTTTTCATAACTAGCAGGACACAAATTTCAATGCTAAATTCTATTCCTATTTCTAAGCTGTATATATCTACAGTCTGTTGCAAAGTCTGCAGTCCTTTCCATTTTTTGCAAATACCTTGATATCATTCATGTAAATAAGTTGATAATTTGTTTTTATAAATTCTTCAAGAAGTAATTGTTACCCGATATACTCGAGTGATGGCTTACCTCGTGTAATGAATGACCCTTATTTCTTGCCACAAAAAAGTTCTCCCATCAGCAAGGTTAGGCCTAGAAACAAGCTAAGCTTCGACGATAAAGAATGTCCCAATGGATTTTTCCAATGTTTATTCCAACAAAAAGCTTTGACATTTATACATATATATACACATACATGTCAGAATTTAACACACAATGACCCTTAAGAGGTCAATTTGCCCTAAAATCTAACCATCACCAACCTAAACATTTGCATTTACAAATCATATATATAATATATGTGTAAAAAGGCTCTGGCATTAAATAACCTATAGAGGTTGATATGCTATTAAATCCAACCAACCAACCAACCCAATTGATTGATTGGGAGGATGGAATAATATCCCATTGGCTGCAGGGAGGATGGTTTGGTTTAGTATCTTTTATATGATGACTTATCAGCATTCGTCGCTTATCTAATTACAAATCTATCCCTGTAAAAGAATATTAGTTACGCTATTTATTCCATAGCTGAAGGTTCATGCCTTTTTCAAGGGTATTAGTTCGAAAGTTAACATATGAGAACGAGAGGAATTTGAACTCAGTCACTACGATGTCGCAATCCAGATGCAGAAGAATATCTCGCTTAATTAAGGAGGCAGAATTGAAGAATATCTCACGGGGATAATATGTGGATGAGCGTAGCGTTTGAACGAACAGACAAATCGAATAATAATATAGAAAATTGTGAAGTCAAAAAACGGAAGACTAGTGTATAGATTATCGTCATCAGCAACATAACTATAGTGGAATAAAACTTTACAAGTAGAAGTGTACACTATTTTTTTCTGAATCCACCGAGAAAGGAATTGATTTCGTCCATTGTTTTCTTGCCCGTAAAGCACAAAATATTTCTGGCTTTCGGCCAGTTGTTCATTTACTCATATTCATCAACCATCAAGTAGACTGCAGAAAAATGTTTTACAGTTAAATAACAACGGTTTCTCTGACGTTAAGTCGGACAATGCTGGCAAATGACTTGGCGATGAATGCCGCGACGTTTGTGACCCATATTCCCTCACTTGGTCAAAGCTGAATAAAGAAAAGTAAATAAACTAACGATAGTACGAATCGCAGAAAGGAAACAACTGAAATGTTTTTATTCCATTTTACTTATTAGTATCTATTTCATCTTGTTCCGGTGGCTTTTAGGAATTCTGGGAGTTATGTATGCTTATGTTACATAGCCATATACACGAATATGGCCATGTGCAAAATGGGTGAAATGAACATCGAATGTTCATAACAATAGAACATATAAGGAACATAGGAATCCCGGAATTCGAAAACACGTACCGACTTCTTGTTCAGGCACGAAACCTTTTTATTAACTTTGATTCAAAAGTTCCGACGTAAGGAGGAGAGACACAATCTTCTATGCTGTCTTATTCATTTGGTCCCCGTCTCGAGCGGCCCCCATAGGGCGCAAGTTCGCCTCGCGTCTGCGAGATCCAAAAGTCGATCCTTCTCGTTTGGCGTCTAATTCTCCGCGCGCTTACGGTGCGTGACGTCACCCGCACTCTGTCACCCGTTTCGTCTCGGACTATTATGACATCTGAGTGACACCTCCATCCGCCAGCGCGCCCGCGTTAACACCTGCCTTAATGTTGCACCCAACTAACCCATGTGCTGAGCCGAAAGGTTCTCAGCCTAACTAAACTCAAAGGCATGAACCGAAATCCCTCGGCTATTATATAACACTTACCCAATCTCTTTGCCACAGGCAGGATGTGACGTAAGGTCAATTTTTTAGTAGAGTAAAACTAGTTTTAGTTTAAAGTTTTCCTTTTCTTTGACAGGTTGCTTAATCAAGACAAAAGAACCCAGTTTGTCTGACTATCTACCCATAGTTGATGGTGTGCTGTACAGATAGAATCTTGATTTTTCGAAGAAATTAACTCAAAGTGAAACCTGGATCACTGATTCAATTTTTTATAAAGTGTGCCTCTGTAAGATGTATTGTAATATAGAACCAAAATACGAATTCGTAAAAAACACGGATCTGTAAAATATACTGATACGTAGAATGTTCACATGCATTGTGTAATATAATGGCCGAGGGATTTCGTTTTATATATCTTGCCTTTCGGTTTAGTTAGGCTGAGAACCTTTCGGCTCCGTTCATGGGTTAGTTAGGTGCAAACACGAGCGTAGGTGTCCACGCGCACGCGGGGAGGATGTGTCATTTAGAGATGTCAAAATAAAAATCCCAGATAGCAATGTGACCGAGGGATGTGAATGACGTCATGCTCCAGAAGCGTGCGTGAAGGATTTTGGGGTATTTGAGAAAAGTCATAGAGTTGAGTTTCTGGCCCGGGAGAAGACGGTTGACTTTCGGAGCTGCACGTGATGGGGGTCAGATGGAAAAGTCAGCATAGAAAGATTGTGCCTCTCTCCTTATGTCGAAAAACTTTTAAACTCAAAGGTAATAAAAAGTTTCGTACCTGAACTAAGAAGTCGTAAGTTTTTTTTTTTTGTGTTTCGGGATTCCTATGTTATATATATGTGCGTTATGGACATTGTCAACGTTTTGCGTACCGGTATGAAGATGTCTATTTCACGAATTCATGTAGGGCTATGTAACAATAGGAATCCGAAAAACAATCGAAACACTGACGGTAGTCCAGGTACGAAACTTTTATTGCCTTCTTGACTTTTAGGTTTTTCGACACGAGGAGAGAGAGACACAATTTCTACTATGCTGACTGTTCCATCTGACCCCACCACGCGCGGCGCATCACGTAGACCAAACTAGACTGACCTCGTCCAGCTCAAAATCAACCCGCTTCGTCCAGCTTCAAATCTCAACTAACTGCTTTTTTTTCAAAAATCACCCCAAATCCTCAGCCCATCGCTTCCGGGCATGACGTCATTCACATCCCCAGTCCTATTTCCTATCCGGGGTTTTTATTACGTCATCTGTGATTGTCACATTCTCCCCGCGCGATGTGTGCCCCTACCTGTGCACTAAGCCGAATAGTTCTAAGCCTAACTAAACCGAAAGATAAGATATAACCAACGAAAAATGATAATATAAAAAATCCTTCTGCAATTATATAACAGTATGATTTATATTCTTCTCTCTGTCAAACGTTATGGCCCTGTTGGCTCGAGTTGCAGAATACACTTACTGCATAAGATCCCTCCAACGTGTGTCCTAGATATGACACTAAACAATCTGATGGGGAGGCTCCAGATATGCTGGAGCTTTGGGGAATGCGGAGTACGCTTTTATTGCCATCCGTCCGATGTCCACTCTGGCCCGGAGTGGTAGCACGTGTTAGGGTCCAATGTATGATTGAAATAGAAATGTTTGATATTCAACTGTACTTATGCTAAACTAAATTGTTTGAAATAGAACTGTTTATATATATATATATATATATATAAACAGTTCTATTTCAAACAATTTAGTTTATATATCCATATATATATATATATTTATATATATATATATATATATATATATGGATTTGGCATTAAATAACCTACAATGGTTGATATACCATAAAACCAATCCAAACCAAAATTTAATTCATGTGAGAAGAATTTAATTTTTTAATGTCGATTACCCTAACATGATAAAAATGGTACATTGCAATTTATTAGGTTTTGCTAAATCAAGTACACAAAGGGTTACTCATTTAAGTACTGACTTGGCTCATCGTTGCTTAACTTCAGTGAATTGACGGGAGCTGACACTTTCAGCGTGATTTGACCCTAAGCCTGTTATTTACAGAGATTTGCTTTGTCCCTTACACAACCTCTTGCCTACAGAATCTCCTTTTCTTAAGTGGATAGGCTCATCGTTGCTTAACCATCGTGAACTGTCGGGAGCTGACACTTTCAGCGTGATTTGAGCGTAAGTCTGTTATTTAAAAAGAATTGCTAAGTCAAGAAACCCGCCCCCACCTGCTGCCGACAGCACTTCCTGTTTTCAAGTGGTCCCCTATCGAAATATTCAACTGGCTTATCGTTGTTTAACTTTCGTGATCAATAGGGAATAAATGATTTGACCGTAAGTCATAATAGCCAGACTTTTGTTGGTGTAATGAAATTCAAATGAGCTAATTTAATAAATAAGCAATTTATAATACAAATTGCAATTTAATTATTGGTGTGGGGACTGGATTTGCACACTTTCCGATCCTGATAAATTCTCAAGGGAGATAAGCCTTAATTTTCTATTATACAGTATTTCCCCACTAAAATTTGAGAAATTAGACTATACATTAAAATTACTTAGTCTTGTTTCCAACGTACTAGTCGTGGTAATCATTTATTTCTCACTTGGCTACAGAGTTCCCTGCTCAAAAGTTAAATGCCTATGGGAATATTCGGTTTGCTGGCGCTGTTTAAATTCTAAAAACTTCTTAACTTATTTGAAAGTTTTTCACACCCGCGTTGGCTGAAGTTTTTTTCTACTCGAGTCTCTGTAATCACAAGTATCCTCAAGTCTCCAGGCCTTTTCTCAGTATTCTGACCAGTCTTAATTATGCAAAAGTTCGGATGGTCCCCAATCGTCATCTTATTTCCAAGTCTTTCAGTCCCTGTTCAAATCCTTTGGTGACTCTACCGAGTGCAACATTTACAATTGGTATCAACGTCGCTTTTTTGTTCTATATTTTTTCTGTTCTCTAGTAAGGTCTCCTTCCACTCTCTTTTATTATTATTATTATTATTATTATTATTATTATTATTATTATTATTTACTCCTTTAGAGTTTTTCACATCAGTATTAGCTGATGGTTTTTCAGTGGAGTTTGAGTGACAGCAAGTCTCCTCAAGTCTCCAGGACTGGTCTAAGGATTCTGGCCGTTCTTAGCAATGCTGTGTTTGGATGGTCTCTACCCGTCCGCTAACTTCCAAGTCTTCCAGGCCCTTTAATAATCCTTTAGTTACTATGCCTAACGCACCAATCACAATTGGCACAATCGTTACTTTCATGTTCCACAGCTTTTTCAATTCTCTCGCAAGGTCGAGCTACTTATCCTTCTTTTCACTTTCCTTCAGATTTATTCTGAGGCCCACCGGGACAGCTAAGTCGACAGTTATTATTATTATTATTATTATTATTATTATTATTATTATTATTATTGTGACTTCTGGGGCATCTCAAATTTTTACTATCTTCTCACATTAACAGTTAACAAAGGAATCTTAGCCGAAAACATATTCACTATTGATTCATTATACAAAAGTAATTTATTCGATATTTCCCTAAAATGCCCACTTGATTTTTTTTCGAATTATTACTTCTGAAATACTCCAATATAATCTAAATTTTTAAAAACTTTTGCAGTCTTAGATCTGGTGGTGTAATGGTTATCGTCACCGGATATGGACACGGCGATCCGAGTTCAATTCCTGGACAAGACTGTTTGCATTTCACATAGCACTAATACCCTTGGGAAAGGTATGAATCCAATTATTCTCCCTCCAGCTATGGGTAAATAGTAGGGCAGACTAGGTTCTTCAGCCTTGGTGAGGCAACTAGTCTAGGAGAAGGAAAACTCTGAATTCAAACCTGCTAAACTCTGCTTAAAAATTGAACTTATGTCATATCCTGCCCGAGCGGAGGGGTTGGGTAAATATGGATCTGCTTAACCAATTTGTTTAAAAAATATATTATTTTATTCTCAAAATTTTCAGTTGATTAGTTGACCTAATTTTCTATATCGTTCTTGACCGTAAACTTCCAGTTCGAGAAAAAATATAAAAAAAAATGTCTACCATAATTAGAAATTACATTAAATATTTTTGAAGTTCTAATTACATCCCCCCTCATTATTCTTTTTCGTTAAATAGTTAACTTGAATTACTCTAACATCTTGTAACTGTAATTTTTTACTCGTTTTGTTATTT
Source organism: Sepioteuthis lessoniana (assembly GCA_963585895.1). Taxonomy (NCBI): domain Eukaryota; kingdom Metazoa; phylum Mollusca; class Cephalopoda; order Myopsida; family Loliginidae; genus Sepioteuthis; species Sepioteuthis lessoniana. The sequence continues at coordinate 113,273 of CAUZXS010006041.1, forward strand.
TTGTCACACTTCTTTTCATTGTCCGAAAAACAATTGAGAGTTTTTTTTTTTGTGTGCGAAACAGTTTATCAAAAAACGTGAAACGCTAGACTACTTGTACAGATAATTTGTTTATAGTAATGAAGGTTATGCAGGACCAGCAAAATATTCTGAATGCATTGTCACAGGTTATCCAGAACAACACTCTTTACGCTTTGAATTCAGTGTTTTTCCTTTCTCTTGGACTATTTGCCTTACCAAGGCTAAAGAGCCCTATCTGTCCAACTATTTATACATAGCTGAGAGGTAAAAAGATGGGCTCATGCCTTTCCCAAGTGAAAAGTAATAGAAGAAGAGAAGACATGAGATGAGAATAAGCAATCAAATGTGTGGTACGAAACAAAGGTTATATATATATATATATATGCCTGTGATGTAATGGTTATCGTCGTAGGAAATGGACACGGTGACACGAGTTCAAATCCTGGACAAGACTGATTGCATTTCACATAGCACTAATACCCTTGGGAAAGGTATGAATCCAATTATTCTACCTCCAGCTATGGGTAAATAGTAGGGCAGACTAGGTGCTTCAGCCTTGGTGAGGCAACAAGTTTAGGAGAAGGAGAACTCAGAATACAAACCTGTTAAACTCCGCTCAAAAATTGACCTTGTGTCACATCCTGCCCGAGTGGAGGGGTTGGGTAAATATATAAATATATATATATAATAAACAAATAGTGGAACAGGAAAATGAATTGTCGCTTTCTGGATATGTGTGTGTATATATGCGCGCGCGCGCGTGTGTGTGTGAGGGAGAGAGAGAGAGAGAGTTGATCTAATATCATCATGTTTGTATCTTACCGAATAACACACACACACACACACACACATACACACACACACAACAAAAAAACAGCACAGCATAGCGAATTTCAGATAATTGAATATCGTTAAAATGATTATTTTATGAGGAAGCAGATTCTAAAATAATTTACAACAGGACAAAATGAGAAACCAGATATTGCACTGACTTCCATCATTATAATTTTTCGAGGAAAATAACTTAAATTCTAATGATAGAATTCTTTTTATTAATTCATCCAAAATGAATTATTATATAGATTTTATGAATACGTAATGAGCCGATAGCAAACTTAATGGCTACAGAAGATGGCTTTTAAGCGAGTAACAGTACTAATAGAAAATTGCACGTAATCTTTTTGTAGGCTTTGGATGATGCTGTCCGTATAGCGAAACATACCAGTCTTTCTTGTTTCTCATAATTCTGTCGATGTACTAAGATCATTCAGTAATTTTCTAAATGCAGAGAAACACTTAACGTAATTTTGCTACTAATGTTCAATGTTGATACCAATCTATATCTGTGTTCAAATAAGTTTGGTTAATCAGATAAAATCGGTGACGAAGATTATGTTCACGGAAATTTGAGGTCAGGAATATTTTTGAACTGAATCCAAACCAGTGTCTCAAATATCTGTGTTGTCAGCAAAGCAAGATGAGAATAGCAAACAATGAGATAAATCTCATGACAAAAAAAAGATAATGTGACACAGGCAATGACACTGGGGAAAGGTAGGGTGTATGTCGGAGGTAAAAAGCCAATATTTGAGAAAAATGCATCAATAATTTCTGCACTAAATTTTTGTAGCTCGAGACATAATTAAACAAGAATGAAAAAAATATGAAGTAAACCGAACAGGTGTCAAGCTAGGCCGATTAGTTCAATATCGGCAAGTGATGTATGGCCCCGAGGTCAACACCTGCGAAAAGTCGAGAAGTCAACGAGATTGACAAGGAAAAGACGTTGTATTAAACAGGGTTATATAAAGTGCTTACTTGTTTAAATTGATTGTGAAATTTAGAAATACATTAGTTCTAAAAACATTTATAATACAACAAGGTATAAAAAAGTTGGCGCCCTTAGTCGAAGGTGATCCGAAGGCTCCCTTTTTAATAACTACTATACTTACCAGGATTACTCCACTTTACTTTTGATCCTTAACTTATAATGGTGAGTGTTAAGCAAGACGGTATCAAGTACTTTTTTTTTAGATTGAACCCTGGTCTCCTGAACCATTGGCGAACTCTCTACTCATTAGGCCAATGGCCTGGATCAATAAAAAAAGGTGTATAGTTGTTTAAAATAATTGTGAACTTTATTAATGCTTTGACTATTAAAACATTGATATCGAAACTAACATATGAAATGTTCACCTATTTAAAATGACTGTTAACTTTATTTATTGACGGGTTCTTTACAAATTGATATCACTATTAGTCGTGAAGGGATTTTTTGTTTAAAATGATTGTTAGTAATATTGATTCATTGCCTCTTAATACACTGATATTTCAAATAACATATAGTGTTCACCTGTTTTAAATGATTGAGAACTATATTAATTGGTTTGGTTTGTTTAATGGCATATCAACCTTTGTATGTTATTTAATGCCAAAACTATTCTCCTAGAAGAACAGAATTGGTACTATTTAACCCATAGCTGGGAGTATAAGGGGGTTCATACCTTTCCCGAGTGTATTTGCCTGAAAGTGAACGTATTATTGCGACTGGCGTTCGAACTCGCGTACTACTATTCCAGAGTCCATCGCTTTAACCCTTACATCACGAGGCTACACCCACTATATTAATACATTGATTCTTAAAACATTGGTATTACGAACAAGTATGAAGTGGTTACCTGTTTGTAAACTTTATTAAAACATTGGCTCTTAAAACATTGGGAGAGTAAGGATGAAGGATTTTAAATGATTGTGACCTTTATTAAAAAAATTACTGAAAAATAGATATTAGTTGCACAAAAACTATTTTTTTCATCAGTTTTTATGTAATTATTGACGTGCATAAAGTGACATATATATTACCATTCATTTGCAGTATGATGAGAAAACATGCTTTTTGCCTTCTTTTTAAAAATTCCGTTAATGCTGTCTTTCCTTTTTTTAACACAGCAAATTCGTGCAGTTAGCTGGTACTTCTCGATATCCTGATACCAATCTATAATCATCAACATCATCATGTCGTGCCGCCAGCACGGATATCCCTGACCATCTCTCGCCACTTCTCCCTATCATTCATCACCTCCGGCATGTCTTCCGGGTTACATCCCGTGTCCTCACATAGCTGCTGTATGTAAGTTCGGACTGGTCGTCTTTCCTATGGACCCCCACATATGGCCAAGCAAAAGCAGGACCAATCTATAATAGATTTTTGATATTTTACTTTGTAATAGCGAAAGTTTCTTTCTGTTTTATCCTATCTACCCAACCCCTCCTCTCGGGCAGGATATGACACAAGGTCAATTTTCAAGCAGAGTTTAACAGGTTTGAATTCAGAGTTTTCCTTCTCCTAGACTAGTTGCCTCACCAAGGCTGAAGAACCCAGTCTGTCTACTATTTACCCATTGCTGGAGGGAGAATAATTGGATTCATACCTTTCCCAAGGGTATTAGTGCTATGTGAAATGCAATCAGCCTCTTCAGGATTTGAACTCGTGTCGCCGTGTCCATTTCCTACGACGATAACAATTACACCACGGGCACCTCGCAAGTGTCTTTATGTTTTATTTCACTTCCACTTTCCATCTTCCGTTGCTGCGGCTCACTGTCATTCTTTATATAAAGCAGGGAATATTCAGAATATAATAATTCTTTTCTTCATTCATTTTATTTCTGTGTTTTATCAGACGATTGTATTTTGTATACATGAAACTTTAAGTAATGTAGCCGTCATTAAGATTTGCGATTGAAGATTTTTTTGGTATTATCCTCCTCTGCTGGACAATATTTGAGCACTTTCTTAAATCAAGAAAAACGTTTCCATAACAATACTTGATCGCACACACACACACACACACACACAGCTCATTGGCCTCGTGGGTACAATGTTTGCCAATGGCCTAGGAGACTGGGGTCAGTCCCAGGTTGTGTCATACCAAAGACTTAAAAAATGGAACTTGATATCTACTTGCTTAACACTTAGAATTATAAGGTTCGTATCAAGGCTAAAGTGGAGCAATCCCGGGGAAGGAGTAGCGCCCTCCCCTACACCTCGGTGTAGTAGCTATTGAAAAGGGACCCGTTGGGTGGCTCTCGACTACAGTTGCCAATTTTTTTTTATATATATATTGTAATTTGCTTGAAGCATTGCACAAATTATCTTATTTTATTGTATAGTATTATTTTAAAGGCCTATTGCAATGCGAAAAAAATATTTGAGTCTAATTAATTTCAGAGTAAAAAGTTTATCCTCGGAGATTTTTAAAAAAAAATGAACACAGTGTTGGGTGTTAAATTTATTTTTGGACGTTGTAAACATAGAGTCACGCGAGATGTTAGAACGCCATGTTGGGTGTTGTAACCATGGTGCCACGTCGGGTGTTTTAACACCAGGCGGAATATACAGGACTTCCGTTGTCCTGATCAATTCCATCATCATCATGTCGTGCCGTCAGTACGGACATCCCTGACGCTCTCTCAACACTCATCCTAATCGTTCATTGCTTCTGGCAGGTCCTTTAGGGCTACATTCCGTATCCTCACAGAGCTGCTGTATGTAGGTTCGAGCTGGTCGTCCTGCTTTTGTTCGGCCATATGACGGGGTCCATAGGAGAACATCACTTATGATCTCGTCCCTACTTCTCAAGCAATGTCCTGCATCAATTCCAATTTATTTTATTTTATATTTATTTCATTTTTATTTGTTTAAAACGTAAAGATGTATTTAACATGTGTATATTAATTAATGATATATTAAGTATTTAATTCTAACCTATTGTTAATCTTAGGGGTAACTTAACTATTAATAAAGCCTCCCTAATTCTGAGATTACAAACATTACGTACTATTGCTTCTATATAAAAAAATATTATCATTATTTTTGTATTTGATTAAATGTTTATGGAATGAGGATGCACGTGTGTTGTGGTGTTCTTTTATTCTGATGTGGAGGGGTCTGATTGTGCTTCTTATATAAGAATTATGGCATTTTAATCAAAGTAAACGATACGTAGTATAAGTTTTTTGGCATATATTTTTCTTAAAGAAAAATAGCAATACTATTGTACATGCACTTCTATCTACTGGCCAGTAAAAGTAAGTAAAGTTGTCTCCCTTTAGTCGAGGGCAACCAGAAGGCTCCCTTTTCAATAGCTACTACACTGAGATGTAGGAGAGGACGCTACTCCTTTCCCTGGATTGCTCTACTTTACCCTTGATACGTACCTTATATTGCTGAGTGTTAATCAAGGGGGTATCAAGTACCATTTTTAAAGTCTTAGTTATGATGTGACCCTGGGATTGAACCCAGGTCTCCCGGACCATTGGTGAACACTCTACACACTAGACAATGGTCCGGTAAGAGAGCCAAATATATGCAAAAAAAAAACTTACACTATCGTTTAATTTGCTTAAAATGCCATAATTTTTTAATAGGAAGTACAATCAACATGGCGTTCTAACACCCCAAGTGTCACCATGTTTACAACATCAAAAAAAAAAAAAAAAATGAACATCCAACACAGTGTCTATTTTTAAAAAGTCTCTGACGATGAATTTTTTATCTTGAAATTAATTAGATTCAAATAGTTATTATTTTCTATTGCAATAGCTCTCTATATTAATACCATACAATAAAATATATACATGTGTGTATATATATATATATATATATACATTGATTGGATTCTCTCCCACAACCTTTTTTCATCATTTCTATTCTTATTAATGCAAATCTTATTCATGTCATTGGCCCAGCAGTTAGAGTGTTCGCCAATGGCCCGGGAGACCTGGGATT
>CAUZXS010006042.1:0-26090 GCA_963585895.1 Sepioteuthis lessoniana
TACTTGAAACCATATAAAATTGTTTGCAAAAGAAAAAAGTCTGGCTTTGGCATTAAATAACCCAACAAGGGTTGATATGTCATAAAACCAACCCAATAACCTATTACAAGTCTGATGGATTCTTTTGGGGTTTGATTTCTAGTGTAGAATTAAACCCAAATGGCAAATCAAAGTGCACCATGAGTTACTAGCCTCTTACTTTTTTTGCTTTCGGTAAGATTAGTGTTCACTGCAAATTTCTGGAGAGAAAATGAACATTCATCACATAATTTTAATCTTTGATATGATTGACATTTAATTGAAGTAGTTTTGATATATTTGCTTCCAATGACTGAAGAATTATGGGAATTAATTACTTATTTACTCCAGTGATGAATGTCCCCTAATTTTTTGCCCTCCCCCATTTTTATCATATATCTCATGTATTGAACAATCCCTAACTTTTGGCTATGCTAGCTGACAAAAATATTTTTTCAACATCCACTGAAATCAAAAGAAAACATTCAAACATTTATTTATATTTTCAAATCTACAGTAATACAATCAAAATCAATACAATAGCATAAATAATGTAGGTTTTATCATATATTGCATGTAATGAATAACCCTTAACTTTTAGCTCTGCTAGTTGACAAAAATATTTTTTTTGACATCCACTAACAAAAGAAAACCTTCAAACACTTATTCATAATTTCAAAACTACTGTTATACAATCAAAATCAATCCAATTCTAAAAATAATGTAGTCTAAACCTTGATGTAGCCTATCATATTTACTTGGATAGTCCAAACATACTAAAACCCTGCCTCTGATACTTGATAGCATTGATGATATAATAATTACACGTATATATATATATATATATATATATATATATCCATGACTTATTCTAACCCATATTTCCACATTGCCTAAACAAAGTCTTTTAATTAAGATAATGAAGTTTTATGTAACTTTGTTTACTATTTATAATATTTGTAAATAGTATATGCAACGTATTTTAAATAGTAAACCATGTTATGAAAAACTTTATCATCTTAACTAATAGCCTTTGCAGAGGTCACTTTGGGACAAGGGTGAGCCTAGAAAAAAGGTAAGCTTTGCTATTTCAAAACCATTTTTCAAGTAATGAATGATTCCTTGTTTTTGAGGTGAGAAATTGATCTTAAAAAATTGCTCATTACATGAGTATATACAGTATTAATATACTCTTTAAAAAAATTTTACCCCCAGGGAGCTACTGCACATCATTTGGGACAAAATTTCTCCAAAATGATGGACATCGTTTATGAAGATCCAGACACACAGGAAAAGAAGCTTGTCTACCAAAACTCTTGGGGCTTGACAACTCGAACAATTGGAGTCGTATGTATGGTTCATGGTGACAATGTAGGTTTGGTGTTACCTCCGAAAATTGCTGGTTTCCAGGTGGGTTTTTTTTTTTTTTTTTTTTTTTTTCCCCCTCTCTCTCTCTCTCTGTCTCTCTAGTGGTTTACTCATGTCATCAAAAAATGATAGATATATTTATGAACATTGTTTTTATTTTTTGATAAATAGAAGGTAATTACAAAATTGCGCTTAATTTTTCTGTTACTTTTAGCAAAAATTAGAGGATGTGCACCTTGTTTTCTTTTTTGTTTTTTTTTTATTTCTAATGTAAAATAAGTAAAAATCATTTCTTATGCATTTTTATTGTAAAACTCTTTTCTAATATATTTTATAGTAAAAATCATTTCTCAAATGCATTTTTATAGTAAAAATCATTTTTTATGCATTTTTATAATAGAAATAATTTTTATTGCATTTTTCTTCAATCCTTTAACAAAAATTATGGAATTAGCACATTTAGAAGATGTTCACTTAGGTTTTTAATTTAGCAGTAAACAAACTAACAGATAAACTGCAAAACATTTTTTCTTTATTAACTAAACATTCTAGCTTGATAAAATATTCCTTTAACAAACTAGATTAAATTTTTTAGATTAATGGTATCGTTTTTTTTTTTTTTTTTTTTGTTTAATCATTCAGAGGAAAAACTCCTCAAATAACAACCCCCTCAACACACACATGCCAAAAATAATAATAATAATGATGATGATGATTTCAGAAGAAATGTAGCAAAATTATTAGATGTTTTACTGTATCTCTAAATAGGCAACTCAGGTGGTTAGTATGTTAGGCTAGCAGACTATTTATAGGGGTTCAATTTTCATTGGTTGCCTCATACTTCTCACTTTATACTAAACTGTGCTAATCTTAGTAAATGACAACTAACCCTATGAATAAACACCTCCCTTTTTTTTTCTTTTTTTGCGGGGACAGAAAAGCTTTAGAAACAAATGTCAGATTAAGATTGTCCGTATCTATATATAGAATGAATGGATGGGTGAGATTAAGAGACAAACTTTTTTGTTACTCCAAGGCTCAGATCAGTGTTAATCCACTTCCTTGCTTTATATATTTACCAAATCCCTCTGCAAGGTCAAGATGTGACACCAGGTCAATTTTTTAAGCAGTTTAAAAGGTTCGAATTAAGAGTTTTTCTTCTAGACTGATTGCCATACCAAGATTAAAGAGCTCAATCTGCCCTACTATTTACCCATAGCTGGATTGCCCAGTTGGCTGGGGCTGTAGAATACACCGACTGCACCTCTGCAGAGGGGGTAAGACCCCCCCATGAGAGTCCTGAATGTGACACCAAACAATCTGATGATGAGGTTCCAATGATGCTGGAGCTTTGGAGAATGTGGAGCCCCTCTTCATTGCCATTGCTCCCAGGTCCACTCTGGCCCAGAATGGTAGCACCTGATAGGGCCCTATCTATGGGTTGAATAGAACTAACTGCATACTTATGCTAAACTGAATTGTTTGAAATAGAACTGTTTGACTAAACTGAATAGCTTGAACTAGAAATGATTTTGACAATTAAACTATACTTACATTTAAACTGCATACTTATGCTAAACTGAATTGTTCGAAATGGAACTGTTTTTAACATTGAAACTGTACTTACACTAAACTGAATTGTTATATATAGAACTGTTTTGACATTTAACTGTGTGTAAACAAAATCTGTACTTATACTAAACAGAATTAAAACTGTTTGAATAAACTGAATAGTTTGAAATAGAAATGTTTTTGACACTTCAACTGTGTACTCATGCTAAACTGAATTGTTTGGAATAGAACTGATTGTTTGCATAAAAATGGATTTGGCATTAAATAACCTAAAAAGGTTGATATACCATAAAACCCAACCAACCATAGCTGGAGGGAAAATAATTGGATTCATACCTTTCCCAAGGGTATCAACACTATGTAAAATGTCCACAGTCTCATCCAGGATTTGAACACGGTTGTCATGTCCATTTCTTATGATTGATGGTGACCGTTACACCACACCCACCTCCCTTGTGTTAAATAAGATTTTAACAAGTTTTATGTTTAATTTTAGCATTAAACAAACTCAGAATTGTTAAAACAATCTGCGAAGATTAGCTTTGCTTATCTCTTTGTGGGTCACCCAATGAGGGTCTATTTAATCATATCCAGTTTGTAAAACTAATTTGTTAACTATTACTTATATATCCTGTGCTTAGCATAAGTAATTGAATCAGCAGTTCAATCCTGGACTGAGCTGTTTGCATTTTACATCTTATTAATTCCATGTTCTCTTTCCAGCTGCAGGTAAAATAGTAATGCAGACTGAGTTCTTTAGCCTTGTAAAGGCAACCAGTCTAGGAGAAGGGAAAAAATTTGATCTTTGCCGTTTCTTGTTTGGGGTAGGCGGATTATTAATAAATAATGTTTTATGATTTTTTGGGTGTTTTTTTTTTTTTTTATCCTTTCATCATTTGGGTGGTGGTCATCTGGGTCTTCTATCAAACTCTTCAACTCATCCCCCATCTTTTATTTCATTTTGTTTTTTCTATTTTTATATCTTCAAAACTAATCCTGGAGATTTATGAATTTGACTCATGTTGGTGTTGACTTGGCAGATCAGAATAACCTTTATTATTTTGTCACTCCATTTTTTAGGTGGTCTTCTGTCTGTAATAGAAAAAACAAAATGAAATAAATGATTCTTACAGGAACAATTGACATAGCTTGACTGTTTTGATTGAATCCGTATTAATATTTATTTTATAATTCACCTAATAAAAAAAAAAAAGTATGTAAAAATATTTTTAAATGCAAACTCTTCAACCACTTCTCGTATTAACCTCTTACTCTCTTTTTTTCTTTTGTCAGAGAAATGCAAAACTTTTTTTATAGAACTTCCAAACTAATCCTGAAGATTTATATTTGACCCATGTAGATGTTGACTTGGCTGCTCAGAATGATCTTTATTCTCTCTTCAGGTTGTTATCGTGCCTTGTGGTATCACCGTGACCTTGGACCAACAAAGTCGCTCCCATCTGATGTCTACCTGTGAAGAGATGAATGCTTCCTTCATGAAAGCTGGGATTCGGTCCAAAGCTGATCTTCGAGATAATTATTCCCCTGGGTGGAAATTCAACCACTGGGAACTGAAGGTATTCATTTGATATTTTATCACTTTTATGGTACAGAGGTTTGTAAATGAACTTTTAAGAAGTTCTGAGATAAAACATTCTAATTATTCAAACTAGTATCCTCATCTTTGTTGTTTTTGATTAGTTTTTGCCAGTCTTCTCCAGAATTATTTAGTTCATGGTAATTCATGCATCATATCATTATTATTTATGGTTTAATAATCTATGGATCCACGTATCAAAATTTTCATTGCCACTTCAATTCAAATAATCTATGGATCCGCGTGTCAAAATTTTCATTGCCACTTCGGTTCAAATAATCTATGGATCCACGTGTCAAAATTTTCATTGCCACTTCGATTCAAATAATCTATGGATCCACGTGTCAAAATTTTCATTGCCACTTCAATTCAAATAATCTATGGATCCGCGTGTCAAAATTTTCATTGCCACTTCAATTCAAATAATCTATGGATCCACGTGTCAAAATTTTCATTGCCACTTCAATTCAAATAATCTATGGATCCGCATGTCAAAATTTTATGTTTCAAACAGCAAAAATAACGAGATCATCAAACTGTCAAATTAAAAGGAATATTTTGTTTTAATATGAATCTTGGCAGAAAAGTTAACACATTATAACATCCAGGTTTTTTTTTTATTGTTTGATTCAAAGAGACCAAATTGATTTCTATGAGTTTTTCAATATTTCTTGTTTTGTTGTAAAATAATGTTACTGTCCTGAGTATAACATTAACCTGCGTCTAGTGGTGAGGCCCCAATTCTGGAGTGTAGAGTATCCTTTCATTACCATTACTCCCAAGTTAACTCTGACCCAAAGTGGTAGTTAGTACTTGTTAGAATCCCATCTGTAGTTCAATATAACTATGCAAAATATTTGTATAAAGAAAAGGTACTTGAAACCGTATAATTGCATGCAAATTATTGCTCTTATATGGTTTCAAGTATTATCTATCTAAACAAACAAATGATTTTTATTAGAGATGGGAAGGAAAGAGTTGTTTTTAGACCAAATAATTGTGTATGAATTATTTGTGTTAGACAGGAATACTTGATATCATATAATTGAGTGGTGCTAGACTTTAATATTGGAGTGAGTGCACTCACACTATTGCATTCACATGCAGACTAATATCCTTATCTTGCCCAGTCGGCTGGGGCTGTAGAATACACCGACTGCTTCTCTGCAGAGGGGTAAGACCCCCACTCCAACGAGTGTCCTGATATGACACTAAACAATCTGATGGTGAGGTTCCAGCCATGCTGGAGCTTTGGGGAATACAGAGTACCCCTTCATTGCCATCGCTCCCAGGTCCACTCTGGCCTGGAGTGGTAGCACCTGATAGGGCCCTATCTATGGGTTAAATAGAACTAACAGCATACTTATGCTAAACTGAATTGAGTAAACTGAATAGCTTGAAATAGAAACGTTTTTGACAATTAAACCGTACTTACACTTAAACTTCATGCTTATGCTTAACTGAATTATTTCAAATAGAACTGTTTTTTGACATTAAAACTGTATTTACACTTAACTGAATTATTACATATAACTGCTTGAATAGTTAGAAATGGAAATGTTTTTGACAATTAAACTGTGTACTTATGCTAAACATAACTGTTTTCAATAGAATAGATTATTTACATAAAAATGGATTTGGCGTTAAATAACCTACAAAGGTTGATATGCCATAAAACCAAACAAACCAAACCAAACTAATATCCTTATCCTGCAGCTATGGGTTAAATGGTACCACTTATGTCCTTCTACAAGGATGGTTTGGGTATTAAATAACCGATGAAGATTGATATGCGATTAAACAAAGAAACCAAACCAAAAGAATGCTTGATATTAGAGGACTGTTTGATTGAAAGAGATTACAGTGGATTCTATAAATTTTGATTTCGTTTTTTTTTTTTTTTTTTTTTTGCTTATTAAGTAATATACAAACCTCATTTGAATTATCCCCCTTTTTCTAAAGGGGATATATAGGTAAATGAAATAGTTTCACAAAAAAATTAGTGTGTGAAAGTGTCATGGCTATTATAGTACAATAAGACAATTTCTGATATCTTAACAGTTTTTCTTAAGACAGACGTATGTTCATTTTACTGATAACCTGTCATCAGTCTGTATATTATGCTTTTTTTTTTAGGGTGTTCCAGTTCGAATTGAAATTGGTCCTCGTGATCTGAAACAGAATCAGTTTATTGCTGTGAGAAGAGACACTGGTGAGAAACTGACCATGAAAAGTAACAACATGATTCAACAGATACAGGATTTGTTGGATGTCATTCAACAAAACTTATTTGACAGGTAAATTAGTTTGGGCCTCTTTCATTTGTCAGCTGAATGATAATAAACAATGGAGGTGCCCGTGGTGTAATGGTTATCGTCGTAGGAAATGGACACAGCGACACAAGTTCAAATCTTGGACGAGACTGATTGCATTTCACATAGCACTAATACCCTTGGGAAAGGTATGAATCTAATTATTCTCCCTCCAGCTATGGGTAAATAGTAGGGCAGACTAGGTTCTTCAGCTTTGGTGAGGCAACTAGTCTAGGAGAAGGAAAACTCTGAATTCAAACCTGTTAAACTTAAAAATTGACCTTGTGTCATATCCTGCCCGAGTGGAGGGGTTGGTAAATATGATAATAAATAATGGGGCTTATCTATTTTTTTGATACTTTTTCTTCACTCTTATTAAAATGTGAAAGAAGAGTGGGTGGATAGTATGCCATCTTCAGTAACAGAAAGAAAAGAGGCTCTCATAACTGAACATGTCGTGGAATCAATTTCAAGTACTGTTGCTGTCGTCATCTTCTTCTTAATAGAAGGTGAACAGCCAAATTTCTACGCTGAAAATAATGGTTCTCATAGCTTTTTCCTATGAATTCCTTTTTGCCTGCAACAATCTTCTTTAACAGTCCTACACCCAAGCTCATCTCTTGTCGTGCATCACCAAGACTCAAAACACCTTCTTTCCGGTACATTCAAGCAAGACTTAGATAATCATACCAAAATGCCACATCCGGGTCGATCACACAATGAGGTAATTTACGTGCACACCAGTGTGTAGTTAGTCCTGACATCAAACACGATTCACAATCGTGAGGATGTGAGTTCGATCTCCCCAATCGCCTGTTTCTTTCTCCCTGATTTCATTTTACACGCCAGACCTATTTGTGTACACTTTGAGCTGCCACGTGTGTGATTCCTCTCACTACAAAATGGCTTTTTATTCTGTAAAGTTACATGATTACAAAGTCTCTCTCTCCTCTCCTTCCAGCCCAGTTAGCTGGGGCTATAGAATACACTGAATGCATCTCTGCACGGGAGTAAGACAACCCTACCTCCCATCGCCACCAATTACTGTTCTGATATGACATTAAACCATTTGATGATGAGGCTCCAACCTTGGAGAATGTGGAGTACCCCTTCATTGCCATTGCTCTCAGGTGGACTCTGACTCTATCTATGGGTCAAATAGAACAAACTGTGTGCAAACAAATGACTGGTGTTAAATTGAGGCTGTTATATAGCAACACTTGAAGCTATTTAACTGTGTGCAAACAAATTAGCTCAGACTCGTTTAAGAATGTTATCGACAAAATATATTTACAAATCATATATATACATATACATATATATATATATATATATATATATATATACGAGGATCATTAAATAAGTTCCCAGACTTTTTTCGTATGGGCACTTTTATTAATAGTACACACATGAAACTCTAGTCCCCTTCAAAGTAATCTCCTCCGGCTGCAATGCACTTGTTGTACCGTTCCAACAACTTCTGGAAGGCCCCAGGGAAGTCCTCTTATGTGAGCGTGTCAATGACCTTTGTCACAGCCTCTTTCATCTCCTCAGTTGTCTCATAACGACAGCCTCTGAGCTTAGGGAATAACCCAAAGTCACAGAGAGCAAGGTCTGGACAATAGGGAGGCTGAGGAACTGTCTTGATGCCCATCTTGGTCAAATAGTCTGTAACAAGGATGGAGTTGTGGACTAGTGTATTGTCCTGGTGGAAATGCCACTGACCCGATTTGAAGAGTACTGGCCTCTTCCAATGGAATCTCTTCCTGAACTCCCTTAAAACCTCAACATAGTAACCCTAACCCTTTGGCCAATCAACTCTGGTGTATTGTCTTCCTTACTCCTGCCACACCTCTCATCATCCCTCACAGACTCCCTGCCTTCCTGGAATCTCTTATGCCACTCAAAAACTGATGCTTGATTCATGCAAGATGGTCGAAAAGCAGTCTGAAGCATTCCATACGTTTCTCTGGCATTTTTTTCAAGTTTAAAACAGAATTTTATTGCATATCGTTCTTCTAAAGTGTCCTCACGTCCAGAATGCATTTTTGAAATTCACCAGCTGTGACAATCAGGCTTTAGTAGGGTGTTATTCCAATTCTTACTGTAGCTGTTCATTTGAACCTGAAATTATAAAAATTGGTCAGTCATCTCATAAGATGTATAGCAATAACATAATGAATTTTCAAGAGTCTACGACAATTTTAAATGCCTGTACAAAAAAGTCTGGAAACTTATTGAATGCACCACGTATATATTATAGTGTTCTTATTCTAATGGTATATCAACCTTCACAGGGTATTTAATGGTATTGTGAGTGTGTGTGTATATATGTATATATATTTTAGTGGGTATATGTACACACTTAACAGATTCTATGAATTTTTTTATTTTTTGTATATATAAAAATTAGTTTTCAGTTATCCTTATTTTATATTTCCAGAGCCAAGGAAGACCTTAATGCCCATTTGACTGTTGCTTATGAATGGAATCAATTCTGTAACAATTTGGACCAAAAGAAAATAATTCAGGCACCATTCTGTGGAGAGATTCCATGTGAAGAAAAAATTAAAAAGGACAGTGCCAGGTAATTTATTTCCTATTTTCCATTTGTCTACCTTACATGTATTTGGGTTAGTATGGCATAAAGGCTACAAATATAGGAAGTCTTGCCACTAATGATTTCATGTAAGCCAAGTTTGCTAACCAATGGTTACACATCTCTATGCTAAAGTCTAATTTGTAAATTAGACACAATGAAAGATTAACAAATGTAATTATTATCATAATTAGCAGTACTTATTCATATTACATTTAATTTGTAAGATGATCATTATTAAAAATAAAGGACATAGTCACTTTTATAAAAGCAACTTTATGTCCTTTTTTTAATATTTGATATGGGTAAGTTCTGCTGGTTGGTGCAATTCGTGAAACATTATTCACCTTGATATATTTAATTTTCTTGTGATTTTAGGGATGCTGTTGTGGAAGAAGGAGCCCCATCAATGGGAGCTAAAAGCTTATGTATTCCTTTCAAGCAACCCGCAGAGCTGAAACCTGATGCGTGCTGTGTCCATCCAGACTGCAAAAACAAACCCAAATTCTTCTCACTGTTTGGTCGAAGCTACTAAAAGCAGAAATTCAAATAAAATTACATGGAATAAAACTTGAAATGTTAGATGTATGGAAAAAAATTAAGTTTTACCTGAGAGGATAGAAAAATATGTGTTAGATTTATTTAATATCATCAAAAATGTAATCATCTTCATTTTCAATGTCTGCTGTCCAAAAGACAAAAGAAAGGCAAATTTTTGATTACACATTTTTAAAAATTTGGGAATTTCTTTGAAAAAAAACCAAAAAAACCTTGAAATATCATTCCCAAGTTCGTTCTTTCTTAATGTTCAGCCACTTATGAATTGTTCTTGTGATCGGAACAAATAAAAATCTGTAGGTGCTAAATCTGGTGAATATGGAAGAATCTTCCATCCTAATTATCTTATCTTGGGTTTGTTGGGCTGCAGTCCTTGAAAATGAAGGTGATTATATTTTTGATGATATTTAAATAAATTTAAGTTACATTAATTTTCATATCCTCTCTGGTAAAATGTAATTATTTTCTAAATATCCTAATATATAAAATAAGAATATTTTTTGTTTCTTTTTTTTTTTTTCACTGTTTGTATAAGTCATCCTTCTACATTTAAATAAAAATTTAAAAAAGTGGCAGGGTGAATTATATTTTTTTAAAAAAAAGTTTTTAAAAAAAATTTTTTTTTTTTTTTTTTTTTTTTCCGTAATTTTTTTTTCATAAATGTAAACTCTTTGTTGTTTGAAAATGGTTTATAGCTCCAAAAATTGTGACAAATCAAACAGACTGCTCTAGGCTTTCATCAAATTTTTGGTGGCTGAAAAGGGCAAAACATGTGAAATTTACTGAAGAATTTGATATATTTTCAGATATAATTTAAACTATATAAATTCTTATTTTTAGTCAATACAAATTGATAAAAGAAAAGTTTAACAAATGCTGAATTTTGGTCAAATTTACTTGCTACAAATTATAAAAACTTGGTGTATATTAAACACAAAATTTTTTTTTTTTTTTTTTAGAATTTCATAGTCTAAATTTAGGGATGTATGTTATACATAAATAAATTGCTTGATATGCATAAATATCAATATTTGTATGAATCTCCAAAGGGTTAGTTGCTCTAAATTCTGCAGCAGCTGAAATTAGGACTTTCTCATAACCATCACGTCATCTGTCTTCACTACAATGATCCCTTGTAGTCTGTTCCATTACATAAAAGTTTGTTTGTTCAACTAACAATCTGATAATTTCATCAATCATCAGTTGAAAAAAAGTCACGCTCACCAATCTTGATCTTGAGATTGTATTTACAGTCGTCTCTCTCACTCTCTCTCTCTCTCGGAAAAACAGGAGTTTGAAATCTCTGCAAGTTTGTGGATCAATCATCTGCCAGTGGTGGTGGTAGTGGAGGAGGCACACTTATCGTTGGAACAATTGTTGTTGACTGCTTCCTCACCTGAGGAATCTGCACTATTTCCCACTTGCATTATTACTTACCTGATATTTCAAACTTTCAAATTATATCTGGGTATGATCAATTGCAATTTATGGATGCAAAAAAAACAAAGACCGACATTTTTTTTCTTCTTTTTTTGTCCAAAAATCTGTCCTCAACAGTGAGTGATTATCACACAATAAACATTAAATCAAGATGATGGAGCCTCACCATCAGATGCAGTTTCGTGTCATAACCTGGACATGAAAAACAGATATTTATTGTATGAAATGATTTTATTTTTTCCACCTTAAGCGACACATTTATTGATATAGATATATAAAATTCGAGGTAGAGATGTGTTAGAATATTAGTCAATGTGATAAAATCTGGATCTCTTCATCTTAGGAGAGGAATTTCCAAATATTTCAGACTCTTGCCCTTTCAAAAAAAAGCTGGTCAAAAATGAATAATAGTTGACAATACTTCATCAAATAATAAAATTCAAGATAATATTATCACTAATACTATCAATGTAATAAAAAGCAATTAAGATGAAAAAAATTTTAGTCAAAAAGGAATAATGGTACTATTTACCAACCCCTCCGCTCGGGCAGGATATGACACAAGGTCAATTTTTAAGCGGAGTTTAACAGGTTTGAATTCAGAGTTTTCCTTCTCCTAGACTAGTTGCCTCATCAAGGCTGAAGAACCTAGTCCGTCCTACTATTTACCCATAGCTGGAGGGAGAATAATTGGATTCATACCTTTCCCAAGGGTATTAGTGCTTTCTGAAATGCAATCAGTTTCGTCCAGGATTTGAACTCGAGTCGCCGTGTTCATTTCCTACGACGATAATAATTACACCACAGGTACCTCCCGGAACCATTGGTGAATTGCATCTTATACACAAACCAATATTATTAATGTAATTAAAAAAACAAATTAAGTTGAAAGAAACACTATTCACAAATGAATAATTTTTGACAGCGCTTTATGTAATGATAGAATTCAAGATATTAGTTCTACTAATGTACTAAAAAGCTTGTGAAATCAAGATGAAAGAAATATTAGTCACATATTAATAAGGTTTGAGAATGCTTGATTTTATAATACAAGGTGTGATAAATTTTTTTATATAGCAGGATGATTTAAATTGAAGATATTAACAGTCAAGTCGTTTTATACTACTTTATGGAAGCATCGCATGGATGCTGACAAAACATATAGAGAAAAAGCTAAAAGGGAACTGCTTAAGAATCCTGCAAACTATATTGAACAAATCCAGGAAGCAATACCCCATGAAACAACAGCTGTATGGTTACTTATCTCCCATCTTAAAAACCATTCAAGACAAACAAGATACACAGGACACTGCTGGAGATGGAAGAACTAACTCATAAGTAATGTTCTTCTATGGATCCCTACACATGGACCAGCCAGTATTGGTTGACCAGCAAGAACTTATCAACATCAGCTCTGTGTGGACAAAGGATGTAGTTACAAAATCCTGACAGGAGTGATGGATAGAGAGAGGGAATATTTTTATTAGATGAAGCATTGTCAACCATCATTCATTTTTGACATGTGTTTGTTTCATTATTTTTGTAATATTATTTTGAATTATCATTTGATGAAGCATTATCACCCATCAATTATACAGGATGATGATAGGGATGGATAGAGAGAGGGAACCTGTATGAGCAGCACAACTTGATAAGATTTGAGGACATAAAGGGTATTGAAGAAAATTAATGTTTCATGGTTGTCTTGGAAAATAAAGCTTCAGTCTCAGAAAGTTGAATTAGTTACCTGAACACATCCGGAATCTTGCGAGTAATATCTCAAATACTCTTTTCTCTAATACTGTAAAATACAGCTTGGCTGACAATATGGGATGAGGTTAAAATCCCACGGTGCATTCACAAAGTGATGCACCGGAAGAGGTAGACCTGTCAACTGCATGACAGTTATTTCCGCTCGACGACAATCAAACATGCCACTCCAAAGAGGGCGGAAGTTGCATGTTCTGTTGGCCAGTTATGGGAGGAGATTGCATGGGCGAAGAGGCATGTCCATATCTCCGCATGGTAGTTTGATGGTAATATAAGGTTGACGATTTTGAACGGAAGACTGAAATTCCGTTGTTCTCGCAAGCTTGTCCCGTTGTTACCCCATTTGGCATTTTCTCTGCCATCGTCTAACTTACAACGAAGTGTCCAGGCCTCATAGACGAACGATTCTAATACCTCTCCTGATTGCTCCTACTTCACACAAGTGTCTGTCGAGAAAATGAATATATATTTTTATATATATTACGTGTTGTCGTTTGTTTAGCCAGAGTGAAACCTAACACTACACATCTCACCTGATTGGGGAGTCTGTGGCATAATGGCTAAAATATTGAACTGTAACATTTTAGTGAGTTCAAACTCCAGTTGTGCCATCACATTCACTTTTGGACTAATACCCTTGGGAAAAGTATGTTGTTAAAAGTTGGCAACTGTAGTTGAGGGCGACCTGAAGGCTCTCTTTTCAAGAGCTACAACACCAAGGTGTAGAGAAGGGCGCTACTCCTTTCCCTGAATTACTCCACTTTACCCTTGATCCATACCTTACAATGTTGAGTGTTAAGCAAGGCAGTATCAAGTACCATTTTTTGAGTTTTTGGTATAACTCGACCTGGGATTAAACCCCAGTCTCCTGGACCATTGGCAAACAATCTACTCATGAGGCCAATGGCCCGGTATCATATATAATACACCCCCCCTAACTTTTAGGCTTAAAAAAAAAATGTGCACTGTACACACGATTATGGTAGTTATATTTTAACTATACATTATTAGTTTGTTTATGCGATTAAAAAAAAAAGGAGGGGGAACCATATTTAAGTCACTCTGCTATTTCCTAAAAGTATAAACTCCCTTTATTCCCCCAGCTACAGGTTAAAAGTTACCATTGCTGTTTTTCAACAAGGATGTCTTTAGAATTGAATAAAAAGGTTGATATGCCATCAAACAAAGAAACCAAATGATATTTCACCAGAGCCAAAGTTGAAGTAAAAAATAAGTCAATGATATTCATTCTTTGTGGATTATAGATAAGCTTTATGGAGGTGCTGGCGGTGTAATGGTTATCGTCATAGGAAATGGACACGGTGATACGAGTTCAAATCCTGGATGAGACTGATTGCTTTTCACAGGATATCGTAAGATATTTAATGCCAAATACATTTTTATACAAATAATCAGTTCTATTTCAAACAATTCAGTTTAAGTGATGTACTCCAATGGACCCCCACATATGGCTGAGCAAAAGCAGGACGACCAGCTAGAACATACATACAGCAGCTATGTGAGGATACGGGATACAGCCCTGAAGACCTGCCAGAGGCGATGAACGATTAGGGAAAAGAGGTGAGAGAGGGTCAGGGATATCCGTGCTAGCGGCACAACATGATGATGATGATAAGTACACAGTTTAGTTCTATTTAACCCATAGATAGGGCCCTATCAGGTACTACCACTCTAGGCCAGTGTGGACCTGGGAGCAATGGCATTCCTCAAAGCTCCAGCATCACTGGAACCTCACCATCAGATTGTTTAGTGTCATATAACAGGACACTCATTTGAGGGGTCTTACCCCTCTGCAGAGGTGCAGTGGGTGTATTCAAAATATCAAAAGGATAACAAAAGTTAGAGAGGTTGACAGATAAGAATATAGAGAAGGATTTCTAAATGGGGATGAAAGGGTTTATCTTTTTAATCTCTATAAATAAAAAAATTTAAAAAAAAACACACTAAGTCTTTGCTGTTAGTATAGTCAGATCAGTTGACCAGGATATCACTATTTAAAGGTATTTTAGTTCTGGGATGTTCAAGCTGGGGAGAGCAGTTTTCTTTTCCTGAAGTCAGAACCCCATATACTCTATCAAGAATTCCATAGACCAATGGTGGATCAGGGCAGTGTCAGTTGGACTGATCTGCTGATTGTAAACAGAGCAATGGGAATTCAAATATGGGTTGTAAAATATAATAGATTGCCAAGAACAGCGTTGGTGCTTGTATATATATTGTATGTGTGTGTGTGTGTATGCAATTAACAATCTGGTGAACAATGTCAGATCTCTAGACAAAAGAAATCCAGTAGTTCAAATAAGTATCAAGAAAGAATCAATAGGTAAAATAAAAATCAATTTGAACAAATGAAATGCACTGGGTGGGACTAAGCTATAAAATAACCTAGGAGGGCCAGGTGGAGATCAGTATAGCAGGAGTTCACCCCTCAAACACTTCTGCCAGTTCCATTCTAGACCTCATCTCCATTCTAATCAGATGTCATGGAGATGCAATCATTTTCCCTCCGGAGGTTTATTGGAATTAAAAGAAAAAAAAAAAAAGAAAAGGGAATCAAGATGTTTTGGCAAAAAGATAATCATAAGTGGTAATTTACTAAGCTTTTTGCTTAGATGTGGCACAAGGCCATATGAAAGGGGCACCCAATGAGACTCAAACTCACTCATGTAGGTTTGCTAGTCGAGCTTGCTAACCATTACACCACCAGAGGCGCCGAAGATAATCATAAGTGGTTAAGTTGAATTGATATCTATGGAGATAAATAGGGGAATTATTGTTTTGATAAGAAAATTACAAACAGATGTCATGGAGACAATTGTTTTCCCACCCTAAGTTTATAGAAATTTAAAAAAAAAAAGAAGAAAAAAAAAGGGAATCAAGATGTTTTGATAAAAAGATAATCCCAAGTAATTAAGTATGTAGTATACTACAGCTGGATCTTAACAAACAAGGAACACACATATATAAAATATAATCTCATACTTTTATTCTTTGACCATGATGCTTGTATAGAACAGTAGGACAGTTGGAGAAAATTTGCACATACAAAGGAGCTGTCAGGAGTTGGAATAACCAGCAGGAACTGACTTCAGCCAAAATTACCAGACATTGGCATAATGGTTAGAGTGTTTGCCAATAGCCCGGGAGACCTGGGTTCAATTCCAAGTTGAGTCATACCAAAGAATCAAAAAATGGTACTTGATTCCTCATTGCTTAACACTCAGCATTATAAGGTATGGATCAAGGGTAAAGTGGAGCAATCCTGGGAAAGGAGTAGTGCCCTCCCCTACACCTTGGTGTAGTAACTATTGAAACGGAAGCCTTTGGGTCACTCTTGACTACAGCCGCCAACTTTACTTTACTTATATAGTCTTAAAACTCCCATGTGACCCACATGCCTCTTCACCTAAGCAATACTTATTTTTCATTGGTTATGGTTTACACCCACACAATGCTTGCTCTCCATTGGTCATAGGTTACACTCACACATTTCTTGTTTTCCAGTAGTTACTTTATTGATTTTATCTACAGCCAGATGTATCTGTCAACTGTATCCACCGAGGTCATTACAGGTCAAGGCAATATGTTACAAGTAGAATTGATATCAATGGAGAAATTATTGTTTTGATAAGAAAATAATTACAAACAGAATCAAGACATTGAGACATGCTGTTATCAAATGAGTGGCCATCCGGTAGCCCATCCTCAGCTAATATCAGAATGTCTTTAAGCCGGAAAAATAGATAAGTTGAATCCCTGTTTTGTTAACAAGATAATAGCAAAAAAAATTGGGTAATTCAAGAAAGATATATAAGAAATTGTCTTCAAGTGTAAATTCAGATATCGAACTAGAGGTTAAATAGAGACATATCAGATTAAACATAAAGAGCTGGGAAATGCAAACGACTGCTAGGTAGGCTTTGCTTTGGTTTGATATAATTGTTTATTGGTATATCATCTTCCTGGGTTATTCAATGCCAAAGCCATCCTTGTGATCACAGCAGTGATACTATTTAACCCATAGTTTGGGGGGGGTCACCGTGGTGTAATGGTTAAAGTGCTGGACTGCGGAATCGTAGTAAGCGAGTTCAAACTCCAGTCGTGCTATTACATTTACTTTCGGACAAATGCCTTTGGGAAAGGTATGAACCCCCTTCTCCTACCAGCCATGGGGTAAATAGCATCACTGTTATTCTTCTAGAAGGATGGCTTTGGCATTAAATAACCCATCAAAGTTGATATGCCATTAAAACAAAGAAACCAAACCAAACCATAGTTGAGAGGAGATTAGGGGGTTCTTATCTTTCCCAAATGTCCTAAAGTGAACATAATAGCACAAATGCAGTTCATACTTGCTTACAACAATGTCACAGACCAGCAGGTTAGTCACTATGTGGCAGGGACTTATCCAGGAGAAACACGAGATAGATTAAAGAAACAAGTCTTTTCTTGAGTTAGTTTTTTTTTTATTCCTTCCTTTTGTGATGCTTATACTTTCAACCTGAACTTTTGGCTGACTAATTTTGTCTTAAAAACAAACATACTAGGTTGAGGTTGTTTAGCAAGCATAATTAGACAGACCACAACCAATACTACTACACACAATTGTACATAAAAAAGGAGTTATCAAAAGTTTCAGATTGTTAGGGGAGATAACTCTCTCCTAATGAATGATTGAAAGGGTAGCATTCGACAAGATGGGTGCTTGACAACACACCATTTGTAGATAGTAAATTGCTTATCCAACCCAATCCTGCTGTATCTTGGTTGGTGAGAAATAAAAATGAATATTTTTGTGTTAAAAATATATTTAACTGTTTTCTGTGTATATTTTGTTGTTCCTAATATTTTGGGTTATAACACAGATGAAAAAATGCTTCTCTTTATCTCGTAAATGTCAGTGTTAATGATGGAAAAAGCAAACACATCAGGGAAAAACTTTACTTCACAATTACATGGGTTACCGAGGCAATTCCAAAACTTTTACAGAGACAGAGAAATTCAGACCATTTATAATCTGGGAAGAGTCTGTTTAGAGAAATGCGGTAGGATGGTTTCATAATGCAACCATGTCATTATCCCTTATTAATTTGTTTAAACTTATTTAGTAAAAACTTTTGCTGTAGAATGGACAATATCAGATCCATTTTTCCTATATGGCCAGCTCTATGTTGGATATTCACAAGTCATTAATGAAAAGGACAGCACATATTTGCAAAAGATTAAAGAACAGGAAATATGGTGTATAAAGAGATTCTAAGAAACTGGGGGGTATTAATAGGCACTACGCTTGTGTCTTGCTTTCGGAGAGCATGCTTGAATGTGGCATGCTCCACACTCTTTCATTCAAAATCATAGCATCTATCCTTGATGATCATCCTCCAGGATACATGATTTTCAGTCAATGCTTCTAAATGGTGTAGAAATTTTGGTAAGGAACTGGTGATCCTGTTTCACCGATCAACAGCAGTCTCTTGGGGTCATGTGGTGTCCATTATAAAAAGGAGCTCCACAGGAGATTCTCTCTCTTTTGGTTCTACTCCCACAACTGTTAGTAACAGGTCCATTGTAGCAGCCCTTGACGGCATACGTATTTTGGTACCTTTCACCACCCGGGACCCAAGAGCGACGAACACATGTGCTGAGTTTAAAGGAACAGGACATGTAGCACTATATGGGTGGCCTGAGCAGACGATTCCTTTGTCTGTTTCGGCACGAAACCAGACAAAGGATTTTTGGACCTGAAATCTCACCGTATCCGGAAGTGGTAAGAGGACGTGAGAAGAGGGTTGGACAGAGGAGCTGACAGGAGTTGACGACAGGACCCGGACGAGAGCAGTTGGCGACTGGACAGAAAACAGAGTTGGCGTGGAACCACGGACAGGGGCAGTCAACACCGGACTCCGGAGACAGTAGCGGAGAAGAGAGGGTCCAGCCACAGTGAAGAAGATCGACTCAAGATGTCTGCATTCGAGTTGCTTGTGGAATTTTCGCTAGTAACCCATGCTAGCGATAGTCCGCACATGCATGTAGTGTTGCAATACCTCCTTCTGCTCTTGGTTAATCCCAAGCTTTGTTCGTGTTTGTTCGTCTGTTTTATTTTCTCCTGTCTCCCTCAATCGTATTCTTGTGTGGTGGCAAGAAATGTGCGTTACCCCCCTCGAACCACTAGTTGATCACCGGCCGGCCAAGAAGAAAAGGTTTGAGAAGAGGATGAATGCGTGTGGGGGTGAGGGCGTAATGTTACAGACACACACCCAGTTAAGTTCCAGCAGGCATTTTATCTGCAAACCTACTTTACCTTATCAAACCTACCTTACCTTCAACCTTACAACAAACCTAACCATATTTTACATCTTGAACTCTTCCGTTGTTTATTCCATTTGGTGTAAAACCCTGTTTATTGTTGTTTTTGTATATAAATTTTGTTGCATGTAAAAGGCATTTGTCTTCCTTTCTTCAAAAGCTGTCACCATCTCTCTACTGCTGTTTAAGTAAGGTTTATTCTTTTACAAAACGTAGGAATAAACCGGGCTTTTCAGGGCTTATAAAAATCCCCACAATGGTTCATATCAATCTTCAATGCTTCAAGGTTACTTTTGAAAATGTCCTTAAACTGCTTCTTTGGTTTATGTTGTGACCTTTCTCCTCTGGATAGCTCACCATAGAGGAACTGCTTCAGGAACCTCTAATCATCCATCCTAACATGACTAGTCTAACTCATCTGATTCTCAGTGCTTGTGCTGCATGCTCTCTCAAAGACAACTGTATCTATACACACATGCACATGTATGTAGGCAGAAATATATACATATCTAAAGGAAGAGATATATGTACACATACAAAATATACAAGTACAGAAATTATCAACATCATTAATCATTTTTGACCAATTTCAGATTAAATTTTTGCTGAAATAAAAAAAAAAAAATAATAATAATAATAATAATAATAAAATACAGAGAAGTTTGATAAAAAAAAAATTTCTTTGAAGAATGCCAAGTATATTTCCAAAGTAATACACACAAAAAAAGAATGAAATATTTAAAAAAAAAGCAAAATAAATAAGTTTTTCAATAAAATAGTTTTTGTTAAAGTCAAATGTTAACCTTATTTTTTTTTCTTAAATTAAAATGCTTTTCAAGTAAGAATTTTCAAAATAAGTTTTTCAATAAATAAAAAAAAAGGTTGTTAACATTTGACTTTTAACAAAAACTAAGTTTTTCAATAAAATAGTTTTTGTTAAAAGTCAAATGTTAACAACCTTTTTTCTTAAATTAAAATGCTTTTCAAGTAAGAATTTTCAAAAATCATGCAGTGGGGAAAAAGACTTAGTGCAACTGTTAGTGTCACAGAAAATGGAATTGTCAAACCAAATTCAAATCCTAGAAAAAGCTTTTTTGGGGTTTTTACTTTCCACTAATGCTCTTAGGAGAGGCATGAACTCTTATCTTCTCCCCAACCCTATGAGTAGATAGTTGGACAGACAGAGTTCTTTAGGCAACTGGTTGAGAAGGAAAACTCTGAATTTAAACCAGCTTTTCTCCATTAACAAAAAAAAAACAGCAACCTTGAATTGCATCCTGCTTATGGCCGAGAGGTTGGGTATATATATATATATATATATATATATATAAGAGTTAAGTCAGCAACCTTAGTCAAGAGTGACCCGAAGGCTCCCTTTTCAAGAGCTACTACATTGAGGCGTAGGGGAGGGCACTACTTCTTTCCCAGGATTGCTCCACTTTACTCTTGATCCTAACCTTATACTGCTGAGAGCTAAGCAAGATGGGATCAAGTACCCTTTTTTGAGTCTTTGGTATGACTCAACCTAGGATTGAACCCCGGTCTCCCGGACCATTGGTGAACACTCTACTCATTAGGCCAATGGCCTGGTTGGAGATATATATATATATATATATATATATATATATATATATTGTCATCCACAGACAAACTGTTTCGTTGTATTATAACTTTTCAGTGTGGCTAGACACCGGAGATGCTGGGATTGAAACCTAGCTGACCTTACATCAGTCAGATATCTTACTCAAGGCTATTGTCCCTCTCAGCTTAAGAGAAGGAACTTTATGTATGTATTTATTTACATATACAGTTATTGGCTACCAGAGTGTTCAATTCATGAGAAGACCTCTGCATTTATGTGTATGTGGTAACTGGTGATTCTCTACTCAAGTGCTCACATATACACTATATGTATATACACACACACACACACTTCAGTGATCTTCTTGACTTTGGAAAACTAACTTTTCATGTACCTAATGATGATAATTTATATCATCATCCCATTCATAAGACTGGTTCTCATTTTATTATTATTATCAGTATAATTATTTAAAAAAAGTCCCCTTTTAAGAAAAATTGTTTTAAGAATTGTTGCATTTTCCGCAAAGATTTAGAGCCCCCTACACGCCCCCAAAAGGATGTTCAGGATATAACACTTAGTTGCATTCAGTGATAAGGCTCCAGTTCTGGAGCTCTGGAGAGTGTAAGGTAACCTTTTTGTTGCTATTATTCCCAGGTCCACTCCGAACTGGAGTGCTAAAGCCAAATAGATACGTTTGAAAATTATTAGTATTAGATAAATGAGCAAATTATTTCTATCAAGAATAAATACTTCAAGCTATAATTATTTGCAAACAATCAATTGATTTTAATGGCATGTCAACCAGTTTAGGGTTATTTTATGCCTAGAAGTTAAGGAATCATATTCATTGTTATATTTTTGTGTTGTTTCTTAAGAGTTATTCAATAAAAACAATTTTTAAACAAATCTACTTGGCCCATAGATGGGCCCTCAATAGGTACTACCACTCCAAGTTAGAATGGACCTGGGAGTAATGGCAATGAAGGGTTACTCGACATGCCATAGAACGGGAACCTTGCCATCAGATGCAATTTAGTATCATATACAGCACCCATTTTTCTGAAAGGGTTTTACTCCTCTGCAGAGAATGTAGTCAGTATATTCAAAGCCTCAACTGACAGGGCAGATAATTATTTACAAAGGATTATTAAGTTACTTGAAATCAACTGACAGCATATATTATCATTTACAAAGGTTTATTATTAAGTCACTTGAAATCAATTGGCAGGGCAGATTATTATTTACATGTCAACCCATCTGGTTTTATTTTATGCTTGGGGTTAGGGAACTGCATACATTGTATGTTTATATTTACAGTTTTAAAGAAGTTGTTATATATCAAGTATTCCAATTGAATATGAATAATTTACATGGTTACACAGTTACATGATTTCAAGTAAATAATAATAATAATCTTTAATAGATGATTGAACAGTTCTTTTGGTTTGGTTTGATTTTATGGCATATAAAGCATTGTTGATTATCTAATGCCAAATCCTATTTTTACATACATATCAAATATATGATTTGTCAACACATTTTATAGATACACACAGTTAAATGATCAAACAGTTCTATTTTTAATAACCCAATTTAGCATAAGTCAATAAAGTTAGATGGTTCCAGGTGTAATATAATGGCTGAAGGATTTCGGTTTATGCTTTGGGTTTAGTTAGGCTTTCGGCTCAGCACATGGGTTACTTAGGTGCAACATTAACACAGGTGTTCACACGTGGGCGCGCAGAGCAGACGTGTCACTCAGAGATGTCACAATAGCCCAGATGAGAAACAGGGTTACAGAGTACGGGTGACGTCATGCACCAGAAGCCTGCAGAGGATTTTGGGAATTTGAAGAAAGTTAGTAGAGTTGAAAACTATACACCAAATGAGACGGTTGACTTGCGGAGGCCTTGGGCATGAGATGGGGGGGGGGGCAGATAAAAAAGCCAGGATAGAAAGATTGTGCCTCTCTCTCCGTATGTCGAAAAACCTTTAAACTCAAAGGTAATAAAAAGTTTCGTACCTGAACTGAGAAGTCGTAAGTGTTTTTCGTGTTTCGATATTCGTATGTTCTATGTATATATGTTACAAACATTCTATGTCCATTTCACACATTTCGGGCTATGGTACACAGATATTGCTATGCAGTGAATTATTGGTGAATAATTCAACTAAACATCAGTCAGATGATCAAACAGTTCTATTTGTAACAATTCAATTTAACAGAAGTCATTTGTTTACACTCAGTTTAAATGTCAAACAGTTCTATTTGACCTATAGATAGGACCCTTTCAAGTGTTACCACTCATGGCCAGAGTGGACCTGGGAGTGAAGGCAATGATGGGGTACTCTGCATTCCCCAAAGCTCCAGCATTACTGGAGTTTTACCATCAGATACCTTAGTGTCATATCCAAGACACTCGTTGGAGGAGTTTTACCCCTCTGCAGAGATGCAGACAGCGTATTATACAGCCCCAGCTGACTGAGCCATCCAACAGTTCTATTTGGCTAATAGGTATAAACAATTTACAGTTATATGATATTAAGTATTATATATATTGAATACAAATAACATTTAAACAGATCTATTTGACTCATACATGTAACCCTAACAGGTACTACCAGTCCAGGTCAGAGTGGGCCTGGGAGTAATGACAATGAAGAAATACTTCACACTCCCCAGAGCTTCTAAACTGGAGCCTCACCACCAGATACAGTTTAATGTCATACCTAGTATTTACCCCTGAAAGTAACATTGCATATTCTAAATTCTACTAACAGGGCACGTGACAATTAGATGAATTGCCTCACTGAATTCATATAACACTGGGATTTAGTCTCTTGAAATAAATAAAATTAACCTCTTACCAACTAATTCCAAGTAAATTCCCTTTCACTCACAGGTTTGGTTATGCTTGGTTTGTTTAATGGCATATCAACTTTTGGCTTGGTTTGGTTTGATGGTATACCAACCAGTGTAGGACATCTAGTGCTATATCCTCTTTATACAAATATTTATATATATATATATATATATATATGTGGTTTGGTTTGATGATATATCAACCATTGTAGGACATCTAATGCTACATCCACTTATGATTTGATTTGGTTTTGTTTGATGGTACATCAACCATTGTAGGTTATTTAATGCCAAATCGATTTTTATACGTATAAACAGTTCCGTTTCAAACAATTCAACTTAGCATAAGTACGCAGTCTAAATATCAAAAACAGTTCTATTTCAAACTTTTCAGTTTAGTCAACCAAGTTAAATGGTTCCAAGTATTGCTATGTATCACTGACAATTCAATTAAATATCAGTCATTTATTTACAGTTAAATGTAAACAGTATGTAGTTTAAATGTCAAAACAGTTCTATTTCAAACAATTCAGTTTAGCATAAGTACACAGTTTAGTTCTATTTGACCCATAGATAAGACCCTATCAGGGGCTACCAATCTGGGCCAGAGTGGACCTAGGAGTGATGGCAATAAAGGAATACTCCGCATTCCCCAAAGCTCCAGATATACTGGAGCCTCACTATCAGATTGTTTGGTGTCATATCTAGGACACTCATTGGGGGAGTCTTACGCTCCTGCAGTGAGTGTATTCTACAGCCCCAGCTGACTGGGCTACATATCAACTTAAATGAGTTATATAATGCCAAAACCATCCTTGTAGAAGAACAGTAGTGGTACTATTTTACCCATAGCTGTGGAGAACAAGACGGTTCATACCTTTCCAAAGGGTATTAGTCTAAAAGTGAATGTAATAGTGTGACTGGAGTTTGAACCCACTTACAAAGAAGTTGCAGTCTAGCACATTTGCCACTACGCCATGGAAACTTCCTGGCACTCATAATGTTGTATACTCATGGTGATCTTGATAGTAATAATACAGGCAGACTCTGTCGTTTCGGATACGAATGAGTTTATTAATTTCTGGTTTCAGCCCTTGGTGACATGAGGAGAGAGATACAAATCATAAAAGCCTATGCTAACCATACTATGCTGACACTCCCTCCCACACACAGTGCATCATGTAGTGTCTAAGATTTCAACTCATTTCTGCCAGTTGAGACCCAAACTGATCTGATCTCATCAAATCCGAAAAACTCTACCACTACCTTCAACGGTCAAAACTCAACTGAAGTCTCTTTCAAAATCCTCAAATTCTCAGGATCATCCCGTCCGGGTATGACACCAACCACCCACTCAATTCACTCCAGCTTTATTTTCTATCTAGGATATTATTATGACGGAGGATGAGTCTTATATCCTTTCTGCATGGACATGTGAGCACCTGTCTGATTATGATACCTAAACTAGAGACACTGTGTAGTTCAAAGCCTTACCAAACAAAAAATAAAATATAATTAATGAAAAATGATTAATTAATCATTATATAACTAGTGAAAAAAAAATCTGTGGCAAAAGAGATTTGCTTTAGTTGCCTGCAATGAAACTAAAATACTACAAATCCAATATTTCTATTTGAAGTAATATGGTTTACAGCATGAAAATTTGCCTCAGAGGAAGGAAGGGGGGATTTGATACCTGTACCCCCAGTAGGTCTGTGCACAAAAAAATAGCTACTACATCAAGGTGTAGGGAAGGGTGCTACTCTTTTTCCTGGATTGCTCCACTTTACCCTTGATCCGTACCTTATAATGTTGAGTGTTAAGCAAGGAGGCATCAAGTACCATTATTTGAGTCTTTGGTATGACTCTACCTGGGATTGAACCCCAGCCTCAACAATTGCTGAACACTTTACCACTGTGCCAATGAGCTAATGAATATATGGCATATAAAAACTCTGAACAGGTTAATATGCTGTTAAAATCAACCAATCAACAGACAAGAAATAAAGAATTAGCCTCTGATGAGATTTCAATGAGTTAGAGTGTCCATTTTCCATGGACAATATCTTGACTAGTTTGGC
>CAUZXS010006043.1:5000-19307 GCA_963585895.1 Sepioteuthis lessoniana
CTTCCTATTGCCAACTCGTTAGGCCAAATTCACGTAAGCTATTTAGTTTCTTACGGGTTTTTGTTTAATTGCATAACCCTTCGTGGGTTATTTAAAGCCAAAGCCATTCTTTTTCTGTAGAAGAAGAACGGTGATATTATTTAACACATGGCAGGTGGAACCGGGAGTTCATACTTTTCTTTTGAATATTAGAACGAAAGTGAACGTAAAAGCGTAAGTGGGGTTCGAACTCGTTTACTTTGTGGCTGCAGTACAACACTTTAGCCATTACTCCATCGGGAATTCGTGTCAACTAGCCAAGGATTTTACCAGCCTTTGAATTAGTATTTAACTACTTATTTACCTAAACCTTTCGCTCTGAGTAGAATTCTACTTCTCCTAGACTGGTTGACTAAACAAAGCATAAGAACCCTGTCTATCTTACAATGTACCCTTAGGTTGGAACATAACAGACGGGTTCATGCTTTTCCTCTTGGTCATCAACGTGAAATAAACACATATAGCCACTTCCAGCATTTGAATTTTCACCTCTGACCTCGAAAGTTGTTTTTGGGGCACGATTTTCATTTTCCTCTTTTATTGTTTTCACAGCCCTCAAACAAGGTCTTAGTGTCTACTTAGTGTTATATTTCCGTTCTGCTTCATCGCAATTTTTATTTTTTATTTTCATCATCATTATTATTATACTCTTTGCGAGATTTCCATCCCAACGTTAGCTTGTGGACTTTCATCGGAAACTGAGAAAGAGAGCAAGTCTCCTTTGGTGTCCAGGACTAGATGGTCTCGATTCGATTACCGATTTCCAAACTCTTCCAGTATCTTTTCCAAGTCTTTCGGGGTCGTTCCAAATGCGCCAGTTACAATTGGTATTACTGTCACTCTGATTTTCCACAATGTTCTATGGTGAGTTTTAAGTACTTGTCTCGCTTTTCGCTTTCTTTGATTTTCACACTCGTGTCCACTGGAACGGCAAAGTCCGCTAATTGGTATGTTCTCTCTCTTTTGTGTGTGTATGGGGGTGTGCTTTAATATTCCCAGATTTCTCTCTCTTGCACAATTCCCAGTGGATCATCTTCTCCACCCAGTCGTGTATTGTCTTATTCTCCTTTTGCACTCGTTGTATATATCATTATTATTGTATAATCTTTTAGAGTTTTTCACATCATTGTTAGCTGATGGTTTTTCACTGGAGTTTGAGTGACAGCAAGTCTCCTCAAATCTCAAGGACTCTTCTCAGTATACCTTCTCCCTGAAGTAAAACAACAGACCCGCATCTTCGAGAAATGAAAGAAAATAAATACCATCATATGTTTTGTTAGACAGTATAGCATATATAATTTATGGTTGACGTTGTTTTTCGTTTTTACTGATGTGTAGCTGATAGACACAATATAAAAATAGCGAAAGGAATTGCATAGCTAGTAGATATAGAATTAAAACATTTCAGCTACAATACACAAGCAGTATTAGTCAAAATTATTATTATTATCTACTCTTTTAGAGCTTTTTACATCATTGTTAGCTGATTGTTTTTCACTGGAGTTTGAGTGACAGCATGTCTCCTCAAGTCTCCAGGACTCTTCTCAGTATTCTGACCGTCTTCAATAACACTGTCGTTTGGATGGTCTCAACTCGTCCGCCAACTTCCAAATCTTCCAGGCCCTTTAATAATCCTTTAATTACTTTGCCAAAAGCACCAATCACAATTGGTACACTCGTCACTTTCATGTTCCACAGCTTTTTCGATTGTCTAGCAAGGTCGAGGTACTTATCCTTCTTTTCACATTCTTTCAGTTTTATTCTGTAGTCAGCCGGGACAGCAATGTCGACAATTTTGCAAATTCTCTTTTTTTGTTGTTGATTATTATAGGTCTGGTCTTCTGGTCGAGATTAGGTGATTCGTGTGTATGTTAAAGCCCCATAGGAGTTTATGAGTGTCATTTTCTAGGACAGGTGTTGGGTTGTGCGTATACCATTTGTTCGTATGGTCAAATTTAAAATTTATTATTATTATCATTACTCTTGTGTGAGTATTGCAAACCGGCGTTACCTGATGGTTTTTCACTGGAATTAGAATGAAAGGAAGTCTCCTTAAATCTTCAGGACTCTTCTCAGTATTCTGGCCGGTCTTAATAATGCTGTAGTCTGGATGGTGTCCACTGATCTTCTGACTTCTGAGTTTACCAGTCTCCTTACCAAGCGTTTGGGGACCGTTATCATTATTATTATTATTATTATTATTCCTTCAGAGCTTTTCACATCAGCGTTAGCGGATATTCTTTCATTGGAATTTGAGTGACAGCAAACCTCTCAAGTCTCCAGGATTCTTTTTAGTATTCTGGCCGTTCTCAATAATGCAGCATTTTGGATGGTCTCCACTCGTCTTCTTATTTCAAAGTCCTCCAGTCCCTGTATCAAACCTCTGGTGGCTGTAATAAGAGCACCAATTACAATTGGTATAATCTTCTCTTTCATGGTCCACAGTTTTGTTTTTTTCAATTCCCTAGAAAGATCCGGGTACTTATCCTTCTTTTCACTTTCTTTCAATTTTACTCGGTGGTCAGCCAGGACAACAAAGTCCACGAATCTGCAAGTTCTCTCTTTTTTTTTTTTTTTTTGTTGTTGATTATTTTAAGGTCTGGTCGTCTGGCCAAGATTAGGTGATCCACATGTATCTCAAAATCCCTGTGGGGGTTGTGCGTCTGATTTTACACGACAGATTCTGGGTTGTGCATATACCATTTGCTCGTATCGTCAAACTTAAATTCCTTCCACAATTTCCTGTGGACCACCTTGCACACCCAGTCATGTCTATTTCCTTCTTCCAAGTTTTTAACTAGTTTAAACTGGTATTTTTCAGTGGAACCTGAGTGACAGCAAGTCACTTTAAGTTTTCAGGACTATTATTATTATTATTATAACAGTTATACCACGAGCACACCCAGACAGTAAATATATGCCAGTTGTTTAAGGTTGATTCTCACTAGGTGCCTCCACGTATATCCTCAAACCAGATAAGAGCAAGTATCATCAAGTATAATCATCATCACCATCAAGTCAAGCCATCAGCACGGAAATCCCTGATCCTCTCTCGCCACCCCTCCTTATCGCCCATTGCTTCTGGCAGGTCTTTAGAGCTACATCCTGTATCAGTACAGAGCTGGTGTAAGTAGGTTCTAGCAGTTCGCCCTGCCTTTGCTCGTCCATGTGATGGGTCCACATGAGTCCATCACTTATGAGCTCGTCCCTATTTCTTTAGCAGTGTCCCGCATGTCTGGTTCGTCTAACTTTGATAGTTTTCGTGATTGGTGGTAGGTGGCCGTACATATGTTGTTTTGTAGGGTGTTGCCTCTAGGACTTGCCCAATATTGCTCGCAGCATTATTGTGTAATTGCCGTCAAGCTTTTTCTCCATTTGTTTAGTGAGCGTCCATGTTGTGCATCCATATAGTAGTATCGACACGACGGCTGTCGGTCAGGTCTGACCGATAAGCCTATCGATTGCTATCCATACCTTTGCCAGTCGTAAAGCAGTTGCGAATTCGACCCTTACTGAATGCTTCAATACGATTACTGGATGCTTTACCCTTAAGCCAAGGGCGTCACCTCGTCTTTTAATTACTATTGAGGATAATGTTATTTATTGAGCATAGCTTAGTTGTTGCCCAAGGCTAGAAGTATCAAGCACCCAGTGAGAATCTGGTTCACTAACAATGTGGTTCGCTTACAAGAGATGCCCAAAAGTTGTATATACCCCTCTACTCCGAAGTGAGCAGGAAGTAGGAAAATGTCAATTTCTAAGCGGATTGAAGCTGGTTTGAATTCAAAGTTTTCCTTCCACTACAATGGTTGCCTTACATTCTTGGATTTGAAGTCGATTGGTCAATAGCATTTTCTACGCTAATAACTGTAATGCCAAGTACGCATCTGTAAAAAGTATGTACTTACCCAAAACAACCACCAAGACACAAGACATAAGGTCAATTTTTAAGCGGAGTAAAGCTGGTTTGAATTCAGAGTTTTCTTTCTCCTAGATTGGGTGCCTAACCAAGGTTAAAAGATCCCGTCTGCCTTCCCATTTTCCCCTTAGTAGATGAATTATTACACGTCTTATTGCGATTGATCATTTTAACCTTGAGTTTAACTCATCCTTTCTTACTTGTACTTCATAAGCCCGACATTTTGGACAGAGCGATTCTTTACTATAAAGCATTAAATCGTTATTTCTGACAAAATGAAAGTTGGCGAACGTAGTCGTGGGCTACCCAAAAGCTCCCTTTTCAATACCTACTACGCCGAAATGTAAGGAAGGGCACTACTCATTTCCCTGGACTGCTCCACTTTACACTTGAAACATACCTTATAAGCAAGGAGGTATCTAGTACAACTTTTTGAGTCTTTGTTATGACTCGACCTGAGACTGAACCCTGGTCTCTCGGGCTATTTGCGAACACTCTACCATTTAGCCAATGGGCCGTTAATGCTACTTTATTATTAGTTGTCTAAATTTCTGGGACGAATCTTGATGATTTTTATCATTAAGGGTTTTCGGGCTATTGTCTTCATCTTTATTGTTATTTCCACAACGTTTCGGCCGATATGTCCTCCAGCCCTTTTTTTTTCAGTTTTTCTAATTGTTTCCATTCATATATTGTATCGGGTCCGTACCGACTGGATATTAGTTGTCTAAATTTCTGAGACGAAGCTTGATGATTTTTACCATTAACGGTTTTCGGACTATTGTCTTCATGGATGACATATCGGCGGAAACGTTGAGGAAATAACAATAAAGAATCTATTTACTTATTAATGAGCGATAATAACAGCAATACATATTATTTCAAGCGAAATCATTATATATTCCCAAATCTCTTTCTTATCAGCAGGGTGTGTCACAAGGTCAGTTTTTAAGTGAAGTGCACCTGTTCAAATTCAAATTTTTCCTAGACGGGTTGCTGTACCAAGACTAAAAATCTCTCTCTGCCCAACTGTTTTACACACAGGGAGGAGCTGGATTCATGTCTTTCATGAAACGCAAACAGCTTCTTTCAGGTTTTGGACACGGATCCCTTGTTTCATTTCTTACAATGATAGTGGCTACGAGGGTCTCATTTAAAAAAAAAATCTATGATCGTGTAACAGAGAAAAATAGCACGCTGTAGAAGGATTCCGGTTGGCACAATATTGTTAAAATGCCACCAGAGAATAAAGCCATTTCCTGTTCAATTTTGAAATTGCCTTGAAGTTAAAATGCCACCAGAGAATAAAGCAATATCCTGTTAAATTTTGAACTTGTCTGGAAGTTAAAATGCCACCAGAAAATAAAGCAATTTCTTGTTAAATTTGAACTTGTCTTGAAGTTAAAATGCCACCAGAGAATAAAGCAATTTCCTGTTAAATTTTGAACTTGTCTTGAAGTTAAAATGCCACCAGAGAATAATGCAATTTCCTGTTAAATTTTGAACTTGTCTTGAAGTTAAAATGCCACCAGAGAATAAAGCAATATCCTGTTAAATTTTGAACTTGTCATGAAGTTAAAATGCCACCAGAGAATAAAGCAATTTCTTGTTAAATTTTGAACTTGTCTTGAAGTTAAAATGCCACCAGAGAATAAAGCAATTTCCTGTTAAATTTTGAACTTGTCTTGAAGTTAAAATGCCACCAGAGAATAAAGCAATATCCTGTTCATGTTGTACTCTCAACATAATAGACTCCCCCTCCTCCATAAATACACATCAACCAGTGTTCACCAATCAGGCAGAGTTCACCAATCAGCGTGACACAATCACGTGTGATACCATTTGCGTTGAGGACGGATACTCACTACCCCACAGGACTTTCTGCTTCCTATTAACTAACTACAGTTTAACCAGGTTCACTTGTATCTTGTTTCTGTTTCTTGAATATATATGTTTTTCTATCAACCCTTTTTTGTTTTCCCCGTGTCTTCCTTTTATCAGCATCACAACAAATTCTTAACTTGTCTTGAAGTGGTTAAATCTATTTACTCAATCCATCCTCATGTGTAAGATGAGGAGTAAAGCTGGGTTTGATTTTAAGTTTTCCTTCTCCAAAGCCGGTTAACAAACCAAGGCTATAGAATAAAAAGTCGACGGTGACCCGAAGACTCCCTTTTCAATAGCTACCACACCGAATTGTAAGGAAGGGTGCTACTCCTTTCCCTGGTCAGTAAAGTTGACGACCTTAATTGAGAGTGACCCGAACGCTCCCTTTTCAATAGCTACCACACCGAATTGTAAGGAAGGGTGCTACTCCTTTCCATGGTAAGTAAAGTTGACGATCTTAGTTGAGGTTGACCCAAACGCTCCCTTTTCAATAGCTACCACACCGAATTGTGAGGAAGGGTGCTACTCCTTTCCCTGATCAGTAAAGTTGGCGACCGAAGTTGAGAGTGACCCGAACGCTCCCTTTTCAATAGCTAACACACCGAATTGTAAGGAAGGGTGCTATTCCTTTCCATGGTAAGTAAAGTTGGCGATCTTAGTTGATGGTAACCCGAAGGCCCCCCTTTCAATAGCTATCACACCGAATTGTGAGGAAGGGTGCTACTCCATTCCCTAGTAAGTAAAGTTGGCGACCTTAGTTGAGAGTGACCCGAACGCTCCCTTTTCAATAGCTACCACATCGAATTGTAAGGAAGGGTGCTACTCCTTTCCCTGGTAAGTAAAGTTGGCGATCTTAGTTGAGGGTAACCCGAAGGCCCCCTTTTCAATAGCTATCACACCGAATTGTGAGGAAGGGTCCTACTCCTTTCCCTAGTAAGTAAAGTTGGCGACCTTAGTTGAGAGTGACCCGAACGCTCCCTTTTCAATAGCTACCACACCGAATTGTAAGGAAGGGTGCTACTCCTTTCCCTGGAAAGTAAAGTTGGCGATCTTAGTTGAGGGTAACCCGAAGGCCCCCTTTTCAATAGCTATCACACCGAATTGTGAGGAAGGGTGCTACTCCTTTCCCTGGTAGGTAAAGTTGGCGACCTTAGTTCAGGTTGACGCCAAGGCTCCTTTTTCAATAACTACTACAACGAGGTGTAGGGAAGGGAGCTACTCGTTTCCCTGGATTGCTCCACTTTACCCTTGATCCATACCTTATTATGCAGAGTGTTAAGCAAAGCAGTATCAAGTACCATTTTTGAGTCTTTGGTATGACTCAATCTGGGATTGAATCCTGGTCTCCTGGACCATTGGCGAACACTCTAACCATTAGACTAATAATTTAAAGACGGAAAATTCCAGATTTGAGGAAAGAGTCGTTAATCCACATAATTTCTTGGGCATTTCAGCTTAATTTTCGGTCATTCGAAACAAGAGCTCATAAATACGTCATTAGCCTAGGCCTTGGTGATCATTACTTTTAATAATACCTCCACATTGCATTTTTGTACAAAAAGTATAGAATTCACTATATATATATATATATATATATATATATATATAGGTATTATTCGGTACAGTGAAACCGGAGTTGGGAGTAATTCCATCAGGACAAAAAAAAACAAAAACAAAAAAAAACAACCCTTCATCAGTGATCATTCAAATTTTCTGGATAAAGAGCTCAATGTAACTGACATTACAGAGCAATAATTTCTTTAAGAAAAAAAAAACTGGATTATAAATTTATTTTCATCAAAAACCCATAATAGGATGGAAATAAATTTATAATCCTCATGTGACCGGTTTTGCTTTTTCTTAAATATATATATATATATATATATATATATATATATCACAATAGTCATCCACAGACAGATCTGTTTCATTCTATCAGAATTCATCAGTGTGGCTAGACAGTATCTTCCCGTAACTGGGATCGAAACCCAGTTGACTCAAACGCCAAGCCAATATATATATATATATATATATCTATATATATATGGAGAAAAATTAGCAAAATATATATATGGAGAAAAATTAACAAAACAAAGTAATACAAAATGAAAAAATTATTGTGAAAGAAAGTTAACGCTATAACGTTTCAGTTTTTTTTTATAAACCATCACCAGGGCTTTAGAAAATATTACATCGAGTTTTGCGAGATAACGGATGGATGTGGCCTTTTCTGTTCTTTCCCCATTGGTAGATATATCTATTTATTTATTATAGCTACATCCATTATTCAAACTCTCCCTCCCTTTTTTTAAAAACTTTTTCATTTATAAACGTATCAATTTATACACGTTTTAATTTTAATATTTAATCCTATTCGGTTATTTGCGTATGACATGTCCATTTGTTTCCACTTCCTTCCTTTCCCGCCTTTTTCTATCCTTTTCTATATCTTTATTCTTTTTCTTTCCTTACTCTCTACTCTGTCTTCTCTTTCCTCTCTCTCTCTCTCTCTCTTTCTCGCTTTCTCTCTCATATCTCTTCCTTTTTCTCTCTGTTTTCTCTTACTCTTCTTCTTTACATCTTTCTTTCCCTTTCTTTTTTTTCTATTCTCTCTT
Source organism: Sepioteuthis lessoniana (assembly GCA_963585895.1). Classification (NCBI taxonomy): domain Eukaryota; kingdom Metazoa; phylum Mollusca; class Cephalopoda; order Myopsida; family Loliginidae; genus Sepioteuthis; species Sepioteuthis lessoniana. Next base: position 13,461 of record CAUZXS010006043.1, read on the forward strand.
TTTTCTTCTTCTTCTCATTTTTTCCGTTCTTTTCTTTTCTTCTTTCTTTTCTTCTTCTTTTCCTTTTTAATGAGTTATATCTCTTGATGGTTACATTTGTCTTGTTTTACATCATTGCCTTAAACAATCACGTGATATTTTTTTAAAATATGAACGCCAATTTCTTGATTGAACGGTATATTTCCCCTTTCTCTGTATATAATTTCCTGCCTTGTTTTTGCATTTCATTAAACATCTTTCGCTTATCTAATAACGCGCAATATAATCTTTTCTTAGTACTGATGATGGTTCATTAAAACTGAAACGTTATAGCGTTGACTTTCTTTCACATTAAATTCTTCATTTTGGATAATTTTGTTTTCAAATTTTTCTGAATATGGTCGAATTCTTTTCCATAATTAACTTCCATATTATATATATATATATATATATATATATGTATGTATATATATAATTTTTTGTTGTAGTTCCAAAGAGAGAATTAAAATATTTCAAAATAGGTAGGTCCACGAAGAGATTTGTATTTTTTAGAATTTTATAAAAAAATTAAAAAAATAAATTAAAAAAAAAAAAATCTCTTTGCGGACCTACCTATTTTCATCATCATCATCATCATCATCATCATCATCATCATCATGTCGTGCCGCCAGCACTGATATCCCTGTGCCGCTCTCGCCACTCCTCCCTATCGTTCATCGCTTCTGACTGGTCTTCAGGGCTACATCCTGTATCCTCACAGTGCTGCTGTATGTAGGTTCGAGCTGGTCGTCCTGCTTTTGCTCGGCCATATGGGTCATAAGAGAACATCACTTATGAGCTCCAGCAGTGTCCTGCATGTCTTGTTCGTCTAACTTTGATCATTTTCATGATGGGAGGTAGGTGGCAATACAGCTGCTGCTTTGTAGGGTGTTGCCTCCAGGACTTGTTCAAAATTGCTCGCAGTATTCTTGTGTAGTTGCCGTCAATCTTTTTCTCCCAACGTTTAGTTAGCGTCCACGTAGTGCATTCATATAGCAGTATCGATACGACTGCTGCATGGAAGAAACTGCGTTTCATTTTATCGGTCAGGTCTGACGACCTATTTTAATATATATATACATATACACCCTGTATATATATATATATATATATATATATATATATATATATATCACTAATACCCTCGAAGAAAGGTAGCATCCAAATATTCATCTTCCAGCTTTGGGTAGATAAAAGGCCATACTGTGCTCTTTAAATTGGTATGGCAAGCGGTCTTCAAGAAAAACTCTGAATTCAAACCTATTAAAGTCACCTTCAGAATTGGACTTCTGTCATATTCTGCTCTTGTGAAGGGTTTGAGTACATACATACATACGTACTTATATTACAAAGACATTCATATATATATATGTGTGTGTGTGTGTGTGTGTGTGTATCACCATATGTATATCATGATGTATGTACCTTATATATACATATATATCATGATGTCTGCATCACAGTTTATATCATTCAAGTATCACCATATGAATATATCACCATTTATATATATATATATATATATATATATATAAGCAAGAGAGACAGACAGACTGATCCAGAGACAGAAACTTATAAGTCCACCAAAAATGTATACACACTTAAGGAAAAGAAAAACTTGTACAAAATAGATATTGAATTTGTATAAGTATCAATCCAGTGTCTTCACAGAGCTAACACTGGCGCCTAACGGTATATTCATCATATACATATCCGTGTATATATATATATATATATGTGTGTGTGTATGTGTGTGTGTGTATATATATATATATATATATATTAAGTGAGTAAAGTTGGCGCCCATACTCAAGGGTGACCCGAAGGCTCCCTTTTCGATGGCTACTACACCTATTCCTTTCTCTCGATTTCTCCACTTTACCCTTGATCTCTAGTTTATATTGCCGAGCGTTAAGCAAGGAGGCATCAAATCTCATTTTTTGTCTTTGATATGACTCGACCTGGGGTTGAACCCAGGTCTCCCGGGCCATTGGCGAACACTCTAATATATATATATATATATATATGAACATATGTATGTGTCTGTAGTAGTTGGGTGTGTACGTGTGTGGGTGTATAATTATATATACATATTTGTATGTGAATTTGTCACACACATATATGTATATATAATTCACTTACCTAGGAAGCAGCGTCGATTCAAACGAAAAGGACATCGACACGAGGTTAACGAAAGCATGGACAGCTATCAATAGGCTATCGATTATATGGAAATCAGACCTAACCGATAAAATGAAACGCAGTTTCTTCCAGGCAGCAGTCACATCGATACTGCTATATGGATGCACTACATGGACTCTAACAAAACGGCTGGAGAAGAAGCTAGACGGCAATTACACAAGAATGCTGCGAGCAATCTTGAACAAGTCCTGGCGGCAACACCCCACAAGACACCAACTGTACGGCCACCTGCCTCCTATCACGAAAACTATTCAAGTTAGACGAACTAGACATGCAGGACACTGCTGGAGAAGCAAGGACGAACTCATAAGTGATGTACTCTTATGGACCCCCACACATGTCCCCAGCACGAACATACATTTAGCAACTATGTGAGGATACAGGATGTTGTCCTGAAGACCTGCCTGGGGCGATGAACGATAGGGAAAAGTGGCGAGAGAGGGTCAGGGATATCCGTGCTACCAGCACGCCATGATGATGATGATGATATGTGTGTGTGTGTGTTCGCAAGTTTTTTTATGTCGATTGTGTGCCATAGTAAGAACTTCCTTTTATCTTTCCAGACAATGAGAAGTTTAATCGATTGTGTCTATCAAATAATATATGACAGATTGTAATGGACTATATGGTACTTGTGAGTACCATATAGAACCTAGTATTAGTCTGAAAGTGACTAGTATTAGTCTGAAAGTGACTAGTCATTTATGCATTAGTTTTATTTATTGATTTTTTAAATGCTTTTTCTCATCATAGACAAGCTGATATTAACATAGCCAAGGAATTTTTTAGGCCCTACTATTTACCCATATGGCGTGCTAGTATATAAACCTTAAAGTGAAAACGCAAACTAGCCTCGTCCAGGATTTGAACCTAGCTCACCGAGTTAATTTCCTACGATGATTGACATGTTTCATTTTAAAGATAAAGTACTTTCAGAAAAATATGCATCGGCATTTTTAATGAATATGTTTTGTTTCATCATAAAAAAAGCCAATCAAAAAATTGTTTTGTTTGGTTTGGTTTGGTTTCTTTGTTTAATGGCATACCAACCTTCATTGGTTATTTAATGGTAAAGCCATCTAAGCAGAAAAAAACAACAGTGATTCAATTGAACCCATAGCTTGAAAGAATAAGACGGTTCATATCATACAATTGTGTATAAATTATTACTATAAGATTTGAATACTTACAACCATAAAAGGTTTTTCAAATAAATGACTGATTTGAAATAAGAATCGTTACTTGAAACCATATAATCCTGAATAAATTATTAGTATTTGATAGCAATACTTGAAACTCTTTAAATATTTGCTCGGTTCGCGCCTAAATCTATAAGCTTTGGCTTGGTTTCTTTGTTTAATGGCATATCAAACTTCGTGAGTTATTAATGCCGAAGACATCCTTGTTGAAGAACGACAGTAATAGATTTTAATCCATAGTGGAGAGAATAAGGGAGCTCATGCCTTTCCTAAGAGTATTAGTCTGAAAGTGAATGTAACGCTGTGACTGGAATTCGAACTCGCTCATGATAATGTTCCAGTTTAGCACGTTAGCACACCATAAGTAATGCCCGTCAAACCTTTCGTTTGTCAATGACACGTGATATAAGCTAGATTATCGCACCTTTGTAAGTGAGGTCGATTCTTCCTAGGAGTTCCTTACTTGTGTCTTTGTGCAACTGTTATATAACTGCGGAAGGATTTTTTTTATATTATCATTTTTCGTCGGTTATATCTTATCTTTCGGTTTAGTTAAGCTTAGAACTATTCGGCTTGGTGCACGGGTAGAGGCACACATTGAGCGCATGTGTTCACACTCGCACGGGGAGGATGTAACAATCACAGATGTCATAATAAAATCCCCGGATAGGAAATGAGACTGGGGATGTAAATGACGTCATGCCCGGAAGCGATGGGCTGAGGATTTTGGGTGATTTTGGAAAAAAAGCAGTTAGTTGAGATTTGAAGCTGGACGAAGTGAGTTGATTTTTAGACCTAGGCGAGGCCAGTCCAGTTATGGACTACGGGATGCCCGCGCGTTGTTGGGTCAGATAGAACCGTCAGCATAGTAGAAATTGTGTCTCTCTCTCTCCTCGTGTCGAAACCCTAAAAGTCAAGAAGGTAATAAAAGTTTTTTACCGGAACAAAGAAAGTCGTCAGTGTGAATGTTTCACGCATCCGTATATTTGTATATACGTATCTTGGTCCTATTTTGAATATGCTACACAACAACTAAGCTAAGCTTAGTAAATATCTCTGACTTGAAAACCCTTACGAGAGAGTTGAGTCTCACTGAGTGCCCCATACGATAAGTTAAGCTTATAAAATACAATATTTGACGGATTGTGAGACACACAGGCATTTATGACACACCTCAACTTGGGCAGGCATTTAAAAAAAATTAAAATAAAAACGGTCCTAAACTGCGAATCAGAACAATTGGTTAGGGGCTATAGTATACACCAACTGCATCTCTGCTGAGGGGTAAGATACCCTCCCCAACGAATGGCTCGGTCGGCTGGGGCTATTGAATGCACCAACTGCATCTCTGAATTGGGGTAAGATACCCTCTCTATCGAGTGACCCAGTCGGTTCTGGGACTGTAAAATACACCAACTGCATCTCTGCAGACCGGTAAGACCCGACTCCAACAAGTGTCCTGGATATGAAAATAAACTGCATCTGATGGTAGGGTTCCAGTAATGCTAGAGTTTTGTTGAATGTTGAGTACCCCTTTCATTGCCATTGCTCCCTGGTCCATTATGTCCCGGCGTGGTAGCACCTGGCAGTGTCCTAACAATAGGTCAAATAGATTAGTCTGATATCTAAACTTTTTGCAAACAAATGACAAGTGTCAAATTGATTTGTGAATCAAATGGATGTCTATACATAGCAATACTGGGAACTTTTAAACTGTGAGCAAACGAATAGAGTTGAATAGAATTATTAGTATTAAATAGCAGTACTTGAAACTTTTTATCTATCCACCTAAATTTAATTATTGTATAACGTAGCTATATTTGGAACCATTTCCCAGTGAGCAAATGAATGAAGTGCGTTAATGATTATAATTAGTTTGTTCGCGTATAATGGCATATTAACCTTTGAGGGTTATCTAATACCAAATGCATTTTTATACACAAGAATATTCCTAATTTTCCTTTTGTACCTAGTATATATATAGAGATAGATAGATAGATCGATAGATAGATAGAGAGAGAGAGAGAGAGAGATCGGTTGGGTGGTTGTTTAGGTTTTATGGCATATCAACCTTTGTAGGTTATTTAATACCAAATGCATTTTTAAACAAATAATCACTTCTATTTCAAACAAGCATAAGTACACAGTTTAGTTGTCAAAAACAATTCTATCTCAAGCCGATTCAGTTTAGTCAAGCAGTTCTATTTCAAATAATTCAGTTAGCGTAAGTACAGTTTCAATGTCAAAAATAATTCTATTTCAAAGAATTTAGTTTTGCATACAAAAAACAGTTCTATTTCAAACAATTCAGTTTAGCATTAGTACGTAGTCTAAATGTCAAAACAGTCCTATTTCAAGCAACTCAGTTTAACATAAGTACATAGTTTCGTTCTATTTGATCCATAGATAGGACCCTATCAGGTGCTAC
>CAUZXS010006044.1:2500-66252 GCA_963585895.1 Sepioteuthis lessoniana
GGAGCTTTGGGGAATGCAGAGTACCCCTTCATTGCCATCGTTCCCAGGTCCACTCTGGCCCGGAGTGGTAGCACCTAATAAGGGTTCTATCTATGGGTTAAATAAAACTAAACTGTGGTTTCTTGAGTTTACTGTTTTTTGCATTTAAACTGCATACTTGTGCTAAACTGAATTGTTCAGAATAGAACTGTTTTGACATTTAAATTGCGTACTTATGCTAAACTGAATTATCTGAAATAAAACTTTTGACATTTACTCTGTGTATTGCCCGGTTGGGTGGGACTGTAGAATACACTGACTGCACCTCTGCGGAGGGATAAGACCCCCTCCCAAAATGAGTGTCCTTGATATGACAATAAACAATCTGATGGTGAGGTTCCAGTGATGCTGGAGCTTTGGGGAATGCAGAGCACCCCTTCATTGCCATTGCTCCCAGGTCCACTCTGGTCTGAAGTGGTAGCACCTGATAGGGTCCTATCTATAGGTTAAATAACAGTAACTGCATACTTATGCTAAATTGAAATGTTTTGCATTAGAACTGTTTGACTAAACTGAATAGCTTTAAATGGAAATGTTTTTGAAAATTAAACTGTACTTACATTTAAACTGTGTGCTTATGCTAAACTGAATTATTTGAAATGGAACTGTTTTTGACATTGAAACTGTACTTACACTAAACTGAATTGTTTAATATAGAACTGTTTTGACATTTAACTGTGTGTAAACAAAATCTATACTCTTACTAAACTGAATTAGCTGAATTAGAACTGTTTGAATAAACTGAATAGGTTGAAATAGAAATGTTTTTGACTATTAAACTTTTTACTCATGTTAAATTGAATTTTTTTTAGATAGAACTATTTGCATAAAAATAGATTTGGCGTTAGATAACCTACAAAGGTTGATATGTCATAAAAGCCACCCAACTAACCAATCAACACTTATATGGTTTTATTAGTAGTTTAAGAACAAAGTTCTTATTTTATTTTTTATTTTATTTCTAGATTTTTTTTTTTTTTTTTTTTTTTGGACATTTTTGTACTGATAAAAGTTAGCTGTAATGTTTTTCTGGCACTGCATTAAAAATTTCATTTAATCTCTTATATCTGGAAAAACTGTATATTTTCAAAACAATTTTGGTTCGTAGGTGTTGACAGATCAACACCTATTTAACCAAACCTACAAACCAAAATTATTTTAAATTATTCATCTTCATTAAATTTTAATTTTTTTAAATTATATTTTCAAATCATGTCATCTAGTTTATAAGTTGTGACAAAAGGACAAACCAATTAGCTATAATTTGTGAATTGAGACTTGTTGCTTCTATACTAATTGTTGTATGTGTCTCTTTTTCTTAATATATTATAAGCTGCTCTTGAATACCTTCTTCAGATTTTAAGCTTACATGATAGAGAATTAATCAAACAAAACTATAGTGAAGGCTTTTTGATTCAATGAGAAATGACAAGTCATGAACATAGAAAAAAACCCAGAATTCTGCTCAAAATAGAATTATTACTGCTATAATTAAAATCCTTATTAAATCTTAAATCTTTTTACTTACACTAGAAAAGAATGTGACAATTTTACTTTGTCAAATAATTTAGTATGAACATTAGTCGAATGAATTCACCTGTGAATATTTACACAGTATTTTAGCATTATCAACGAGCTTATTGTGTCACTTGTGATTTTTAAACTATGTACTTATGCTAAACTGAATTACTTGAAATAGAACTGTTTTTGACATTGAAACTGTGCTACACTAAACTAAATTGTTCAAAATAGAACTGTTTTGACATCTGTGTAAACCAAAAACTATACTAAACTATTGTTTGAATTATAACTGTTTGACTAAACTGAATAGCTTGAAATAGAAATGTTTTTAACAATTAAACTGTACTTATGCTAAACTGAATTGTTTGAAATAGAACAGTTTATTTGTATAAAAATGGATTTGGCATTAAAGAACCTACAAGGGTTGATATGCCATAAAACCCAAACAAACTAACAAGCATAAACTGAATTGTTTGAAATAGAACTGTTTTGACATTTAAAATGTGTGCCAATGCTAAAGTGAATTGTTTGAAATAGAACTGTTTTGACATTTAACTGTGTGTAAGCAAAAACTATACTTATACTAAACTGAATTGTTTTAATAAGAACTGTTTGACTAAACTGAATAACTTGAAATAGAAATATTTTTGACGATTAAACTGTGTACTTTAGCTAAACTGAATTGTTTGAAATAGAACTGATTATTTGTATAAAAATGGATTTGGCATTAAATAAGCCTTAAAAGTTGATATGCTATAAAATCTAACCAAATATCCTCAACTTGTTTAAAAACAACTTGAAATAAGTTAATTTTGAGTTTTTGAATAGTCTGGATATGAAAAGGATCACCTGTTAGAAGGTACTTTTAGTATAATGGTTATAGTCGGAGGAAATGAACACAGCAGTGACCCAGGTTCAAATCCTGGACAAGGCTGTTTGCATTTCACATAACACTAATATCCTTAGGAAATTCAACTATTCTCCCTCCAGCTATGAATAAAATAATAGGGCAGACTGTGCTCTTTAACTTTGATATGGTAACTAGTCTTGAAGGAAAACAGAATTCAAACCTGTTAGACTCTTCTTAAAAATTAATCTTGTGTTGTATCCTGTTTGTGATGGGTAAATACAATTTAGAACTGAAACTTTTCCTGACAAAGGTAGGTTATGATACTGACAGCCATTGAAGTTCAATCAACTATCCACTCTGCTCGAAGTGGGAGGGTCCCAATGGAGTAACAGCTAATATGCTGGACTGCTGCTTCAGTTGTGCTATGACATTCATTAATACCCTTGGGAAAGGTATAAACATCTTAAAAATTCTTTGGTGTTAAATAACCCATGAAAGTTTATATGACATTAAAACAAAGAAATCAGATCTACTCACTTCACTCAATCTATTCTCTCCACCCACTCTGCCATTGCACATTCAAAATAATTGATTTTTTTTCTTTCAGGTTTTAGACTAGCAAACACAAAATGTATGACCACAATAGACCTGTGGAAGAAACTTTATCATCCAAATGTGGTCCAGCTGAAAGAGGTCTTCACAACCACAGCCTTTGGAGATAATTGTAAATTTACTTGGATTTTTTCTTGTTTACACTCCATTTTAGTTATTTTAAGTTCAACAAATATCAACATTGAAACTAGTGGAAGATCAATGTGTCTTTTTTGTCCTCTACAGATATCTTTCATATTTTAGATTTGTTTTAACATTTTAACTTTGTTATAAATATTGAGTCTATCTAAGAGTTCTGCTTTGTCTTGTAGATTGTAAAATATTGAACTGATAAAATTAAATTTTTATTTATTATTAATTATAAATTAAACTTTATAATAAATTTAAAACATAATTCAAGGCAAAAGGGATGTTTGTCTTGCCTAATCTGTGCTATTCTTTATTGTTGTAGAATGATTGTCTAAATAAATTGATAAAAAGCAACTAAAAATTAAAAGATAAAAGAAAACACTAGTCAAAATTAATAATGGTTGACAATACTTGATTTGAAAATAAATAAAAGATGCTATCAATGCTATTAGTATGACAAAATAAATAATAAAAAAACATGACACCAAGAGAGATTGAGAAACAGAATAAGGGATGAATTTATAGATTTAATTTGAGCTTTTGCTAACCAATGGCTCTTTAGATTAGAGCAACTAGTGCATTTAGCCATGTTTTTCTGAGGCAAAAAAGGAGAGAATTTAGTCTAATCAAAACCTTAAACTTGATTATTTTTTATCATTGCTATTCCTTGCTGTTAAAGAATGACAACTTGTGTGGGTTGGGATAATGAAACCACCAAACATTGAAATTTAGAAGATGGAAGAAAATATTGTCTCTATTAATAAAAAGGCGGTATTTGAAATTTAATGTTTAATAAGTAGCTATATTTCAAACCATTTCCTGTGACTTAAGTCATTCAACTGTTGACTCTCAGATTCACTCTATCTTGAACTCAAAAATTCACAAAAAATTAGATACAAATCTCATTCAAACTTTTCTACAGAGTAATGACCTTTTTGTTTAGAACTATTCTAGTATTTCATTAAAATAAAATTAAGCTTTTTATTATTAGTATATTTAATGTGATTTTTCTTTTGGTATGTAGTAAAATAATGCTCACCCCAAAATATCTGATAGGTGGTAAAAACTTGATATAGTAAAATAACAGTCTAAAACATTTAAGTTATGAGTGTGGTGACTTGCTTGAAGCAAAAAGAACACACTGCTTCTTAAGCCATTCATGTAAATTTCATTTGTAATGTGGGGTGTGTGTATGTGCAAGTTTGAATCCATATGTTATTATTGCATATGAATATGCACAAGTTATCATATATATGTATAAATGATTCCTTTGTACCAACAACAGTTGGGAGAGAATCAGAATGAGAATGGCATTTATTTGGAGCATTTAGTGCAGAATGTTGAAAGAAAGAAGAAAATAAGTTCTACCTGACTTTATCAGTGAGATCAAAGGAAAACAAGTTATTCTTCAGAAGTGCAATTTTGACAACAGTTAGAAAGATGTGACTTGTGACAAGAGAAGAAAGAAGTCTCTCGACATTGTTTCCTTTAATTTTTCTGAATGGTCATTCTCTTAATAATTTTAACTTTTGTCACCAGAAAACTGTTTATATCTACTTTTTTTGTTATGTCCTATAAAATTCTAAAGGGATATTTGTATTCCTGGACTAAAAATCTATCAGGGTATCAAATTTTTGGCCAGTGGATCAGAAGATATAAGAATTTTTGTGAATTTATTGAGTTTAAGAATGGCTGACATAAAATGCTGATTCAGCAAAATTTCAACTTTTTGATATCTTGAAAACGGTTTTAAAATTTTCTAATGAATATTAGATCTGCAACACATTAAAATAAACAAAATCTATTTTGGGGGGGTTTCATTGATTGTTTGAATTGACATTAAATGACTATAGACTTAATTCTTATAATTTTTTTTTCTTATAGTTTTTTTAAGCATGTCCCAATATTGTCTTGCTCTTAGATGAAGGGAAAATGTTATTGTTGATGATAGTACAGTTTACATTTTCCAGATTAATTATTGGCTTAGATATAATTTTGAAATATTTTTAAATTTTAATATTTGATTCTATTTATTTTCTTTAAATAAATAAAAACAATCTCCACTCTCATAATTTTCATAAACCAAATAAAATATTGAAATCCTTTTCATTGTCTATTATTTTTCTATTTCTTTACAGCTTTGATATTTGTTTATGACTTCCATCCTGTTGCTGAAACTTTAATGTTACGGCATTTCACAGCACCATCAACATTGAATGGTTATTCTGGTCCTATAAATGCTGAAACACAAAGGACATACACTGCAAATAAAGGTAACTTCTAACCAAATTCATTTCTCTTTGACCTAAAAATTAGTTCTTTATTTTGCCATTATTTTTATAAATGAAAACAAGGAAATGCTTGAATGATATTAAAAAAAATATGGTAGGGTCAAAGTCAAAGCTAATGAAATCTGGATAATCGTGAACTATATATGCTAGGTAAACACATATACACATGGTATTTCCAAAAGTTTTCACTGGGAAAGTGACACCCTACTTTTAAAGCATTTCTGGCATATCAGAATGTGACCAATATTTTGTTTTGGGGTTGAGTATTATTTTACTATCTTGATTGTTGCATTTGTTTCATTTTAAAGAAAATTATGATCAATTATAAAACACTTTTCTATTATGAGATATATTTTGTAAAGTAAATTTTGCTGGACCAACTTATTCACTTATCCATAGTTGGTTCAATCTGCAAAACTTTCATCAAACTAAAATTAGTGCAAAATATATTTTATAGGAGTAAAATATTTTTAAAAGAACACTAATATCTTCTTCTCTGTGTGGTTAAGAAATATGATTGTAGAATAAATGAAAACAAACTTAATGAAAATAACTATTTATTTATATTTTCAGCAATTTGGTTTCCATTTTTCAACAGTCATATTTTTTAACTATTTTGTCAGATATACTTATCTATTATGTGTACCATATTGAATATTTTGTAGTTGTTTAGTATTGGCAGAGATAGGATTTTGATGAGATTGAAATTAGTTTAGTAAATACAAGGAAAAAAAGTATGTAAAGTTGTAGATAAAATGTGAATGACTATTGTGTATAAAAATTTGTGAGTATAGAAATTTTGGCTTTCACTAAAATTAGGAATTAACATTGAAAAAAACTTTAAAAAGCCTTATAGTCTAGGATATGCAATTGTATGCATTGATTCATTACCAAGACATTGAATCTAGATACTCTGGTTTCATGTACTATAGAAATTACTTGTTAATTTAAAAGCAAAAAGAAATAACTTTGAATTATATTAAAGAATATTTAAAATTGTTGGAAAATATATTTCATAGGAGTAAAATGTTCTTTTTTTAAGCAGGGAACAAAAATATATAGTCTCAAGAAATTCAATGATTACAATGTTAATCTTTTCATGTAAAAAGAAGCATGTTTTTATTTATCTAATCTCATAAAAAATATGAACATAAAACCCTGCTGCAGTTTCCTTATACAATGTCAATATTTAAGTGATGTCATATCACTGATATCATGTCAGCTATAGCTGACAAAGAAATCTATTGAGATACCTTGACCTCTGTTTCCAAAAGGTTAAGATACCCTCATCTTTTTTTGTCTCTAATTTAAAAACTTGATTGGATGTTCTTTTTCTTCCTCCCCCCTCCTCTTCTTTTCATTATTTCAGCTGGTGGTGCCAATGGACCACGTCAACATGCTGGTTTACTTCCTGAAAGTCTCATCTGGGCATATGTGGTTCAGTTGAGTTCTGCATTGAGGGCAATTCATGCTGCAGGATTAGCATGTGGAGTATTGGATCCAACCAAAATCTTGATCTCTAGTAAATCAAGGTAAATATGCATACATATACATTGTTAATTGATCAGCTTTTTGTCGGATTGTAACCCTTGTAAACATGGTATTATGACTCATTTTATTTTTATATATATATATATATATATATGAAATAACATTTATTCATTGATATCAAAGATGACCATTAACTAAGTTAAAGTTTTGCAAATGAACTACACAAGAGATTAGTTTATTATGGTAAAGTCTGGTCTTAAACCATGCATGCTTTTTAGATGAGTTGGTAACAAGAATAATATACTAGTGTTACAAATTATCCAGACATTTCCTAGGTCTTTCTTTCTCCTAAACTGATTAAAAGTCCTGTTTATATTTTGCTAGTAATTAAAGTTGCAAATGATATATGAACAAAAAAGTAAAGATATGGTTTTGTAAATGATTGATTGGACAGTCATATTTCTCTTTTCTGATTGGTTGTGCACATTTTTGTTGGAGTCATCCATTAACATTAAAAAAGCCCAATAAAACTGACTTGATATTTTTCTTTATTTTATTTACAGGTTGCGGATAAATTGTATTGGTATATTTGATGTCGTTAACTTTGATAATACCCAGGGTAATCTGGTTAATTTGGTTCCCCATTATCAGGTAAGACAAGTATTTTTAATTTGTAGACATTTCATATACTTATTGTTTAAATTTTTCTTTGGTTTTGTTTTTAAAAAATCTGATGAGTATACTTTTTTTTTTTTTAAATATACCATGCTGAACTATTTTCAGTTTATCATATATTATTTTATAGATTTCTTTTCTGTTTTGGGGAATTTAAATTTTATTTTCAGGTGCATGCCAGTTGCATATGTAAATTTTCCTTAAATGCTACATAACAGTACAAATGCTCAACTATATTTTATAGTTCATTGAAATAACAAGATGAACAACCTTTGTATATGTGCTTTATAAGGAAGTGTACATGGCTCAATGGTTAATAGCACAGTTGAGAAAAATTGTGCTTACTACATATTAATGCCTAAGAAAAAGGCATGAATTCATTTCATATGGTGTAGGCAAGATTGATCAGATTGGTTTTAGTTGACAATTGATCTAAAAGACAGGTTTGAATTTGCTGATTTAAGTTGTAGCCCTCTATTTCTCAAGGAGTAAAAAGTGATACCTATAAATAATGTTGTCAGTACAGCTTTCCTGGTTTTCTCTCTCTCTCCATCTGTCAATATTATTCATCACTTGTGGCAGGTCTTCCAAACTACATCCAATGTCAAGACAAAGCTAATGTAAATTTGTACTACTTAGCCAATACTGCCATGTCTATGGGTAGAAGTCCATAGAAGAATATTGCTTTTGAGTTTGTCCTTGCTTCTGAGCAGTGCCCTGCACATTTTGTTTGTCTTATTTGGATAGTTTGTGAGATGGGAGGTAAGTGGCTTTATAGCTGTTGTTTTGTAGGATGTTGCTTTCAGGATTTGTCCAACACAGCATGTAGCATTCTTATGTAGTTACCATCTAGCTTATTCTCTATGTGTTTTGTTAGTGGTCATCTGGTGCATCCATACAATAGTATTGACACTGCCACTGCTTGAAAGAAATTCCTTTTTATTTTATCTGAGAGATCAGATTTCCATATGATCAATAACCTGCCATTAGCAGTCCATGCTTTTGCTTGGCATATGTTGACCTCTCATTCAGTAGATGAGATATTGCTGCTGAGGTATGTGAACTTGTCTACTAATTTTGGAGGCCTACCACTTAATGGAGGTGGCTCCTTTTTGTTTAAAACACATGAACTCTGTTTTATTTGTGTTCACATAGAGGCCAATGTCTCCTTGCTGCTTGCTCCAGGTTATGTAGTGGGGATTTAGCTTTGGCAGGTGTATTTGCCCGAAGCACTAGATCATCTGTATAATCTGCGTCTGTCATATTTTCTGCTTCTTGGGGTTTTTTTTCTTTCTTTTTTTTGTCAAACCTTTTCTTATATATATACACACACACACACACACACACACACACACACACACACACACACACACACACACACACACACACGTGTTTGGTGCCAGTTTCTTTTCAGTGCAATTTTTGGTTGTGATGAGAAACTAATTGTCACCAAGTACTGTTGACTCTATGCTATTCTAACTTAGATATATATGCTCTATTTCTGATATTGATCACTCTTTATTTATAAATATAACAAATTATATATAATCATAAATTGGACTAATATCGAAATAGATGTTGTGAATGTTTAAAAAAAAACTGATTGATATACATTTATCATTTCTTGGTACAGTAAATGTAAGTGCAGCAATAAGTTTTTTTTTGTTAGTTTATGCATGAATTGAATCATTGAAAAATCAAATTTCAGATGTGAAGATTATTTAAGAATTCACTGTTCTATTTTTTAATGTCGGTATGACAGGAATATTTATATGGATCAATAAATTACACAATTATATATTTTAGTATAAAGTTCACTACTGAAGAAAAGTCATCTCAAATTAAATTTCTTGTTGTAGACTTAATACCTTTGGGAAAGGCATGAACTCTCTTATCCCTCTCAGTTATGAGTTAAATAGTACCAATACTGTTTTTCTACATGGATGGCTTAGACATTAAATAAACCTCAAAGATTGATGTGGCATTAAACAAAGAAACCAAACCACTACTGTTCTTCTACAAGGATAGCTTTAGCATTAAATAACCTTCAAAGACTGATGTGCCATTAAACAAAGAAACCAAACTGATCCAAACCAAACCACTCATTATTGCTTAAACCTTGTTAATTTGGGAGGAAATTGTGCTTTCAGTATGAATTGACTGTTAATACAAATTAAGTTTTCTATTAAATAGCATTTTCTTTTTTAACTAATCTTTCTTTTTAGGTTTCTATATTGTTTTTGTGTCACAACAAAAACTAACAATTTTTTAAACAGTCCCTAGACTACCCCAGATTCACAAAATAATTTTTGGCACATAGTTAAGAACCGTCTCTAATATATCTTTCATATGGAACCGTTTTTTAGGGTGGGGGTAAATGCCATTATCTGGGAGGAAATTAGATTCAACCAGTTGAAGCAATTTGGCATGCAGATATATAAAAAGGTTTACCTGATATAGATATCATGTTAGTGTGAATGTATGGCTGTCAGTAAGTACATAACCTAATAGTGAAAACACAAATCTAATTTTTGATACCAGGTATGGCAGAAATACTTTCCACATATTAGACTGTCATCTGCATGGTGCAATAGGCAAAGTTATAGCTTTCTATCATGTTGCTAATTAGACTATTTGTTTTGTGTGTGTGTGTGTGTGTGTGTGTGTGTGTGTGTGTGTGTGTGTGTGTGTGTACATATAGTGGGTATAATGTTCGCCAATGGCCCGGGAGACCAGGGTTCAATTATGCCAAAGACTCAAAAAATGGTACTTGATACCTCTGTGCTTTACACTCAACATTATAAGGTATGTATCAAGGGTAAAGTGGAGTAATTCAGAGAAAGGAATAACATGGTGTTAGCTATTGAAAAGGGAGCCTTTGGGTTGTCTTCAACTATGGTTGCCAACTTAACTTTCTTATATGATAATAATGAATTGGTCATAAATGTAACTGCTTATATATACTGTTTACCCTGCTTTCATTTCTCTAGAATAAATTTCAGTCATTAAGTTCTTTTTTCAACAGGCAAATACACTAGTCAGTTTAATAGCATTATTCTCATGAATTAATTGATGGTAAATTTTCTAAGTATATGCTTATTGGTAATTTTTAAGTTTAATTTTTATGTATAGGGAAAATTTCTCTCTTAAATCTAAAAATTATAAACAATTCTTTTAAAAAGGAAAATAAACACATATACACACACACACACTTTGATATATGTAATTTTGGCCCAAACTTATGTTTTTTTGGGGGGATGGGGGTATCATTTTTCATGTTCATGAAACTTGATATTAAATCAATCCTTATTAAAGAATTTATAATTGCAGATAAAAGGAAGTACTCTTCTTTGAGAAATAATGATTAGGATGAGCATGAATATTTTGATCCTCAACTTTTAAGTTGTTAATTGGATTAGAAACTGTTGCATTTTCTAAGTTAGATTAATTTAATATTGTCCTAGCAAAAATTTTGCTACAATGTGCCATTTTTGCTATGTTATCATATTTAACCAACCCCTCCGCTCGGGCAGGATATGACACAAGGTCAAATTTTTTTAAGCGGAGTTTAACAGGTTTGAATTCAGAGTTTTCCTTCTCCTAGACTAGTTGCCTCACCAAGGCTGAAGAACCTAGTCTGCCCTACTATTTACCCATAGCTGGAGGGAGAATAATTAGATTCATTTTTGCTATGTGATTGTAATATTTAAAAATCAGATCACTATAGTCTACGAATGAAACTTATTTCAACTGGATTATGACCAATTTTCTTCAAAATCACACCTGTATATTATTTTCTCTATTTGTTTCTTGATCACTTCTTCCTGTATGAGCAGGAAAGTACTCATGGTTTTAGCTATATTTAGTATAGTAGTAAATAGTGTGATAAAAAAAAACTTCTGGACTTTTCAAAATCTGATTCTAATAAGATTTTATGTACAAATAAAATGTAGATATATAGTGACTGGAAAGAAAGTTATATTTTGTTTACAGTACTTAGAAGTGTGGATGGTATGCATGTGCTACTATTGTATAGTATGAACGGGTCAATGAATGAAGCTAACTTGGATTAGTTCTTCAGACAAACAGAAGACTGACCTCCTCCATAAAAGTTTGTGCTTTATGCTCAATTAGAAATTTATTTTACATTTTGCTATAAATATCATACACACCTCATACAAGATTCAGACAAAAACAGTATAAAGTGCAAAGAAGGTCAAGTTCTTGGTTAAATTAAGGTAGAATTTTAAGCAATTGGTGACAGTATTAATTTTTCTTCTCTTATTCTTAAGGAAGAGTATCTGGTATTATATTCTAATGACATATTTTTAAGGCTTAATATTGTTATGATTGCATAAATTTAAAAAAATATTACTACCACAATGAATTTTGTGTCAGGATTTTTTTATCCTCTGAATTATCATTTTATTTTTATTTTTAAAACTTTTTCTCAGCTGAAGAGAAACATTTCCAGACTATTTTATCTTATTACCTGAATATAAATATGTGGCCATATTACACTCATTGATGAACATAGTATTTTAAATGTTATTAAACTAATAAATTATAAATTAAAAAAAAGAAACAAAAAAAACTATATTTTCTTATTTTGATTTTTTGC
This sequence comes from Sepioteuthis lessoniana, assembly GCA_963585895.1. Lineage (NCBI taxonomy): Eukaryota > Metazoa > Mollusca > Cephalopoda > Myopsida > Loliginidae > Sepioteuthis > Sepioteuthis lessoniana. Next base: position 14,730 of record CAUZXS010006044.1, read on the forward strand.
TTGTCACCTATTTTGTATGGGCATTTCTTTTTGTTAGATTATAATTTTTATTGCATAGCTGCTTTGTTACAGAGGCTTTTGTCAAATTTTGTTTTTGGTTTTTTGTATACTTCCCTTATACTGATGAGACTTGTTTCATTACATTTTTACTTTAAAAAAAATCATTTATTTTATTAGAATTTAGACTGTAAAAGCACAAAGGCATAATATAATGGTTGTCATATATTGACAGTATATGATTTACTCATGTATGATAACTTAGATATTACTATTACATTAGATATGCATTAAACATGAATATAGAACAAACTAAGTGTTTTTATGAATAGGATTAATGGTACTTGTCAAAAAATAACCCATATGGAGAAAAATTAATTAAATCACTTTTGGTGAAATTTATTTAATAAAAAAAAAACAATGAGAAAAAAAATCTGATACTACTTTTATATAAAAGCAGTTATTTGGTCTAAAAATTTGTATTTATATTTGTGTAACAAAATATGTCCAATCCTGGAAAGCCAGAACACTAGTCCCACAGAAAACAAATTCTTTTCCAACAACAAATATTCCTTTCTAATAGATTGGGTTTTTTTTTGTTTTTTTTATATGTGTGCATGATAAATCAACTCACTCTGTGAAGTGTCAAAAAGACACCACTCAAACCATCTTTTATTATGTCAAGTCATGTCCATCTGGCCAATCAATGCACATGTCGTCTTTTAAAAATGAAAGCCAGATGATTTTAGCTTTCTGCAATTTTTGCTTTACGTGAAAAAAAATGCTGCTGCTGCATGTGGTGTATTTTAAGGTTATAAAGTTATTTTCCTTTGCACCAGAAACAAGCCTCTCTGGCTCATTTTACACCTAGGCTATTTTTCACTGTACTCCCTCTTGATCACCTGATTATAAAAAGTACAGTTGGGGGTAGGTCTCTTTTGTCAGTTATTAAGGGGAACAAAATGAACTTCTTCCTTAGATAAACTATTTTGACTTATTTTTGAAAGCACTTTAATTACAATTTTTTAACAATTTTAGTATTCCCTAGCTGTCTTTGGCATTTTGACAAGCACCATGCTTCTTGGACATTGTCTATAGCTTTGGCATTCTCTTAGCATCTTTACCTTTCTGTAAGCTTCTTAGACGTTTTCTTGGACATTATCTATTTTTCTGGCATTCTCTGAACATCTTTGGGATAGTCACCTTCTTTGGCATTCTTTTGCTTTTTTTTATGTTCTCTAACCTTCCTATGTATTCTCTTTACTTTTTGTATATTCTCTTCATTTCTTTACCATTCCCTATCCTTTTGTAATATTTTTTCCATTTTTGGCATTCTCTTCATTCTCATTCTATATTGTTATATCAAATTCATTAAAATTTTCATGTTTCACTTTGTTTTATTATATTCTGACCTATTGCCTCTAATGATCATTCTCATTCCATTTTTAAAAAATTCTTTGACATTCTGTTTCCATCTAAAAGTTATAATGTAAAAATTTAATGTATTGTTATAAAATTAGTAATGTATTAAAAAGAATTACATGTTTGAAAATTATTTAAAGAAATATTCCAAATTTTTTAAAACATTTTTTAATTATAAAAGAAAAGGTGGTTTTAAAAAATAAAAAGTATGTGTACAATCATTTTTTTTAATAGTCTCATTGGCATTCTACAGATATTCTATCATGTTTTAAAACTAGAAAACTTTATATTCATTAATTATCACTATTTTCTCAAACAATGAATTTTAATTTGTATTTTATTTTTTAAAAATAAATGTAAATTATCTTTTTAAAAATTAATAAAAAAAACTATCAAACATAAATTATATTACATCTGTTAATATAACTTGAATTATTTTTTATATTATAATTTAATTTTAAGTGAGGGCAAATTGTTTGAGGTGCAAATTTCTTCAGCTATAATGTCCTACACATTTTTTTTTCTGTATTACCATTTTATTACCATTCATGTCATTTAAATTTTATAGGTCACTGTGACCCATTTTTCAAAATGGAAAACTCTGTTGCAATTGATCTAAAAAATTACATAGAACTGCAGCCACATTGTTGATTTACATTTTTTTAACAGCAATATTTTTAAAAAATGTTACTTTTTAAATCTTTTCTAAAAATATGTAATATTATAAATAAGAGGGATATGCGGACAACACCATATGACTATTTTAAAGTAGTTTATGAGTATTTAAAAAAATGTGTGTATGCATTTCTCTATATTGATAAAATGCATACACATTTTGTGCACTGTACATTTATGTATTGAGCACTTGTATTTACTGCTATTTTTGTTTTTAAAAAAGGCATTCAAATAAGTGCATGTGTATAATATATATATATATATATATATATATATATATATATATATATTATCCAATGACAAGTCAGCTGATAGTGAGAATGATTCTATTTTCAGATTTGCTTTCTTCAATATCCATGAAATTCAAAAGAGCTCAATGTAAAATAATAAATTAAAATACAGAGAAAATGATTCCAAATAAAAGAAAAACTTTAAGAATTACTCATATTTTTGTAATATTTATTTCAGCAGACCCTTAAAATGTTAGATCTTCAGACAAAAAAAAATGAGAAATTTCTCATTCCTTTATTTGAAGATGCAGATCTAACATTTAGAAAAAAATATAGGGTCTGCTGAAATAAATATTATTAAAAAAAATATGAGTAAAATTTAAAGGCTTTTCTTTTATTTATGATTTACATTTTTATTTCCCAAAATAAAACTACTTCCTATGCCAAAGGTTTATGCCAGAAATTCAAGGAAACATTTTTCAAAATCTGATATCCCTAATATTTTCATTATCAAAGAACCTCAATTGACAAAATTAATTGTGGTGTATTTGTTCTTGTAAGCTGACACCTTTGTAGCTCTATGAACATGAATTGGGGATTTGATTTTGCTTTTATCAGACAAGAACGAATACATCACATGCAATTTTGTCTATCCAGTGGTTATTTCATAATGAAAATAATTCTGGCATTAGGTTTTGAAAATGAGATGCTCATTAGATATAAATAAGATTTTAACACTAAGTACTTTATGAATATCCAAGACCAGTCTTAAAACCTGTATATATAAAAAGTAAAGTTGGCGACCTTAGTCGAGGGTGACCCAAAGGCTCCCTTTTCAATAGTTACTACACCAAGGTGTCGGGGAGGGCGCAACTCCATTCCCTGGATTGCTCCACTTCACTTACCTTATAATGCTGAGCATTAAGCAAGGCTGCATCAAGTACCTTTTTCTTTTTCTTCTTATTTTTTTTTTTTTTTTTTTTTTTTTTTTTGAGTCTTTGGTATGACTCGACTTGGGATTGAACCCCAGTCTCCTAGACTATTGGCAAACACTACTCATTAGGCCAATGGTTTGGTATGCAATACAGGTAAATACTGCTAGTTATTATAAATCTATATATTTTTTATTTTATTTATTTTTGGTTTATTTTTTCAAATAAAGTTTTGTTTTTTTTTAAATGTATTTGTTAAAATAAAATTAAGTGTTTAAAAAAAATCTATTTTAATTTTTGGAACACAAAACAAAAAAGCTGAATTATGTCATGTAATTATGGATTAATGTACATTGTATTAGATTTATATTTTGTTTGTATTTTATTTTAAATTACATCTTGTAAGTCATTTAATTAAATGAAGAACAAATCAAGTCTGAAATATTTATCTAAAACATCTAGTTACCATATTCACATATCTTTCACCAAAATTAAGTGTGTATGGCATTAGTCAGAACCTAAAGAAATGCATCTTTTTTTTTCTAATGTAATCATTCCATTGCAAAACAATCCTTACAAAAAGTATTTAAATAAAATTAAAAAAAAACTATTTTCAGCCATTAATCCATGATTCATATAGATGCTGATATGCAAAAATCAAAAATTCTACTTCATTTCATTTACTATGAGATAATAAAAACTTTTTGTATGTTTCAATACTATGTTTTTGGCATCTGTTAAATCAAAACAATGATGTTATAAAAATTTACATTATTAATCTTATTTATTAAATTTTATTATTTGATTTATGCAGCCTTGAACTTTTTATTTAATTCTTTCCCCCACTTCCTTTAATTCTGCTATGATGGCATCAGTTGATTTTCTGTTTTGTTGTGTAAGCAACTTATTTTCTTCAACTCCTGTTAATATCTACTATTTTCTCTTACAGCAAGAAGACTTGGTTGCTCTAGGAAAAGTAGTTTTGGCATTAGCCTGTAATTCTGTTATGGCAATACAGCGAGATCATGTATCTAATTCTTTAGAACTGGTTGCTCGAAATTATTCTGCAGATTTAAAGAATTTGATTTTGTGAGTATTTCTTTTTTCTTTTTTTTTTTTCTTTTTTTCTTATTATTCATAACTAGTTTACCCATGACAAAAATGATAGAAATTTAAGTAAATTGCATTGTACTATTGTCTCTTTGCTATAAATGAAGACAGTGATAATGAATTAAACAAATTTTTAATATATACTTAAGAATATCTTATTTTCAAAATTAGCCAGAGCCAATCAAACTTGACTTTCTAAATTATTTCTTCCATACAGATTTACACATCTGTCCACTTATCAGATTTGGAAAGGAAAAAAATTGAAAAATGATATTCTATTTACTATTGAATGATTATGAAATTTTATTTATCAAATAACCTAAAGAAATGTTCATAACATAATACCCCATATTACCATAACAAATTTTCTCTTTACTCAATCTGTATATCTCTTCATTATGAAATATTCTGATGACATAGGAAAGTGTTATGCTTTATATATATATATATATATATATATATATATATATATATATATACCTCCAAATGTAGGCTTGAGAACATATTCCTTCTAAGCCACCTGAAAACTAATAACTCCAAAAACTCATAAGAAAATAAATATATATATATATATATATATATATATATATATATATATATATATATATATATATATATATATATATAATAGATTAAATATAAATTTATAAATTAACAAATCACAAAGTGGATATGATATAGTTACAAAAATAACTAAACATATAAACTAGATTACCCTTCCCAGAATAACCTACAAACTAGATTAACCTTCTCATGTTCTACACATTATATAGAAGGATATGTGGAAATCACTTTATTTGATGATCATGTAGATAAGAAACTGGCAGTCACCAACTATCATTGATTCTTGTGTCTATACTATCCTAAATTGTATAATTTCTTCAGCTATATTTGACTTTTCAGAATTTCTATGAAATAATGAATATGTAATTCTTCTTGGTAAAAATTATTATTCAGGTTTCTATCCATTTCTAAAAATTTCTGAGGACTTCAACTAACCATGACGTATTATTTTTGGATTGTATATTTTAATTTTTGAAGTTAATTTCATTTTAAAAAATAAACAAAATAAAAGCCCATAGCAAAGAAAATTATCTTCATTCATGTACAAATTGAAGAAATTCTGGCTATTTGCTAGTCTTTTTTGTTTTGAATTAAGTTGTGCTTCTCCTAGACTTGGTCACCCACCAAGGATAGAGAGCCCAATCATATACCTAAGGTGGGTGGAAGAAATGATTCATGCTTTTCCCTGTATGGTTAACTGTTTATATAACAATGAATATTTTAGTAGACTTTAGTTTTTTGGTTCAGGCTTAAATACGAATTTAAAATTCCTTCAAAGAAATGATTCCAATGTTTTAAGACCTCAAAGAGGATTGATATCTTGCCATTGAAATCAATTACAAAGAGGAAGGAATTGTTAAACAGGTTGGAGTCTGAAATCTCTAGAGAAGCAGTATATTCCAAATCATTTCAAGTCCTTGGTTTTGCTAAAAATAAACCTCAGGACTGATTCAATGAAAACAATACAGATATAAATCTTATCTCTAAGAACTAGAACCTCTTATAAGTCTTGAATACTTGACAAGAAGAATTTTTTTAAAAAAGTGGAGGGAATGCTTATAAGGAGTATAAAGAGTAGGTACAGAGATACCTTATTCTTTAAGCAAATTTCTTCAAATCTCTCAGAAATTATGGTATACCTCCTGAGATTTACAAATATTATGGAAAGAAGTTGACTTATAAACTGCTTGAGTTATATATTGTCATCAGAAAGCATGACAAGGTTCCACAGGACTTCAATAATGCTTTCATTAAGTATCTATTTAAGAATAATAGTAAGAAGGTAGTATTTGTTTATTCAAATGGGATCTCTCCTTTTTTGAATATTGCAGAGAAAATCCTCATTTGTCTTATTCTGTAAAGAATAATCATCCCTCTGATAGTCAAAATCTACCTAGAATCCCTTTATTTTAATTCTGGATAATATATTGTAAACAAGTTTCTCACTCCAGCCGGTTGTTGTGGAAGTTGGAGAGAAACCAAGACTTATACATGGTGTTTATTGATCTAGCCAAAACCTTCAATATGGTCAACAGGTGTGCTAAAAAATATATATATATATATAATGATATACCAGATATATTGAATTTGATAATATAATTCCACTAAGGGATGAAAGTGTCTGTTTGAGTTAAGGTTTTTCTCTTTAATATAACCAATTCGGTTGCATTATGGCCTTTGTCCTGTTTGGATTGTATTCTCTCTGTGATCATATAATTGTGATTTTCAAAAAGGTGTGTAATTTGAATTTTATGCTAGTGATATTTTTGTTGAAACCATTTTAAAGGCAAAATCATGACACATAATCTTTGCTTTATTGTTTGCTGCTGCAAGACTATATGAGGAATTGCTGGAGATTGTTGATCCCTTTTTCTTTCGCCATTAAAGCATTTGGTTTGAATATTAACATAAAGAATACAAAAGTCATCATACATCAACTAAAAGATTTTCACAAGGGGTGTGAAGTAATAACCTTTCCACAAATATCCTTTTGTACAAATAACAGGAACTGGAAATAATCTTAAATATATGAAATCATTCACTTATTTAAGTCATCATTAAGGCATCCTGTATAGCATGGATTCCCTTGACTCTCTCTATTGGCCATCACTCTTGAAAAGTCCTCTAGACAACACTCAGTGTCTGAACAGAGCTGATGAAAGAATGCTTTTGCTGGTTGACCAACACTAGTGTATTTATATAGAAGTCCATAGGAGAATGTTGCTTATGAGTTTGCCCCTACTTCACCAGCACTGCCCAGCATGTCTTGCTCATCTTATACTTGGATGGTTTATGAGATAGGGGTTAAATAACCATACAGCTGCTGTTTTATATGGTGCTACTTTAAAATGGCATGCAACGTTTTTATGTAGTTCTCATCCAGCTTTTTTCTCTAGGTATTGTGTGTTAAAGTCTAAGTGATTTGAATGCATCTCTAATGATGTAATTGTTAACATAGTCTCTCAAGTGTGCTGACATTATCATGCTTTTTCAGAAACGCACAAAACAAGATGGATATCATCACCAATTATTACATTTATTCTGGTGGTGTACAACAATTTAACTTTAAATGATAACTTTTGATATTTTATCTCTCATATATATAATATGCTTATCTATCAAGCATGTATTATTGAAATACATCTGCTTGTACAATTAACCCTTAAAATCCTGAGGAGCTTCCTTTAACCATAAACCTTTTACCCTTTAGCATCTAGTTAGATATTTCAAAATGTTAATTATTTCCCAGCAATAATCAGAAAAGAAAAAGAGAATAAAGTCAACAGGTAAGATCTGAGAGGTTGCTGCTTTGTTTCAACACTTGTGAATACAGATTTTTTTTCTCTCTCCCACCCCTCATATTAAGAATAGTAAATCCTATTTCACAGAAGTTGGAACTGGAAAACTGAATCAGAATATTTTTTTATTTTTTTTTTTTTTTTTTAACTACTGAAAAATTCCATTCTCCAATAGAAATCTAAAATGTATCTATAGGTGACCCTTCTTCATCCTTGATTTTAAATCAACCACTTCATACAGAAACTAATTCTTCACATAATTTCAAACAAATATCTGATTAAATTGTTATCGAAAGGTTTCAATCATGATCTTAATGATTGAAAATAAAGTTTACTTTTTGTTCCAAAGTTTTTAAGTTTGTGGGTGGAGTCCCATGGTGTAGTGGCTAACATACTAAACTGGTACCTCATGGTGAGTTTGAACTCCAGTTACGCTGTTATATTTACTTTTTGACTTAATACCCTTGAAAATGATATGAACCTCCTTATCCCTCCAGCTATGTGTTAAATAGTACTACTGTTCTATAAGGATGATTTACCCACAAAAGTTTATATATCACAAATCAAAAGAAACCCAACCAAAGTCATCAAATGTTCTACTGCAATAGGATTCACTACTTTAATGCTCATTTTGTGTATACTTTCTTTCATGCCATACACACCTACATCTCACAGCACGTTATTGCACTATCTGGAAATTACTATCCTAAGAAATGACATTTTTTTTATACCAGCTTTTCTTGTCATCACTCCTTGAGGAGATTTAAACTCAATGGTACATTCTTACCACTTAACTGTTTTCAGATACTGTTTGATTGCATTTTTCTTTTTTTATATTCCACCCCAATCTTTTCTCTGTTTTATTTACTTCAGATATTTAATGGGCTCTCAACGTAGACAGCGAAGTATCAATGATATTATGCCAATGATTGGAGCCAGGTTTTATACACAATTGGATGCAGCACAACTTAGAAGCGATGTCGTTGAGAATGAGTTGGCAAAAGTAAGTTTTCTCATATTCTAAGATTGCAAAAATGCAATTATTGTATATTTATATAATTTTTTTAAACTCTTAATTCATGAAGCATAATTTGAATGATATTCCCAAATTATCAAATCTGTGGATTTTTTAAAAATATTTCAAATTCTACTTTTGTATTTCATATAAATTCTAGAAGTTTAATATCCTGCATCTCTGAAACAAATTAATGAAAATAGATGATAGTCCAGGTTAAAAGTGCAGTAAGGGTAACTCAAAGCTGAACCTTTTAGACCTTATTTTTCCAATGCAGGTATCATTGGGGAATGAGAAAACTTTTCTTGTTCCTAATGGTACCTGCATTGAAAAAATAAGGTTTAAAAAGTTCAGCTTTGATTTACCCTTACTGCACTTTTAACCTGGACTAGAAGATATTAACAGCTGATTAAGTGTTAACAGTCACACACACACACACACACACATATATATATATATATATATATATATATATATATATATATATATATATATATATATATAGTGTGTGTGTGTTAACACTTAATCAGCTGTTAATATCTTTTAGTCCAGGTGTGTGTGTGTGTGTGTGTGTGTGTGTGTGTGTATGTATATATATATATATATATATATATATATATATATATATATATATATATATGACCAAATATGTTTGCCATAATGTAACTCAAGGGTAGCTAGAGCTATAGCCACCAAATTTTCTGTGGTTATTAGTGGGGCTCCTTTTTTTTTTTTTTTCTTTAAGTTTTTAGTAAGGAGTTGAATTTACAATGAAAGTATAATACTAAACTATATCCTTACCTTGTGACCATCAGGTTACCAAATTTTTATCGCTTTATTCAATTGTATAAAGTAGATATATAGCTGAACATTTACTTGAGACCAAACTTTTTTTTCTTTTAGAATTTTTGTTTTCATTACTTGAAGAGTCATGACTGAAAAAAAGGCATATTTTTACATTTGCAGTATGAACAATGGCCACTAGGTTTTCATAGATGTTAACCTTTAGACACTGTTTACTAACTTATAAATCCTCAAAAACAAAAGCCTACTTTGATGTTATTCCTGTCTTTATTACTGTATTAAAAAAATGGACAGAAAAGAATTATGGTAAGTTTTATATAACCCAAAATATTGCCTATAGAGTTTTTTTTTAAATTTAAATTTAATGTTAGCTAATTTCTTTCATGATTTTTTTTCCCTTTTTTTTCCCTCTAGGAAGTGGAGAATGGTAGACTTTTCAGAATTATGTGCAAGTTGGCTACCATTTTAGAGAGACCAGAGTAAGGGGAAGAATTTTCTTTTATTCTTTTTAGTACATTTTATTAATTTTAGCCTTTCTTAAATGTTTTATTTTATAATCTAAAGAAACAAACACACTTGAGTTATTTATCAATGTAATCTTATTTAGATTAAGAACTTTTTTATTGCATTCTCTGACAACAGTGAATCAGATATAACAATGATTATTAACCTACTTTTTATTTTATTACCTTTCAAATTGTTTGACATTAAGAAAGGAAGGTAGTGCTTTATACCCTTCAAAATAATATACCAAATATTACTGTTTTTATTCAGTAATAGAATCAGCTGATTAAAAAAATTGCTTTCTATTTTAAGAATAAGTATCAGTTAGTATTATCAGTATATTGCTAAAATTATCAATAAGTAACTATGGATTACTTCAATTATTATCAATAAATATTTGTAAAATTCTCATTCTGTGTGTATAATCTTTATCTCTCACATATATATCTCCATACTGTCCTAAAAAATGTAGAATTTTTATGAGACACCTAATGAAGAATGAATTCACTATTTAGTAATAATTAGTCTTGTTTGCTAACCATTATTCCACAAGATACCCTACATGTTTGTGTGTAGGAACGGGGTGGGTATTTTTTCAGTAACTGGCCATAGTTTTATATAGAATTGCTCTTGATCAAGTTAGTGACATTGCTTTTCTTAAAAAAAATTCTCTATGCAAACGTTATTCCCAAAATAGTTGGAATAATCTGGTTTCTTATCTGTTCTTAAAAATAATCATTTGCTTGCCTCCAACTTTTTTTCTTTCTTCCAACCTTTCCTTCTTTCCTTTCAGTTTTTATCAGGTGTTTGTTTTGGTTGTATGACTGATAAGAAAAAAGTGGCTTGTTGTTGAAGAGGCTTAAGTGTTAATCTCAATTAATGGTTTTGTGTTTGCTGATGTTATCATAAACCTTGATCAGTTTATCTTTAAGACACTTTTTGAATTTGTCAACAAGAAAAATGAGCCACACATAGTATAAGGAAAGGTATGAATCCAACTATTCTCCCTCTGGCAAATAGTAAGGAAGACTATGCTCTTTAACCTTGCTATGACAACTGATCCAGTAGAAGGAAAACTCTGAATTCAAACCTGTTAAACTCTAGTTTAAAAAGTGACCTTGTGTCACATCCTACTCATGGTAGAGAGGTTGATAGATACAAACAAAAACTTTGATTTGTAAAAGAAATTAAAGAAAAATTATTTGAACAGCTTTTTAGCAAAGAGATCCAATTCTTTCATTGCAAGCAAACTGTATTTCAACAATGATTTATCTTTTTCTATATGTTCCAGAGCTTTTCAAATTCCTGACACTTTAGTTTATCATCAATCTTAATATACTTGTTATTTCTTATAATTTTTGACTAAATTTTTCCTTGAATTATTTTTATACATTTTGAATAATATTTAGTTAGGCTTCCAAAACGTGTTGCAAAGTTTCATTTAACAAGTATCATGAATGCAAAAAAGTTTGGAAAGCTCTGTTTTATGATTTCTATTTTGAAGATAATTACTAAAATATAATGCTTATCTTTCTTATATAAGATTTGTACATTGTGAACTTTCTTGACTGAAGTTTTCTAAATTTTACCAGTTTTGAGGTCACTCAAATTTTATTGTGAGCTATCTACATTAATTCGATATATATAAGTTCTGGTAAAATTATACATATGATAAAAATTTTTACTCATGAATATCTGGTTTTGGTTATTTCTGTAGAAACTGGATGTAATAAAATTGCCAAAAAATATATATTGTAAGTATAACTGTATAAAAATTACTGTTGAATGATTTTGAGACATAATTGTTACAATTATAACTTTATTCTTAAAAACAATAATTAAAAATCTTTGTCAACTTAATAATTATGCAATGAAAAATCACAGCACCAAAAGATGGAATCTGGTATATTGATTTCATTGATTTTTATATATATGATATGTAATGAGAGTTGTGATACACTGCTTATGATATGTATCACAACACATAATAGAAAAATAAACTGATTCTGTTAATACCATAATCTTTATCATGGTAAAAACATAAATAGAAATACATAAAACAAAATATCCGTATGTTGATTAGAAAATAAAAAAAAAAGTACTGTACATGAAAGTTTTAGTGACTAGATTTGAAAATTATGCTTCTTGGACATCTATTTTCATTTTATTCTTGTTTTATTTTTTTATTTATTTATTATTTTTTTTTACAATTCAATTTTAAATTTGTTTATATCTGTATAATTTTTTTATTTTCAATAATTAAATTTTTTTTTCTCAAATCTCAATATAGATCTTTCATATATTTGTGCAAATAAATATGAAAGAAAATGACATGTCCTTTTTTGTGATGCTTGGATATTTTTTAATGTATCCATTTTATGATAAAATTTCTTAAAATGACTTAACTGTAAGAACATCTCAAATACTATTCTCAGGACATTTAAATTTTCTTTCAGGAACATAATGGGTTCTTTTAAAAACCAAGCTATTTGCACTATTTTAAAATAGAGACAATACCAAAAAATAAAATAAAACTTAGCACATGTTGCATTTTAAAACTCAATTGATAAAAGCAACTTTTTTCTTGTAAACTTTGCATTTTTACTTCCATTTTTTTTACTTACTCTTTATGGATAAAGAATTTTTTTTTTTTTTTCATTCCTCAAATAGGTGATGTATTGTGATATTATTTTTTGGTATTATGATTTGTGTCATCAGTGAAAAAATCACAATGGTTCATTCTACTTCTAATAATGGAACACAACTCAAAAGAACTACCATTTTTAGACATCCTTATAAAAAACATAAATGGTCAAATCATCACTGATATCTACAACAAACCCACAGACACCCAACAAACCTCCAATTCAAAAGCCACCACCCCAAAAACTGTATAAAATCCATCCCTTAGACTCTAATGTAGAATACACAATAATCATGGATAAAAACCTTAAAACTTGCCTTAAAGAACTACACACAACCCTGAACCAGAGAGTATATCTGATGGCACTAATAAATAAGGGATTTGAATTAGCAGAAAAAATACCATAAAGAGAATTAAGGAACCAGAAAAACACAAGAACTCCCTAGTATACATTGCAACCTACAACAAAAACAACCCAGAACTATTCACAGAAATAATAAAAAATCTAGAAGAACTTAAAAACAATGACAAAATCAAGGAAATACTAAACACAACAAATCATTAAAAGCTAGAGACAACCCAAGAATCTTAAAAGAATACTCCCCTCTTCTACATTTGCAGAAAAAACAACATAAGGGGTTACCAAATGCAATAATAAATGATGTAGAGTATGGGATATAATTATAGAAGGGAAATCCTATATCTTTAAAAACCTGGAAACAAAACTCAAAATAAAGACTTGAGCTGCAACTCAATAAAACATAGTCTACATAACTGAATGTAACCAGTGCAAAGAAATATATATATAGGGTCAACACAGGCCCTTAATACAAGGACATCATTTCAAAGGAGCAATATCAAAATAACAGAAAATTAAATGTAACAAAATGCCTATACGAATGTAGTCAAGATGAATTTAAAATAATGCCCATATATCCGACTAACAACTACATGCTACTTCAAATAAAGGAAAAGAAATTTATTGGTAAATTTAAACCAAAGTTGAATAAAACATGAATCATACACACACCCAAATGGAAACTAATACACACACACACACACACACACATATATATATATATATATATATATATATATATATATATATACACACACACAAATTATTACCAGTATATTTCAAACTACATTACCACACACACACACACACACAGAGGGAAAAATATCAAGACACGCATTTATATATACAGAGAAAAAATAACTAATTGAAATCTGAAACCACTCCAACACACACACACACACACAACATATCAAATAACAAAAGCAAATGAGGGGTAAAGCAGACTAAGGTAAACACACTCTAAGAAAAAGAGAGAAGTGAACTTCATAAAAAAACCATAACCAACTTAAAACCATTCAAAGTGCAAACATGAGTGAATTCAAATCTCATTGAATACCCCATTAACAAGGCCTTGGGCCATACATGTTCTCTGATGAAAGTAACAAGCTGGAAACAGACACATATGTAAGAACAAAATAAATGAATAAATAAGTAAATCCTAAAAAAATGCAAATCTCTTCGTGGACCTACTTATTTTAAAATATTTCTTTCTCTCTTTGGACCTACAGCCCCCAAAAATTATATATATATATATATATATATATATATATAGTGACTGATACTTTAAAAAAAATATTTACTGTATGAGTTAAGGAAAAAGAAAATAGGTTGAGGTAGTTCTTATATACTTAAAAAATTTAGCCCCACATTAAAAATACACATAATTCTCTCATTTAGAAAATATAAGTGAATTAGAATTTCATATTTTAGGGAAAAAAATTTCCTTATTGTTAGAAAATAATTTTTTATCAATTTGTTTTCATGTAATTTTTTTTATTATATAGGGTTTAAACTATTAAAGTTGAGTTTTATAACTAATAACAATATAACATTTTTTTTGTGTGTGTTAGTGAATAACATTAACTATTCCAAGTAAACATCCCCTGAAACATTTCTTTCTGTTCTATTATTACAATTCAACATTTTTTTATACCTAGATTTTCTATAGACACATCATGGTCTGAAACTGGAGATAGATACATGTTGAAATTATTCAGAGATTATATCTTCCATCAAGTTGATGAACATGGTGGTCCATGGATTGATATGGCTCATATGGTTGACTCACTGAACAAAGTAAGTATTTATGATTAGAAATCAATCAATTTTTTTTTCTTACAACATGCATTTTGTTTTACAAACATAGAATTGTAATTTAAATGTATAATTTAATATTCAGTCGCCTAAATTTTTTAAATGAAACATTAATTTTTTATTAACTTCTTGTTAGAGTTTATTGCAATGCTCAGTGTGTGTGTGTGTGTGTATCTTTTTTTTAATTCTCTGACTATAAGCAAACATTGTGGATTAGAAATTTAATGATTGATTTTTGACAAGAATTGAACCCTCATTTTTTACATAATACCTTACTGATATAGCTATATACTTCCTTATCAGATTTAATCAATACAATATTCTTTGCTTACTAGTAAGCATTATCATGTATATCTTTGATAAATCATTGTCCTTACAAACATTCCTGTTATAATGGTTGGTTTTCTTGAATATGAACATCCAAAAATGATGTGTGCTATATTTAATGACAATTCCTACACAACAATCATCTCCTGCTACAGTCCCACTAATACCAGAGATAAAAGAGACATCATCACTTTCTGTAATGAACTATCTTCCCTTGTCAGACACATTCCCAAACACAATGTTCTGATCATTAGTGGAGACATGAATGCTCATATAGTCAAAGAAGAAAATGATAAATTCTGTTTACACAACTTGGTAAACAAAAATCTTGAATATCTTGTAGAGTTTTCTTTCAAGAACAGACTTGCATACCTAAACACTAAATTCCAAAAATTGGAAAAATATGGGCATACATCTACTCAAATAACTGTAAAGCACAGCTAGATTACATATTTATAAACAATACGTGGATAAATGGCACTTTGAACTGTGAGGCGTATTCTTCTTTAGAAGGAGTATCTTCCAATCACACAATCGTCTCAGCAAAGATTCACCTGAGTCTACACAGAAATAAGAAATGGCTAAAGCTTCATGATATAAGTGGTCCTCACTTACCAATAGTGATAAAAACCAATCAATATAGAGCAGTTGTAAGAAACAAGTTTGATACTATTCAGGAGACATCTGAAAAACATCATCCAAATGATGAATTGTTATCACCACATAGAAGCAACTGCTGAGTGCATAACAACCAAAACAAGAGCCAAATGTAGAGTTCCGTTAGAGTCAATAGCAGTTAGAGAAAAACAAGATAACATGAAAAAAGAATCTTTACTTAATAAAAGGAACTCAACAAATACCATTACACAGAAACTTAAGCCCAGAGAGAAATAATATATACCAAAAAGAACAACTAGAATACATTCAAGGCCAAATGAATAAAATCAAAAATTTGGTAGAAGATAGACAATAAGGATTAACATGGCAGACAGTAAATGAAGTGAATGGAAGGAAAAGCAGCTTGAGAGCAAAATTAAAAGCTGCTAGTCAAGAAGAAAGACTTCAGAAGTGGAAAGGATATTTTAAGAATCTGCTTGGAAACCCTCCTGAAATCATGGATGAACCTACTGAAGAAATTATTCATGTCCAACTAGACATTAAACTTGGACAGTTCATGGAGGAAGAACTTGATGTAGTACAGAAGAAATTAAAAACAGAAAAGCTGCAGGCCTCAAAATACTTCCTGAAGTACAGAAGACAAGGAAATTAATGATATACTTGGATTATGCAATGCTGTGTATAAACAAAACATCACAGAGAAATGAACAAAAGGCTGTATCTTCTCCTTTGCCTAGAAATGTCAACTAAGATTCACTAAGAACTTCATAGGTATAACTCTCACTGCTATAACTGTTAAGGTTTATAGTACTTTACTTCTCAATCTTAAGCTGAAGTTAACAAAATTCTTTTGAAAAATCAGAACAGCTTTCAGAGAAATTGATAAACAACTTCAGATTCTAACTATCTATTGAATAGAAAGAGAACATAAAAACATCTTAAGGTAACACTATTGTTCATAGATTTCTCCAAGGCTTTTGATTCCATATGCAGAGAAAAGATGGAGCTAATACAACTAGCATGTGGTCTCCATAAAGAAACTAGTACCACTATAATGATGCTGTATAAAAACGTGAAAGCAATGGTTTGTTTATTTAATGATGACACTAACTTCAACATTATCACTTGTGTCTTGTATGGAGATATATTAACATCATATCTGTTTATGATCTTCCTAGATTACATATTATGAACATCAAAAGAATGATTTCAAATTAAAGAGAAAGACAAGTAGATGACATCCCACAGAAAATGACAGATGCAGACTATGCAAATGCTCTAGAGCTTCTTGCAAATACATCTTCTCTATGTGAATTCCTACTGCATAACCTGGAGCAAGAGACATTGACCTTTATGTGAATGCAGATAAAATGGTTCATGTGTTTTAAACAAGATGGAGTAGAAATAAGAACAAATTCATGTGCTGCCTTTTCTTCTGGACTTCCACACATGAATACACCAGTATTGGCTGATCAACAAAGACATATACATCAGCTCTGTGTGGAGTCCCAGGTGTAATCTTTGAGTGATGTACAATTTGGATGGTGAGAGAGAGTCTAGAGATTCCTTGTTATCAGCACAACTCTGATATATAAGTGTAAAAACTGATATATAATTTATCATATAATGTGTTTGTTTTTAGTCTATGCTGTTAGAAGCAAGAAGCTTTTTAAAATGAACTTGATTTGGTTTGTAATCTTTCTCTTTCTCAAATGAACAAACAGGCAGATATCTTGATTATTAAATTTCTAGCCATTGGGAACTTTTAATTTGATTATTTTTTTAGACTATGCTTTTAAAAGCAAGTTTTTATTTTTATACCTATTCTATAATTCTGACAGTGTGAAAAAAAACCAGATGATACAATTTGCAAATAAAAACAAAATATTACACTAACTGATATCTGGGGGGAGAATTTCATAAAACAAAAAGACTTAAAACATTCATACTGAAACCTAGGTATATTACTTCTGACTCTGTAGATATTCATGTATGTGTGATATAATCTCAGCAAAACACATTCTAAAACAGGCTGCAGACATCTTTGTATAAAGCTATCCCATCATTTCATTAAAAAAAAAAGTTAGTGAATAATAGTTTTAACAAGTGTTATTATTATTATTTGCCTCTGATCTGATCTTCAAGAGCCTGATATGCACTTTTTGTATGGTAAAATTATCAAAGTTATAAGTTAAGCTCTGTTTTTCCTACAACCTTTATAACTCAAAGCAATTAATTTTGTTTTGGTCAGTGGTTAGGTTCTTATGAAGTCTTAATTTTTGTACAATTTTCTCTATAATGAAATGAGTATTAAATAAGATTCTTGGTTTTATAAAGGAGGGTTTTTCCTGGAACAATTAGCTGATCAATTATTACAAAATTAATAGAAACTAAGATAATTCTAAAATGTTATAAACACTTTAAATATTTTATGTTAGTCTTTATTTTGTTTTGTTTTTATTTTTTTCACATAATCAACTTTTTCTTTATGTAACTGTGTTTTTATTTATTTGATATTGATGTGATTTTTTTTAACTTACTAATGTTTTTTTAACTGAACAAGGAAAATATCTTTTAAATCTTAAGATTGACACTCAAATCTCCCTCTATATTTCTCATACTTTTTCTTTCAGATTTCCACACTTTTATTTCCAAATTTTTCTAACATTTTTTTCTTTCTCTTTTACTTTTAGTTGGATGCTGGAGTGATGGACAAAGTAACTCTCATGTCAAGAGATGAACAGACAATGTTAGTTGTCTCTTATGCAGAACTAAAACAAAGTTTTGAGAGTGCATTCTCTGAGTTACTTTCAGCCACACAACACCACAACAATTTCGCCTAAGATATAAAGGGGCAACTGAATGAATGGAAACTGACCTCAACATCAACCATCAAATCAAGAATTTCACCTATAAAAAAAAGAGCGGGGGTTGACAAGTGGTCTCCAGGGGCCATTATGACCCAATACTTCATCACCACTGCCATCACCTCTACAATCACCACCACCACCACCACCACCACTTTTGGAACAATAAAACTGCTCTTCTCTGCTTAAGCAGTTTCATTTATCCTCCATTCAGGGGAAATGCTGTCACTTCATTAAGCATTACAGGAAAAAAAAAAAAAAAAAAAATTAAAGTTCTTAAACTAAAAACGGAATTTTAAAAAATCATTGGAAACACGAAAACAGGCAGCAAAATTTTCTAACAAAATGACAAAAAAAAAAAGATGGAAAGAAAATATAAAGAACCGATATATATATATATATATATATATATATATATATATATATATATATAATGTGCATGTGTTACCAAATTCTTATCCTTCTTTGAAGGGTGGATGATCTTGGAAAGAGAAGGGAAAAAAAAACAGGAAAATAAAAAAAATAAAAATTAAAGAAAAATACATCAAATTTTTTTCTCTATACAATTTTTTTTTTCTATAACCTCCCCTTGGGTGCTGGGGCTGGTTGATTTTCACATATAATCTTGAAATGAGCAGGGTTTATGTAAGTGAGCTTAAAGCCACAGAACTGTTGAAAGAAAAGATAGGTGGTGAGGGGAAAAGAGAAGTCCTGAAATGATAACAAAGCAATATTTAAATGAAAACTACCAAGTGGCAAGTATAATAGTTTATTTTTCTTTATTTTTATTTCATTTTAGCAAAGAGAAAAGGCAATGTTTTCATTACCCGTTTTAGACTGGTTTCACAAGCTGTCATGTTTTTAAAATTTTTTGTTTTATTTTTTCGAATCAACAGTTTGGAAAAAAAATTTTGTATACAGATACATTCACACAACTTTGTAGACGTTTCCTCTTGATTTCTTATCAATAATTCTCTTATACAGTAGTATAACATCTAAATTTCCTTTTTCTTGTACAGAATTACATATACATATATATATAATAGATGTATGTAGATATTTTTCAAAAGTAATTAAAGATTAATTTCTTAAAAATTGTTTTTTATAGTGTACCAAAGAGAATGTCATTAAGTTTATATTTTATTAGTACCTTGAAAATAGGGATATTTTTTTGAAAGATGATATTCTTCTGTTAAAAACTAGTTAAGTTTTTAAAAATATTTGGCACATTAAGCTGCAACATTTCTTTTTGTGTACACACAAACGCACACAAAATATTTGAGATATTCTCTTGAAATCATTCTCTTAAATCAATCAGGGTTGTATAATTCTTAACTGTTCTCTCAGAATATCTTGCCATTAGCTGACATTTTGTTAGATTTTATTCTTCCACAAACTATGTAAACATAGAAAGATTGGTACCTAAGACTTTTTTTCCCTTGCTTTTATATTAACATCTTGTTTTTATGATTTTTTTCCCAAATCATGGAGTTTGTATTTAGAGTTATATATATTTGGTCAATAACTTAAAGAAATGAAAAATATGTTCACTAGTGATCTCGGTAAGCAGTGAAGTCTTTTTTTTTTTCTTTTCTGCTCTGTAAACCCGCAATTGCTCTACATCCACATATCTCTCTACCTAAAATTCTTATGTGCACTTGTTAAGCTTAAATTCCAAAGACCACGTGTATCTATTTCTCTATCATATTGTGCAGTTGTTTGAATGTCATAAAGATATTACATTAAGTGTATGTGGGTGGCTAGCTATCTCTGTGTGAGTGTGTGTAAGAGAGACTGATTGACTGAAAAGGTGGGTGCATGCTTTGCGGACAAACTTTTGCCCTTCCCCTCTTTTTCTTGTCTTTTGTTGAATGTGTAACCCCCCCCTCCCGCCCACTTAAACTCCAATAACTATTTTTAGGCCTCCAAATTTGTAGATTCTTATAAATTCTGCATATTTTGTAATGATAAAACGTCTATGAAATAGACAACAAAATTTTAGATATGCATAAACATCGCCATTATGATAATACAGGTCTGTTGCCAAATGATTTGATCTGTGTGTGTCTTGGTGTGCTAGTCTATGAAAGGGTTGTGAGATGTGACAACTTTGAAAATTTGAATGTTGGATTAAGAAAAAAATGTTAATACTTGAAAAATATCAGAAAGAAAGCTAAACTTTTGAAAGAATGCTGTTCTTATTCTAATTTTAGAGATTGTTTATGCTACTTATTTGCGTCCATTCTCACCCCCTTTCCATTTTGAATGTTATATTGAAATAGCCAACCATGCTGTGTTTGAAATATTTCATTCATCAAAATGTGCAATATGACAAGATTTTTTTTTTTTGTTAAAAATATGAAAGAAAAACTTAAATACTTATAAAAAGTTGAATTTTTTAAATCTATTTTTAATTAAAAATTGTTGTTGAGATATTAAAAATAAATTTAAGAAACAGTATTTGTGAAAAATTGGGAGTTATGAATATAAAATATATTGAACGATTTTTTTTTTTTTAAATCTAATTCTGCATTTTTTTTTATTTTTTATTTTTTTATTTTTTTGTTATATTATTCCACAAACTTATCCATTTCTCTCATCAGGAAAATTTGTACAATACTCCTCTCTTCCTCCTAAAAAAAACCAAATAACCAAAATAAATGAATATTAGTGGACATATTTGGGCATTATTTCAGTTTATATCTAATACAAAATGTCATCTTGTTTGGTTTCTGATATGTCTTCCTATATTGTCCACTTAAATATTCTCTCATAGTAGGAATTGTTCATATAATGAAACTATTCAGTAATACCCTAAAATGTGCTTGATGACCTTTAAAAAAAATAGGTGATGGACACCATCAGTTCTTAAATTTTTTATTTTGATTTCTTGTTATTTATTCCCCTTCCCCCTTTTTTTTCTGTAGTTTCTTGTTTTAAAATACCACCCAGTGTATCTAATGTCTCCTTTCATGTTGAAAATTTTTTCACTTTTTTTGGGAAAATGTTTTGAACTCATTTACATTTTCTTTTGATCCATTCATAAACATTCCTCAAAGTTTAAAAAAAAAAAGAAAGACCTTGGGAAAGGGTAAGTTTTTATTGGGTATTTCTTATTTAGTGGACAGGCATTTTAACAAGATTTCTTTTGGTTTTTCCCACCCCTTTTTTTCCCTTCTAGGTTTTTATTTTGTGGATATTTCAAAACTAGAATTCTTTTTTCATTATTATATTTGTTTTTGTGTGTATTGTTCAACTTGGATCTTTTGTCATTTTCAATTGTATATAGAAATACTTGTTAGTTCTTTGCAATTCTTATAATTTTTAATTAAAACAAATCCAATGACTCTAAATGTATTTAGGGTAACCCAACTAGAAAAAAATTAGATTATCATTTTCTCAGTACAAGGTTTTTGCCTCTTGAGTTTAATCAGTGGAAGAAAAAAATTCTTGCTAAGGAAGAAAAGAAATCATGAATAAAATGTAAAATTTGCTTGAAAGGTTTTTGTCAAAATTAGCTTCATTTAAACTATGAACATGGGGATTCAATACAAATCAGCTAAAAAAATACTCTGTTCTTGTACACATGAAAGAAAACTTATGACTGATAATTCTTATGTATCATGATGTGGAAGGATAAAATTACAATCATTATTTGTCTAAGATTTATTTCATTTAATATGTCAATTTCAGTAAGTCTATATTTTGTATTTGATCAGTAGTTTTTAAAATTCCTTTTTTAATTTTAGAAAGCTAAATATGCTATTAAGTATTAACTTTATATATTCATTCATGTATTGATAAGAAAATCTGTAGCAAAGAGTAGGGAAAAGTCTACTATATCTATATTCAATGAAACTATCATTGTATTTGACACCCACATATCTGGTAACTAAAGGATTAAAGAAAACACAATTTCTGAAAACTTCTTTTTATTTGGAAGCTTTAAGATATATTAAACAAATCTTTTTAACTTTTCTATTTGATTCTCAAAATATAAAAAGTATCTATTCTTAGTGAAGTAATATTTCAAAAGCTCAACACAAGCATGATATCAATAAAGAATGTTAAAATGTTTTAATTGTTCTCATTACAAAAATTCAAGGGAGTCTTTTTGGTATAAAGGCTAGAATGCTTCACTGTGACCTTGAAGTAAGTTCGAACTTCTGTTGTGCTATTTCTTTTAAACTTATATCCTTCAGAAAGGTATTGAACCCCCTTATCCCTCCTGTTCTTCTACAAGGATGGCTTTGGCATTAAATAACTTACAATGGTTGATATTTCATTAAACAAAGAAACCAAACCAGAAAAATATTTAAACTTTAAAAGATCGTAGACCTCATACCCTATACTTGAACTCAAAAAACATTTACACCGGCAAAAAATTAAGCATAAAACACTTCTCTCCAGGGCACAGGCATCTTTTTATTTATTTATTTATTTTTTCATTAAAATAAACAAACTATCTCATCATTCCATTAAAAGAAAGGCTGTGAATGGTTGCTATACTAAGCCTTTTATTAGTAGTTTCTGATATGATCTCCCTGAGCCCCTAAATATGGTAAAATAGGTTTGGTTATTTGACTTGATAGCATATCAACCCTTGCTAGTTATTTAATACCAAATCTTGTTTTTACACACACACACACACACACACACACACACACACACACACACACACACACACACACACAACTTTGTAAACCAATACTTTGTAGGTAACTTTATTTTCAAATGAGTTAGAGGCCATTTTTTTACACTGTTAAAGGGTTTCAAGTATTCTTATTTAATGATTCTATTTAATATTAATCATTTGTTTGCAGAGTTTAAATGGTTTGTTATTGCTGTCTCGGCACAATTGATCCTCAACCACTGCTTTCTAGCAGCTTTTAGATAAAATAGGGTTGGGTACTTGTTTGCTACAATCACTATTTGAAGAATATGGTTAGGACAGCCATATAGGTGCATCGGCTTGATATAACCAGCCGATGTCATGTGACCACTTCAGTTACCGGGTCGCACTGTTTAACCACCAAAATCCCATCCTCAAGCATTATGGGTCACCACTCATGGCCAATAGGTGCCCTCTTTTGGGTGGTCTTACCCCCTTATGCAAAAATGCAGTTGGTGTATTCTACAACCCACCAACAGGGTGGTACTAAAATAACACTCACCCCCCAAAATATCAGACTATAATGCATAGTGGTTTTGTTTGGCAGCTTCGTTTAATGGCATATCAACTCCTTATGGGTTATTTAATATAAAAGCCATCGTTCTAGAAGAATAGTTGTATTTAGTCATATTTGGTGGTTGGATAAAGAAGGTTTACCTTTCCCAAGAGTATTAGTCTGAAAGTGAATACAATAATATAACTAAAGTTTGAACTCTATATATCACAGTCCAGTTGATTAGCCACTACATTTTTGGGATTCTCCCCATAATGCAGAGTAAAATAGTACTCAACCCAAAATATCAGGCCCCTGGATCCAAAGGGTTAGAAATTGATATTAATACTCTTCACTTAAAAATGAAAAATATATTTTTCACATTAAATTTAAAAACCTATTGGCTAATACTTTTTTTTAAAAAATTTTTTTTTAATGTTCATAGATATATATTTGTGGGGACATGTATAATTATTTTAAATCACCTTTGTTTAATAATTTTTTTTTTATAATGCTCAATTCAGTTCTTTTATCATTTTCTACTGTAAATACATGTTACTTATGCATTCATATAAGTTTAGATTAAAATAAATCCACTTACTTTGAACATTTTTAGATTACACTAAAAATAAATAAATAACGTAGAA
Source organism: Sepioteuthis lessoniana (assembly GCA_963585895.1). Taxonomy (NCBI): domain Eukaryota; kingdom Metazoa; phylum Mollusca; class Cephalopoda; order Myopsida; family Loliginidae; genus Sepioteuthis; species Sepioteuthis lessoniana. The sequence goes on from CAUZXS010006044.1 coordinate 39,222, forward strand.
AACTATTATCTCAGGATCAAAGTAACAGTATGGTAACTTGATTTTTGCCTTCTGAGTTAGATCAGTGGAAAAATAAAATTCTTGTTGGTATGGGGGCATATCAGGAATAAAATTTAAAATTAGTCTGAAAGGTTTTTGTCAAAATTAGCTTCATTTAAACTATGAACATGGGGATTCAATACAAATCAGCTAAAAAAAAATACTCTGTTCTTGTACACATGAAAGAAAACTTATGACTGATAATTCTTATGTATCATGATGTGGAAGGATAAAATTACAATCATTATTTGTCTAAGATTTATTTCATTTAATATGTCAATTTCAGTAAGTCTATATTTTGTATCTGTCCTTCAATGAAACTTGCATTGTATCAACATTGAAGTAGCATGTTGTTCCTACTGTTCTGGTATGCAAAAGATGCTGACTCAGTTTTCAGCTTGCATGCTCAGCTCTGTGTGTGTGAGGGATGCATTTGAAACCTGTGCACCTGCTAGGCAAGGGGTTAAAGAAAGTAGGTTTTTTTTCTTTTTTTTTTACATTTAAACATTACTTGCAGGAATTTATCCCCAGATACTGTCTCAGGTTTCATGTCATATCTTTTATATCAAGGTGGAAGTTAAATTTATTATTGAAACTTCTTACAAAATATTGCTTATATAATATAATATATATATATATATATATATATATATATATATATATATATTTTTTTTTTTTTCTCTCACACTCTCTCTCTCTCTCACATACATGCATGTGAAAAATCAGTGAAAATAGATTACCATATTTCCCTGTGTTAAGGATGCACCCCAAGTTTTACTTAGAAAATTCGTTGAGGGGTGGGGAATAATGAACATGAATTAAAAGAAAGATTAAGTGTAATAAAAAATACGATAACCTTAACTTGTAGGTCAAATTTAAAAATCAAATTTTTTAAATTTTTCGAAGTAAGATAGAATATGGATTTAATATCCCATTATGTAAATATTACCTGTCTCTTGACAAGATTTGGATTGTCTAATTTGAAAGCAAAATATTAGGAGGTAACCTATACAAGAACAATTTTGTAAGGTTGAAATTAAACAATACTAGGATTAGCCCTAAGCTTCAAAAATTAATTTTATGAATTAATGATTTTGTAATAGTAATATTTATGATCACAAAATAATCAATTTATTAACTCTAAAGTCATGTGACATACCTATGAAAGTAAATAAAGGATTGTAATCCGACAATATGTAGAAAAATTGATAAGTTAATCCAAGTGGAAGAAAAGATTTATTGAGGAGTTGACTCTATAGCGTTTTGGTTCTACTGAACCATCATCAGGGCCCTGAGGGGTGATATTAGCGATGTTAAGTCAACAATGGATTTTGCATTTTTAAACATCCATTGTTGACTTAACATCGCTAATATCACCCCTCATGGTCCTGTTGATGGTTCAGTAGAACCGAAACACTAGAGTGTCAACTCTTCAATAAATCTCTCCTTCCACTTGGATTACCTTGACATAAGTATGTATTATTCTTAAGTTAGTAGTTATTAATTTGATAAAGAAAAGACCAGTTACTGTAAATTTTCACTAATCGAGTTGATATTGTACAGGTATCAAACCATTTTTATGGTTTACAGAAAATTTGATAGTTTTCAATTTAACACAATGTTTAAATTGCCAGACAGGTACAGGTGTAGTTCCATTATGTAACCACTTTGTTTTGGTTTCCATAACATATGCATCATACCGGGTATTTTAAGAATTTTAAGTGTATCCATTTTTATCTACATCTGTTAAATAAAATTGTTCTTTTTACTTTTTTCCCCCTCCCCTCCCTGTCATTTAACTTTCAGCCTAAATATGATGTAGTACAGGTATTCTATGAATTTGAATTCACTTAGAGCATATTCTTATTTTCAATGTCCACTGTTCTTTGCAATTGTAGAAGTGACAATCTCTGAGGTAGGATCAAATAACTTCTAGAAACAAATGAATGTTGGATTTACAAACAATCTTAAAAAGCTTTTAGATACCTTCATTTGATCCTGATCAGTCTGTTTTTGGCAATATTTTGCAATAAACAGGAATTCTATTTGGCTTCAAATCTTATGAATTTGCCATGCTAATTAGAATCCTTTACTCCTTCCTAAATAGAAGCATCTGTATCATCATGGACTGTCATTATACCAAGAACTCAGCTTAAACAAAACAAAAAATTCCAAAAATAAAGATTTCTATTTCAGCAGTTTTAGATTTGTATAATATAATCAGGTTATATAAAATACTAGAAATTTTGTCTAGTCCTTTCTAAGAAATCTTGTTTATTGTCCCACTTGTTTTTATACTTGCACATAGACATGAAAAAAAAATTATATGAAGAGGATGTAGACAAACATTGAAATATTAAGATAGCAATTTATTTCTCTGAAGAAGGAGGGGGGCATTGAAATATTGATATAAGCGTACTTCATACTTTAATAAGTATACATATTTGCTTCTATTTGTTGAAAAAAAAAGTCATACAAAACTTATGTCATAAATTGACATTTAAATGTGAATAAAATGATTGATATGAATATACAAACAGTAATGTCTTTGTGCTTTTCCTTAATAGATTTACTGCACTATTTCCTCTCAATTTTTCTGTTTCATTAGATTTTTCCCTTTAATTCTTTTATCTTCAAATTTCCTCAATCTCTTAGTCTGTTTCACAAACATGTCTGCAAGATAAAAATCTATAATTCTGTTGGGGTGGCCTATATGAAAACAGTTTTTCTAGAAAAAGGTCTTGAAATGATGTACTTATTTATCGATGGCTAATAGGATGTCATATGTCATTTCTCTGCTCAAATCTAAATGTTCAACTTTCTATTTAATGTTTATTTCAAATAATTTATATGCATCTCTTTTTAAGTCTTGTAAAATTCTGTGTTCTTTAACATTTTTCTATCCTTTGATACCTGATCTCCCAAAATTCATTTAAAAAAAAACACATTTAAATTTTACTCCAGGATGCAGACATTTTTGTTTAAAGCTATCCCATCATTCCATTAAAAGAAAGGCTGTGAATGGTCACTGTATAAAGCCTTTTATTATTAGTATATCTGACATGATCTCCAAAAGCCCGAAATATTAACAGAATCATACTTTCTGTACTTTGTCAGTTTTGTGTTTGTCTAATATGATAGTCTGGTTATATAAAATACTAGAAAATCTGTTTAGTTTACTCTAAGAAACTTTGTACATGCTTATTTGTTTACATATATGCACATATAAAAAAATGCTCTGAAGAGGATGTAAACAAACATTGAAATTTTAAGATAACCATTTATTGGTATCTGACATCATCTCCGCGAGCCCGAAATATTAACAACCATTTCTTTCTGTATTTTAGTGGTCAGTTTTTGGTATTTGTGTAATATGATAGTCTGATTATATAAAATACTACAATATTTTTAGTTCACTCTGACAAACTATGTACATGTTTATTGCCCTATTTGTTTTTACAAATCCATATATACATTAAAAAAATGCTCTGAAGAGGATGTAAACAAACATTGAAATATTCACATAATCACACTTTCTGCTTTTAACTATACTTCTATATTTGCTTCCATTTATTAAAAAAAAAGATTCTATAATTTTTTTTGATAAAGAAAATTTTCAAGATTTATGAATTATTGATATTTAAATTGGAATAAAAATAATCCACAGGAAAGTACACATGCTCCCACCCAGATTGATTTTTTTTTCTTTTCTTTTTTTTTTCTTTTTTTTTTGTGTGTGTGTGTGTTTGGATTTCCAGATAGATCCACCCCTTCTTTCTTTTTGGTATTTCTTCTTTTTCTTCAATTTTTGTTTCACAAACATGCCTCCATATAATTCTGCTGGGGTGGCCTATATAGCAACATTTATGTTAAAAACCTGAAAAATTTTACAAGTTACAATAAATGACTATAAATATTTTACAGGGTGTTGATTGGAAATCTTTAATGTTCCACTCACTACTTATGTTTGTTTGTAGTAAGCTATATACAGATCTTTATTTTCATATATATATCCATATCCCATAACTCATCAGAATTATGGGATAGCTTTAAAGAAAGCTTTCTCTTTCAAAGCTGGAAATATCGGATTTATTGTTAAATAGCACCCAGCCTGAAATACTGGGCTTATGGATTTGGAAGGTTAAGAGAATTAGGACAGAAAATATTTTGTCTCTAAGTGAAATTTGTTCAATGCTTATTATTTTAAAAACACTTCCAGTGATTTATTTAGTCTATAAATTCTTATTGCTATATTTTCCCCAATATCTTTTTATCGTGTTACTGACAAAATTCCTTTTTTCTTTTAATGCTATTTTGGATAATCATTAACTGTTGTTAGTTAATTCTGGTTTTCATTCTCTGAAAAGTAATTGAATTAATCATAGGATAAAAACAGGAGAGAGAGAGAGAGAGCTGTTGATTATCCTAGGAATACTACACAAAGTCTGTTTTTCTGAAATGTTTTATTTATTTGCTAAACAAGTAAACTTTATCTAAAAATGAATCTTAACTTTTTGAGTTGAATAGTTTTCAAGTTTTAAAAATCCAGTCAAAAAAAAATCAGTACATTTATGAAACCTACCTTTTTAAAATAAAGTGAATTATACTTTTTTACAAAGACAATATTCTAACATAGAATTTTATGAAAATAACTAGTATATTTAGATACTGATTAACATTTCAAAATCTACAAGTTTGCTCATGCAGACAAAAAAAAATGACAATATTTAAATAATTTATTCAAATATATTGTACATAAAAAAAATTGTTGCTTTCCATTTTCCTTGTTTATATTTAGTATTTTCTAAATATTAAACTAAAATTTAAAATTAAATCAAGATAACTAATTTTATACCTTACCTCTTTCATGAAATGAAAACAATTACAGCAAATGAAGCTAATTATATATAACTTAAACATAACTTACTTCAAAGGTATTTATCTAGAGAGCTGAGTGCAAATTAAGGGTTCCTTTTTACACATTTCTTGTATATATTTGTAATATATATATTTCTTATATGCACATCTGTTGGTTTCTCAGATAAAAAAAAAAACCCAAACAATTCTGTTTCAAACATAAAATTCACCATTGAATAAGTATAGCTTTTTATTTATCCAGTCTAACTTAGAATTATATTTCTGATTGAAGAGAGGCAATTTGTTCACCACTATAAAGCCAACTGTTCTGGTGATGTGGTAAAGTATTACACTCTCTCTCTCTCTCACACACACACGTAGTGGATTTACAGGAAAATTCAAGTTTGTTTTAATATACATATTAATTTGTTTTCGATGTTACTGTAATTTTAAAATTCCTAAGAGTAAAAATTCTATCTAAATTTGACCTATTTTTATACCTACCCTTCTTGCTCAATTCCCCCCCCCCCTCACCTCCATTTCTTATAAAACATTTAGATATTTTGGAAGAAGAAAAAGCTTCAAAATTTGTATCAACAGAATCATTTGGAATTCTCTTATGCTTTTAATAAATTTTGTTTTATTTGTTTAATAATTATTCTCAGGTGAAATTTCTGGAACTTTAATTTGCATCCTTGATTGATAAAATTCAAATTTGAAATACTGCAAAATTAAAGAAAGGGCCCAAGGGAAATATAATATACATTGTTGAAGTGTTGACAAATTTAAAGTTGAAATCATGTAGCATTATATTGTAAAGTTTCTTGTATTTTAATGCTTAGTGTTTTATTAGAGTTCTGTAAGAGTTCCCAGCCAGTAATTTTTAAAGACTCAAGAATTGCCAGTTGAGTACTATATTTTCACTGAAGTTTTGAACCCACGGTGAAAATATTTTGGTATATTTTCATTTTTATTATTTGGTATTTTTTAAAACAAGAAAAATATCTTTCTTTTTTTTTTTTTATTCAAATCTACTTGATTTTTTGATTTTTTTTATTTTTTTAAAATACTTTCAAAAATTATCAATCGATGTAATTTGCTCTAAAAATCTGAGCATCTTTTCTAGTATTAACATTTAATCTCTTTGTAAAAGTCTTTGGATAAATTTTTCACTAATACTTTATACTTTTTACCATGGTATTACTTTCTGTGAAGGGTTTTTGGACAAACAAATATTTGCTTTATTTTATCTATATTTTAGATTCCTAAAAATTATTTTATCTATTTTTCCTTATTAGACAAACACAAGTAGGTTATATACATTCACAGCGAGTATGAGATATGTTAATTTAGGTTTTTTTTCCCCATTTGTATTACTAAATAGGTTTGTTTAGGAAAAACTAGAATTAGTATTTAAATCATCAGTTTCCAAGCTTGAAATATTACTCACTACTAAAATTTTTACTTTTTTTTTTATATTAAAAGCTGTAATACTGGTAATAATACAGTGTGTTTTTATGTTTTATGCAAACAAGAATAATTATAAAATTATTTTTCTGTCACAAAATTTTAGTCAAGTATAAGTATTTTTGTATATGAGGAATATTCTGGAAGCTTAGGTTGCAGCAATATATATATATATATATATATATATATATATATATGTATGTATTATTTTTTATTTATTTATTTATTTTTTTTTTCAATAGACTATTCTATTTTTTTATGCTAAAAAAATCAATGTGAGGATATATTTATATATATATATTTTTTTCCTTCAAAGAAACAACATACAAAACTGCTCATGACAAGCTGGGTGCAGCAACAAAGCAGAAAAGTAATATTATTTACTGATATAATTTTCATTCTCTTTGACTTGAAGCAGCTGTCAATAGAAGTTAAATTTAGTTCCTTCTGTGGGTTATGGCTTTATAAAGAGTTAGTTTCATTCTCAAAATTTTTTTTCTTTTTTTTTTTTTTTTTTCTTTTTTCTTTTTTTAAATAAATTGCTTACTGTGTGTGTTCTTCATAAACATGATTCCTGAAAATGTTTCAAAAGTTCTTAATGGGGTTTACATCCAGAAAACATAGTAGCCACACCATAAGACTAATTAAACTAAGTATTCAACAGTTGGACTAGAGCGTTGTTGTACACAAAAATGAGTTGTCATTTGAATGTCACCATCTTCTTAAGCTATATTGAAAGATTGGCCTTTAGGAATTTAATATTGACACAAGAGGTCATTTTAATGCCATCATCCATCTTCCAGGGGCCAACCAACTCATTACCAATGATACCCACCCAAAGCAAATAAACCCTTAACTTCTTTGCTGATGCCTCAACCAACTATCAATCATCATACTATACTCATCCTGTGAATTGCATTTTCTGGAAATCCAGTTTCATATTCTGTTTGGTGCAGTTGACACACTTAACAAGGTGATTCACAGGTCAAACAATTGGTTTGATGTACATTCCTAAACACTTATGCAGCAGAGTGACGTTTTAGGCACATTTGCTGCAGCCCTGATGATTTCAAATAACTCTTTACTACTCTTAAATGGGTGCTTGTGCATCTCAATTTTCAATCAGGTTTCCATTCATCGAATGAAAGTCAGATTTTTGTATCTACCCTTTTGTCTGGTCTTAACCTAATTTGTAACCAATTTCTCAATCATATGGTCTTTTAGCAAAGAATTTAGCAGTTCCTAATGTTTTATGTGTATCTCAAAGCATTTAAACAATTTTTGTCATCTTTGCTCAAACATTCTTTATGGACAATGTGACAATATCATCATAATGGCTGCCCTTTATTTACTGTTGTGCTAAGTCACATGTTATTAGACACTATTGTACTGGTCAGTATTGCAAAATTTGGTAATGTTTAGTTGAAATATATACAGTCAATAAGATATTAGAGGAAAAATAATGTTACTTGCTTAAAATATTGGAACAAACTATAAAATATATTTAGTCTCTATAAAATCCAAGTAATTATAATGATATAATTTTTAATTTCTATTTTTTAAAGATTGGATCATTATGATTTTAAGAAAATAGAAAATTAAAAATTTGATTATCATAATTAAAAATAAATGAAAATTGGATCATTTTTTTTATTATTATTATTATTATAACAATCTAGTTTTTTTTAAATCCAAAAAATTATAATAATCTAATTTTTGTTTGTTACCACAACAGTATAAAATGGCACATAAGATTTTTATTAGTGCAATATCATTAAAATGGTCTTTGTGAATATAGCAATTTCCAGTACTTGACTCAGTCATAATAATTTTTCAAGAGACATAACTTTTAAATGCTAATTATAGTGTACTTATCTTATTTATTTGCAAGTTGATATGTAAATTCACTAAATAGGATATGACAACATTTAATTTAATGAAAGTTTTTAAAACCAAGTCATGAAAAAACCAATTATGTAGAGATCTTTTTCTAGGAATTTTTTTCTATATAAAGTTGTCTCCCCTTATCCATTTTAAATTACCTGCAATCACCTTCAGAATTAAATGATTCATAACTTTTACTTAATAAGGGTCCTTGCAAAATTCAATTGTAGTAATGCTTGCATTTTGAACAGGGCAAAGAGAAGCTGTTAAATGTTTCCTTTAAATAAAGATTGGGTCATTATAAACATTATCAATTCAGTAAAAGGGGGAAAATGTATGCAGAGGTTAAGATTTATGGTAAAAATGAATTTTCTATCCATCATTTAACTGTATAGATTGTTATGATTTTATTGATTGTTGTTAATCTCTTATTGTTTCTAATTTAGAAATTTGACGCACACTAAATATAAAATGTGGTGGTGGTGGTGGGGGGTTCACTGCCTCACCAAGAAGGAAATGAAGTCTTTTTTTTTTTTTTTTTTTTTTTTTTTTGTGGGTAGATCCATTTTCAAAATGGTGAAAGAAGCTTGCAAAATGATGTACCAAGTGTGTTGAGCTTTGAGATGAATACATGTGTTTCATGGTTCTCAATCATTCCCTTCTTTGTCTGGCTGAGAACTTTCCACACACCCTTTGTGTGTGTGTATAATATTTATCAGTTTCAGGAATTCACTGGTGTCAGGGTGGGTACTATTATATTACAAAAGCTCCTGAGGGTAAATTGAGCTAACAAACTTTGCTGAACAACTTGATCAAATTTTGAGATTAGATATTTTGTTGAATATCTTTCCTCTTCCTCTCCATCATGCATTCCTCAGCTTTAAAATTTCCTTAAATTGAAAACCAAAGACTCCATCATTTTATTTTTATTTTTTATTTTTTAGTGTGAGTGTGAAATACTACCTCAGTTCCATAATAGGTGTTATTTTCTGTATATGAAATTTATATTCCTATGTAACAACTACTATAGGACAGAGGTAGTATTTTACTTTACTGTAAACAATATTAAATTTATCATAGAATTTTAGGTATTAAAAGATTTAATAACATTTTATATTTCAAGATAGATGATTATTTTGCTTTTTAGTTTCAATTATGTGTGCCATTTGCTGAATGTTATAAACATGTGAATAGTTTCATATACATTGTTGCTCTGAGTTCATTTCCTATCCTGGGATCCATCTCTCTCCACTTTTTAATGTTAAACATTAAGTATATATACAACAGTTGAATGTGAATTAAATTGTCCCCCCCATGCTATTTTTAAAATGTACAAATGAGAGGGTGGAGGATTTTTTTTTTTTTTTTTTTTTTAAATAATTTAATTAATAACATTTTCCCCTACGGAAACATTTGTTTTTTTTTTTGTTTTTTTTGTTTTTTTTTCATTTTGTCTTTTATTTTGTCATGAATTTTAAAATTTCCAATAAGTTAACAAAAAGGACATGCATATGTGGTGTGGCTCATTTGGTAATGATGTAAGTTTTCCCTCCCCTCCCCCCTTTTTTCCCCTCAAATAGTTGGCACAGTTTCAAATCTGACAAAAGCCACCTAAGTCTTTGGTTGCTTTTTGTTTTTGCTTTTGTCTAGTGCCACCATATCGACTTTAGTCGGTCCACTCATAACTTGTAAAACTTGCAATACTCAATCAGTCCAAAAAAAAAAAAAACACCCATGTTCATACATAAATTTAAACATGTTTGTTGCAAAATAACAAGTTATTTAAAAAATAAAAAACAAAACAAAAACCCCAAAAATCTAAATCTCATACTATGATCTCTGTGTGGGTGTATTTCTTGAATGTTGCTCATAAGAGATGAACATTTGTAAAAAAAAAAAAAATAAAAAATAAATAAATAAAATGAAATAAAATAAAATTTAAAAAAATAAAGTAAAATAAATGAAACAAAAAACAATCTGATTGGCTGAAATTTTTTTTAAAGCCTTTCGTACTTTCCCTCCCATTAAAATAAAAATAAAAAATGACCTGTTTCACTTGTTTATTCTTTTTCTTTAAAAAAAAAAATCAAAAGTTAATAAAATAGTTGTCAAAAAAAATTTAAAAAAAAAACAAAAATAAATGTTAAAGTGGAAATTAAATATTTTTTATTTGGAATTTTTAAGCAAAAATTGATTTAATTTTTTATTTTTTAAATCAATAAATACTTGCAAAAAAATTTGAAAAGGGAAAAAAAGTTGTTGGCAGTTTTGTAGGACAAAAGCCAAGCAGTGGTTAACTTTAGCTTATTTTTATGTTCATAAAAATTGTTGAGAGTATTAAAAAGAGGTTGAAGGAAGAATTAAAAGATGGCCAATTGTTCTTCTATTTACCTCCTTTATTTAAAAAATAAAAAAAAAAATAAAATTGAAAAAAAAAAATGTTAAACTCTTAAGAGAAAAAACAGAAAAATGATGTTATAATAGATAATTCCACTGTGCTTTAGGGTCCTCATTAATAATTACAACTTTCTTAAAGATCTGTACATGATTTCCTTCGGTCAATGCTTTGATTGTTCCACATTAAAGAAACACTTTTTTCAAATTTTTGACAGCTTTTTTTTTTTTTTTTTTTTTTTTTTCTCTCTCCTTTCCTTCAAGATCATAGAAAACAAAACTAAAAAGGAACATAAAAAAATCTTAATATCTCTAAAGTTTGTACTGGTTAAAAGGGTATGCACTCTTCAAAACCTATTACAACATAGAGATAAATTTTATGATTTAAAAAAATTTTTCTTTTTACTTTATCATTTTTTCTTTTTTTCCTTTTTTCTTTTTCTTTATTCCTTTTGAAACATTGTGCCACATTTTCACCTAAAATCCATAGAATATTTATAAGCATCTTTCACTGTTATTTTATACTTTCATCAGTAATGATTCAATTTTTTTTCTCTATGACCTCAAAAAGATTATTTATACTGTCAAGTTTTTAAAAAGGTGTTTGCACAATATGGTGTTCATCCAAGTATTGAACCTTTCTTTTTCATTTTTTTTATTCTGTGTACAGAATTTTATTGTATATTTGTGAAATTGTAATATTTTTTGACAAATAAAGAAATTTCCAAAGTACTTCAAGGCTTATGAATTTTTATATATACATGTATATTCTAAATTAAAAATCTGTTTAACGTAAATGTTTTAACTCTATCCTTCTCAAAAAACAAATGGATACACAGTAATCACTGTTCCACTTTCCCTCTGAAAGTATTCTCAGAAGAAGGTAATGGGAAAGCCATTACCTAACACCTGTTTGTACAAAGGTATGTTACCAAAACCGACCAAAAAGAAAATATATCATTGATATTTTTATTAAAGAAATACTTTTAAAATGTTGATAAAGGCAGGTTTAGAAAATCCGATTGATATCTTTTTTATTTTTATTTTTTTTTTTACCTTAAGGATCAATGTCATCAGTTAATGCTTTTACCACAAATTGATCTTTATTGAAAGCGTGAGAATTTATGTAGAATATCTGAATGTATAAGTTAAGAAAATGATTATGTGGTGTAATGTTTATTATAAGAAATGGACACAGCAGCCCAAGTTCAAATCCTTGATGAGGCTGTTTGTATTTTGCATAGCACTAATACCCTTGGGAAAAGTATGAATCCAACTATTCTCCCTCCAGCTATGGGTAAATAATAGGACAGACTGGGCTCTTTAACCTTGGTATGACAACCGGTCTAGAAGAAAAACTGAAAGTTGGATGTTGTATTAATAAAAACAGCTTTTAACGTAATCAATACTACCTACCACTAATGGGACAGTTAGAAAAATTTCTTTTATATTTTAGATTGTACTAATCTCCTGTATAGGTAATGGAATGGAAATTTTTTTAATTTATGAATATTCTTGCCAAATTTAAATTTGACAAAATAGAAAAACTAAACAATCCAAAAGTAATGAATTTATTATGAAGGAAAGTCAACATTAAATTGTTTCGGCTTTAGTAAACCTTCATCAGGATTTAAATTATACATTATTTTTGGAAATATTTATCTACTAAACAGGATGTAACATAAGGTCATTTTAAATGGAGCTGATTAGGTTTGAATTCAGTTTTCCTTCTAGACAGATTGTAACAAAGTGAAATGCAAACAGCTGCATCCAGTATTTAAACTCCTATCACAACCCAGTCGACAGGAACTGTAGAATAGAGACAGCATCTCTGCAGAGGGGTAAAATCCCCCACCGTCAACAAATATCTCGGATATGACATTAAATCATCTGATGGCAAGGCTCCAGTCTTGGATATTTAGGGAATGTTGAGTACTCCTTTTCCATTGCTTCCAGGTCCACTCTGGCCTGGAGTGGTAGCACCTGATAGGGTCCTATCTATGAGTCAAATAGAACTGTTTGACATTTAAACTGTGTGCAAACAAATGGTTTATGCTAAATTGAATTGTTGGAAATAGAACTGCTTGATCAGTTAATTGTATGTAAACAAGTGACTGATGTTTAATTGAATTGTTAGTGCTAGATAGCGATACTCGAGACCATTTAACTTTAACTTGTGCTAAATTGAATTGTTAGAAATAAAACTTGATCATTTAACTGTGTGTATCTACAAAAATGTGTACAAATCCTATTAAATATGTATAATAATTAAAAATAATCTGAGGGTGATATGTCACTATTTTTAACATTGAGTAGAGTACTAAGTTGGGTAAATATTACTTTTTTCTCTATTATGTCTGTTGTGTATCATATGACCAGTATATTGCAATACATATTGCATTGTGATCTGACTGTATCATTACATGCCTGATGCTTATTCCTCCCTTGGCATATCACCACTCTTGTCTTCAATAAAACCAAGCCAATCTTAGAAAAGTTATTTAACTCTTTTGCTACTACACTTACCAATTTTTGGTAGCTCTGCTGCCTTTTTCAACAAAAAAATGTTTCTTCTATTTTAGCCAAATATCATTTCATCCAAGTTGACAGATTCTCTCAAGGTTTCTCTATTGATTATCATTGTTCACCAACTCTACATACAAACTGCTTCAAAGAAAACATTGTATCAGTTCTGCATTGTAATGATTGCCTCAGGACTGAACTTTTTTTGTTTGATGAACTCTTCTCTTTTTGGATATTGTTAACAATATTAATGTGTACAAAAATAAAAATTCTGAATGGATGACTATTGCAAACTACCAGTAAGTAAAATTCACTTATTCTCACAAAGCCATGATGTTCTTAACTGGTCACCCATCTAAATACAGATCAAGATTGATGCTGCTTAACTTTGAACAAATAAGATGTATGCCACTTGACTATAAAACCAAGTTACATCACTTGCGTTCATTTAGAACAAACATTCTGGAAGGAAAGTTATTTAGAACTTTCTTTCCAGAATGTTTGTTCAATCAAACATCTCTTAAAACTGGTAACATCTATTTAGAGATGTTACCAGTTTTAAGAGATGTTTGATTATCTCCCCTTCAGCATGTTTTTCTTTAGTTGTTGTTTAAGCTTTTTTCAATCAGGCACACATGCCTTCTGTTGCTAACAGTACATGTTGTAAGTGGTCACCCATCTAAGTACTCAACAGCCCTATTGCTGCTTAACTTTAATGATTTAATACGAGTACACACTAAAGCCCCCAAAAGAATAAACTTAACTTGGGGCTATGAAAATGGGGCCTCTCTGTGCGTGAGTGTAACAGCATACACATGTGTATTAAGCCATCTCCACATGATAAATTGACATCTGATCACCAGATTCCATGTTTTATGATTGACAACATCAGCTCTATCAATGGACACAATAAAATTTTGATTTCACTGTAAGCTACCTAGCTCCTTAGTTAACCAGCTTAGAATTTTCTCTATTGATGAAGACAGTGAAATTGCTTTGTTGATGCTTTATGAACCAGGGCACTGCAGAGTGTGTCCAAACTACCAGAGCCTTCAACATCCTGAAAGTTTGCCCATGCAGCACCTGGTGAGGATTGCATTCGCTGTTCAGTTGATTTGTAAGATTAGCTTGCTGATCATCATAAACTTTAAAAAAAAAAAAAAAAAAGAAAAAAAGGCTGATTCTATGTAAATGTGATAGTAGTTAAATAGAAGAGATAAAAGAACTCCACTCTTGGGTATCAGCCATAAAGTAAGATGTAGAATCTTTTTGGAATCGGTCATATCTGCTTACATTAAGGAGAGAATGTGATTTCTAGCTAGCTCGTAGAAATAAAACATTTAATAGTCCTACACACATGATTTGGCTATCACATAACTCTCTCTCATATATATAAGGTTGATGTTTGCTTTTAATTAACTTTGTCTTATTAAGGATTTTTTCCGTTTCATTTGTTTTAAGTAGAACAACATTTCATCATATTAAAAAAATAATTTAAGATTGTTTTGACATAAGTAGAAACATATGCAAGAGGTTTGTCTTTGTAATGTTTTGAGGGGTTTCTTAATTTTTTTTTTTTTTGTAGCCATTTTATTCCCTTTGTTAACAGTATAGGGAAACTTCATTGGTAACAGGTTTGGTGTAATTTCTTTAGGCAAATTTTTCTTAGATTTTCAGTCAATGATAATGGTATAGGTCCTATGTATGAATAGATTTTATGCAATTTTTGAAGTGATAGCTTTTAAAATGAAGATTCATAGGTTTGTGATAGATATTTGTTATTTTAATTAAAAATAAAAATGATACAATGTCTAAAAAGGCAAATACTTTGAAACTGTTTCATGATAAATTTGAATTTTGGGTATAAATTTTGTAACAAGTTTTAAATAAAAATGATGTCCCATGAATATTTCCAAAAGATAAAACAATCATATCATTTCCATAATTTTATGAATATCTTCCATTTTACTTCCAAATAAATAAGTATGGTATACACTAGCACTATTTTAGCTCTTATAGTAATACCTAGGATTTAAATATAATTCTTACTGTTAAATTGAAATTAATTGTTTCTTAAAATCAAATCTATTTTTGAAGAAAAGGAAGACACCCTCAAGTCTGAAGGTATTTAGAAATAAAAGAAATTCCACCAGAATAAATATATTCTATTTGCATCACAAAACTGATATACTTTCCCCAGAATAGTTTTATCTATAAGTAATGCTAATACCACATGTAACAATTCAAGCTATCATGGGATATTTAGACTTTAAAATTAAGGGTGTGTGTTTTTTTTTTCTCAAATCTCCATAACTACTCAAATATCCTACCTCAACTTGTCACAGGATAAAACTCTGAGGGAGGAGAGAAGCCACACAAGCATATAAAAATGGAAACCATGGAATACAGCATGGTGAATATGAAGCAAGGCAGAATAATCCAAAGTTGGGTCAACAGCGAGTGGGTAGAAGAACACAGGTCAAGAGTCAGGATCAAATAGTTCAGTAAGGAAACTATTGCTACTCATCTATTGATAAGAAAATAAAAACAGCCAACTTCACATGAATAAACAAGGGACGTGTTCTGATTAGGTTAGAATTCTGGCTCCAATGTTTGAAAAATCAGCTACAGATTCTAAACCCAACTTACTCAGATGCAAAAATATTGTTAACATCATCATATCGCGCTGGTAGCACGGATATCCCTGACCCACTCTCGCCACTCCTCCCTATCGTTCATCGCCCTAGGTAGGTCTTCAGGACAACATCCCGTATCCTCACATAGCTGCTGAATGTATGTTTGTGCTGGTCGTCCTGCTTTTGCACGGCCATGTGTGGGGGTCCATAAGAGTACATCTCTTATGAGTTCGTCCCTGCTTCTCCAGCAGTGTCCTGCATGTCTGGTTGGTTAGACGAACGAGACGTTAACATAGCAACTTTTAACTTTAAGACTTTAAACACAATAAATCAGCTTAGCTTACAACATCTGCAGTCAAGCACAAGATAAACATTATGTGTGTGCAAGAACATAGATATTTCTATAGTGAACTAGATTTGAAATACCATGATACTAATAATAGGTGGACATTTGTCAGAGCATCTGCCAATGCCACCATAAGAGGTGTAAGAATACTTTTCAGTCCTTGTTCCTTAAAAAAAAAAAAAAAAAAAAATCACTAAATAGCATAGTGAAAAACCAATTGAGAATTATGTGCTATATCTAATGGGCGCCCCTGCATAACAATCATCTCTTGCCACAGTCCCACCAATGCCAGTGATGAAACAGATATCACCATTTTCTATGATGGGCTGTCTTCTCTTGCTTGACACATTCCAAACATAAAGTTAGAGAAAAATATGATCCTACAACTACCCAAATAAAGTTAAAGCACAGGTAGACTATACACTCATACACAAAGTGGATAAATAGTGCTCTGAACTGTGAGACATACTCTTTTGAAGGAATATCTTCCCATCACAGAATCATCTCAGCAAAGATACACCTGAGTCTACATGGAAATAAGAAACAAACAGTCAAAACCACATGTTACAATAGGTGATATTAGCAATGAATATATGGTAACTATAAGAAACAAATTTGATAATCTTCAGGAGATATCTAAAGACATGAATGATGAAAACTTTGTTACCACCCATATGGAAGCAGCATACCAACTAATCCAAGAGCCAAATGTAAAGTTTCATGGAAGTCATCAGTAATTAGGAAAAAACAAGATAACTTAAAAAGCATCCTTACTCAATAAAAGAAACCTAACAAATGTCAACTCAAACTTAGGAAAGCCCAAAAAGAACTAACCAACACATATCAAAAAGAATAATTATAAGACATTCAAGGTCAATCAATAAAATTAGAAATTCAATAGAAAAACAATCATGAATAGCATGGCAGACAGTAAATGAAGTGAGCAGAAAGAAGAGTACATTGAGGGCAAAAATAAAAGTTGTTTAATAAGAAGAAAGACTTCTGAAATGGAAAGAACATTTCAAGAATTATTAGTGTTAGATAGTAATATTTAAAATCTTAGTAGGGATTATTATTGACATTAAATAGAATTATTAATGTTAAATGGCAATACTCAAAACTATTTAACTGTGTGTAAACAATAAATAGCAATACTTAAAAACCATTTAACGGTATGCAAATAGAACTATTAATGTTAGATAGCAATACTTGAAATCATTTAAATACATGTATACAAAATGATTGATATCAAATAGAATTATTAGTGATAAATAGCAATACTTGAAACCATTTAACTGTGTGAAAATAATAAATAGCAATACTTGAAATGATTTGTGAGCAAACAAATGAGCACTGGTTCATTAAAAAAATATTACGTACAAATTATTTCCTTACAAATCATTATATATATTAAAAAAAAAGAGTGAGAGAGAGAGGGGGGAGAAGATTTGGCCTTAAATAATTTGCAAGGGTTGATATCCTATAAAACCCATCCAACTGTCAGCTTATTAGACCTGTTATAAAGAAGGCCATAGCTATAGCTCAAAATTCTCTTGAAAAAAAAAAAAAAAAAATGTCCTCTAACTCAATAGTCCTCAGCTGCTGATTACATATACTACCAAGCTTTGGGAAAATAATATAAGTTATTTGCACATTTAAAAAATAAAAAAAACAAATTTTATTGGATCTAAGTATTAAATTTATTAAACTCTTTTAATAACTAAATTGAATGAATTAGATATCAAATGACATCGATATTCTCTGCAGAGGGCTAAACCTAATTGCCCCCCACCAAAAAAAAAAAAAAAAAAAAAAAAAAAAAAAGGTGTGCTTGGTATGACATTAAACTATACCCAGTGGTGAGACTTCATTTCTTGTGTTCTAGAGAGTGTAAAGTCATCTCTTTATTGCCATTACTTCCAGATCCACTCTGACCTGGAATGATAGTTCCTGTAAGGGTCCTACCTGTGGGTCAAATACATCAGTTTAAAAATTATTAGTATCATACAAGAAAACTTAAAAAAATTATTATTGTCATATAAAGGCTATAATTGTTTACAAAATATTATTACGGTAAGTAACTAGAAATCATACAACTGTGTGCAAATTATTACCATTAGACAAGAATACTTGAAACCTTATAACTGTGAAAACAAATAATTATAATCAAATAGGAATAGTTACCTGAAACTATATAATTGCTAGCAAAAACAAAAATAATGACTTAGGCATTAAATTATCTAGGAAGGTTTGCATGCTATAAAACCAACCATTTAAAACTAATAAAAAATATACCACTGACATTTTTATATAGATTTTCAAAAATTTTGTTGAAATTTTCATGCTTTTAATAAAAGTTTCAAGATTCTTTTTTTTAATCTTTTTTCTGTCCTTAAGCAAATAATTTCAATAGTGTTTAATAATTGAGAAATGATACTGACAAAATATGAATAATAATGAAAACATTTTATCTAAAAGTCTACAAATAACTCATTAGTAATGTTCTAAACTATTCTTATAACACTAGGACAATTTTTTTCCTGTTTAGTATCTATTATTTCTTAATTGCATATGTTGTAAAAGTATAAATAGGCACTATGCTCTGCAAACTTGGCTTTTCTACCCGGGAAAATGAAATTTAGAAATTAACTTATTTTCCATATAAAAATAGGCAAATTTGTACATTTTCATAAGATCTGATTCAAACATAGAAATTAACATGTATTTATACTAAAGTTATATGAATAAATAAGCTCTTGGTGTGAGATTAGAATTCATGTCCTTTTTGAAATTTATGTCCCCTTTGAAAGTCATGTACCCTTTACCTTAAAGAAGTTCTATAAAACACCTTTTATACTAGTTACACAAAAATGAACAAAAATATTTAAAAGTGAGTAGTTTTTAGAGACTTGACTGAAATGTAAATCACTTTCACTGATCAGTCTCCCAATGTTTTCATTATATGTTCCTTGAGAGCACAAAAACAAAGTTTGAAGGAAAAAAAAATGTTGATTCCATCAGGCATGAGTAGTTGGGAAATAACACTTTATACTTAGGAACAAGAAAAAGTTAAAATTTTGTTATAGTTTTTTGTTACATACTTAATGTCTTATTACTTTTTAATGGTGAGACTCCAGTTCTGGGGGTGTGTGGAGTATCACTTCATTGTTATTACTCCCAGGTCCACTGACCTGGAGTTGTAGTACCTGTTAGGTTCCTATTTATGGGTTAAATAGATTTGTTTAAAAATAGGGCTGTGTCAAAAAAAAAAAAAACAAAAAAAAAAAAAACCCAACTTCTTAAGAAACTACAGAAAAATTGAATTAAATGTACAATGAATGTGATTCCTTAACCTCTAGATATAAAATAACCCTATATGGGTTGATATACCTTTGAAATCAATCAATCACATTCTTTTTCTGCTGTTAAATTATACTAATTTAAAAACAGAAGAATAGATCAGCTAATAAAATCTTGTTATAAAAAAGGAACAAAATATTAAAGTAACTAAAATAAACTAAAATAAACTAAAAAAAAAAAAAAAAGATTGGTTGGTAGAGTTTTATGGCATACCAACCCTTGTAGTTTATTTAAAGCCAAATTCTGTTTATATATATAATTTGTAAACAAATAGCTTGTAGGTAACATTTTTAAAACAATCCAGAATTCAGATCTTTGCACAGTTAAATGGTTTCTAGTATTGATATTTAACACTAATAATTCAATTCAACATCATTCATTTCTTTGCAGAGTTTCAAGTATAGTAAGTGCTTAAATATGTTCATTTGACCCATAGATGGGACCCTAACTGGTACTACCACTCCAGGTCAGAGTGGACCTGGGAGTAATGGTAATGAAGGAGTACTACACATTCCTCAAAGCTCCAGGACTGGTGCCTCAACATAAGATGTTTAAGTGTCATATCCAGGACACTCGTTGTAGGGGGGGTAGTCTTACCCCTCTGTAGAGGTGCAGTCAATGCATTCTACAGTAGATTGGGCTAATATAAACTAAGAAAATAAAATGACCAAAAATGAAAATAATACATATTGTTCAGTGAGAAAATAATTTTTTCTTTTACTATAGTTAGGTTTGCTTCTAAAACAAATTATCTGAATTGGTTTGGCTACAGTTTTAAAAATAGAAAATAAAAGGAACAGTCAAAAAGTAACGGCTAACAAGAGTGTATAACCAATTGTAGAAACTATATGCAAAAAAGTTTTTTCTTCTGAAAACTTGCTCTATCCAAAAGTAAAATTGTGCTGTGTCTGTTGTAGTTTCCATGAAAATAAATAGGAGGTATTACTTTCAAAAGGGTCCCTTATAAAAGTATAATATCATGTGTCTCAGTCTAAAAGATATAGAAGTTCCCCCATAGCATAAAGGGTAAAGTGCTGGACTGTGGCTTCAAAGTAAGTGAGTTCAAACTCTAGTGACACTATTACATTCACTTTTGGATAAATGCCCTTGGGGAAAGGCATGAACCCTCTTATCTCTCCAGTTATGGGTTCAATAGTGTCATTACTGTTCTTCAATGAGGATAGCTTTGGCATTAAATAGTCAACAAAGGTTGATATACCATTAAATAAAGAAACCAAATGTAAAAAATATAAAAGTGTAAAACATGACCACAAAAAATTATTTAACAAAAAAAAAAAAATAAATAAATAAATAAAAATAAAAGAAAGAAAGATTAAAACAAAATAAATTATCAGAATTATTTTTTATTCGGGACTTAAATCTTTTGAAAAAAAAAAAATTAAAAAAAATGACATAACAAAAAGTCATCGATATAATTTCAAATCTTTATATCAACTGGAATTTGATTAATTCCATTACGCTTTTATCTCATAAATCATGATAAAAAAGACAAGTGAAAAATCCTCCATTTTAAATTTTTTTTACGAACACTTTGTGCATGTACTGAATTTTTTTTATCAAGGGATTATCTGAATGATTTAAAACTGGATCATTTTGCAACAATTTGATTATTTCAGATTGTTTACACCCATACATGCATTAAATGAGCCAAAAAATACAGAATTGGTGTGCTCTGGAGGAGGAACCATACTGATTTGGAGGGCCAAGTTGTGAGATCAAATCTCATTATTGGCTGCCTTGTTTATATATTCTATAGGTAATAGACATATACATAGGTTGGTCAATTAAAATTTTGAAGTTACTAGTTTATTTTTCCTAGTAACAGCTTTTTTTTTCATGGCAACATAGCAAAATAAGTGATCTCCTAAAATACTTAAGAGTTCACTGGTAAAAATCATTTAAATACTTTTTCAAAGTTTGTTTTTTTTCAAAAAAAAAAAAAAAAAAAAAAAAAAAAATTTTTTTTTGTGAGAAGCCTCAAAGGTAACATTCTTTCCAATGTTTATATTCACACATTTTTTTAAAAGTGTTTTGTGCTGTTAAATTTTTTTTTTTTCAAACTTTTAGGTGTATTTTTTTAATTAAAAAAATTATCTGGCAGACATTTTGTTTATAATTTCCATGTAACCTCAAGAGATGCTTACCACTTGATTGTTTTATGTATTTTAAATTTTTATTTATTTTATTTAATTTCATTGTACTTTTAATTAAAAAAAAAAAAAAAAAAAAAAAAAAGGTTGTTATTTCACTCACCAAAATGTGAACAATAAACACAACATGGAAGTAAAATAACTGAAAACACAAAAATAAAAAGTTCCAACAAAAAACGTAAGATTATAATTAGTTTCACAGAATTGGTTGGCATCCACTGCATATCAGCTTATTTTTCAGTTTAGTATATATTCAGTATTTTTAATAGATCGTCTACTTACAGGTTCGACTTCAGTTCCTAGACCCTCCTGATCTTTAGAAGAGAGGAGTCGAATTGAGTGCTGAAGAAGCTGAGATCCTTTTGTGTGCAGTTTTGTTAACAGCCTACAACAAGATATGTTATTTAGCCTCCTCTTCCTTATATCCTTTAAGTAAATTTGGGATAGCACCCATCTCCTTAAAAGTAGACTGACAGATTTTTTTAATTAATTTATCCAGACACTGTCAAACTTGAAACATATTACACTCATCATGTAAAATACTTTCTATGTTTCAATTTATGTATACATGCTTGCGTATGTGTGTGTGAGAGAGAGAGAGAGACAGAGAGAGAGAGACAGAGAGAGAGAGACAGAGTTTGCATGTGAGTGTTTTTAGATGTATCTGTAAGTACATATTTTTTGATCAGAAAATTTTTAAAAAGCTAATGACTTGATCAAAATCATTACCATTATATTTGGGGTCTGGGCCTAATTGGAATCTTCTTTCCAGAGTCATAGTAAGGATCCAAGAACAAATTGTATATAAAATTTGGATTCAAACAGTTACACAAAAATAGGAAAAGATTTTCAAGGATTTAATTTAATTAATCTTTGAGTTGTACTTCTGGAAGTTTCAGTATGACTTGAGGAAAACAAAAATGTATGTGTCTAAGTGTGTTTATGGAATAGGAGTTATTCTAGAATATGGAGCACTAACCAGAAAATATCTATAAGAACAGCAGTATAGGAACAAGGATAAAAGGTTTAATGATGAACCTGACTGTTTTGAATGATGTTTAGGATATGTTATTAAATAAGCCTGATTTATAGGTATAAACAAAGAAATGAGGAACTAGTAGATTTAAGACTGCATGTGACTTCAATTAAAATTTTGAAGTCATTAAAAGGGTTAATAAACTTTTTATTTTATTTCTTTTAAATAGTATATATATCAAATTTAGACTAACCTATTAAGACTTTTTTTTTGTTGTAAATCTACTAAAAATTCTTGAGTGTAGCCTTATTAGAAGATGATAAATTAAAACATAGCCTTTAAATATGAAAAGGTTTCCCTACTTCTGTCACAGAAGTTTTAGTTTACAAAACGATTAGTCTGAAAGGGGAGAAATTGACTGAATATTAATTAAACTAAATAAGAGTAGATTTTAATTAAGATGCAACTTTGTCTTTAAGTTTTCCTCATTTTTCACAGAGTAAAATTATTACACAGGATTGATTTATTCATCAAAGTACTAAATATTTTTTAACTGGATTCCTTTTGAAGAAAATCACAGATTAAAAAAAAAAAAAAAAAAAAAAAAAAAAAAAAATCTAAATCCTTCTTTCTCTGTCAAATGGGTGGTATCTGGTGGAAAATATTCCTCGGGGTCGTGTCATGCGTGTCATTGGGTCTTCTATGCCATAGTTGTAAATAGCATTTCGGGGATCCCCAAGTTCATTCCTCATGTTAGCATAAGGGTAGTAAGGAGCTGTGGGTGAAGAAGCAGGCAAGGGGAAAGTAGTTTGGGTAGGGAGTTGGGTAGTATAAAGAGGGGAAGAAGAGGAAGTCTGTGTTGAAGAAGGCCACGGATTAGGATGCATGGAGGGATAAGAACCTGGATAATCCCCAGATAAACCTGGCCTTGACATTGACAAGGTATTATTTTTATTGTTTCCATTGCTGTTTGCATTGCTGTTACAGCAGTTTGATGATTCTGTGTCATTATTTTTGACAGCACTTCTACTACTATTATTAGTGTTATTATTAAAGTTATCACTGCCAGCATCTTTGCCCTTCTGGGAGTTTTGGGTGCTTGTTGATTTGCAAAAGTTGTACAGCAATTTGTTTGCTTCAGTGCAAGGAAGACATGTTTCAGAATTCAAGCAGGTGTTTTGTGGGCCTCCACAGGCAGCATTTGTACTTGTAGAGGCCATACCAATAGGGGAGAGTTTATCAATGTCAATGGTTTCAATGGTATCTGATGGTGTTAAGGATGACTGTGCCTGAGTCAGTAATGAAGATGGATGTTTCGGTGTAGGGTTTACCGGTATGACCATCTCATTTGCAGACTTATAAGGACTTTGAAGACCAACATTTGTTGGATTGTTCCTATCTCTGATTGTCTTATCAAAGGTCCCTCCTTCCATACTTTTTTGGATCCCATTAATTGGCTGGATCCACTGCTCCTGACAGTTTGGCACAGTTGGATACTGTTGAATTACAACTGGATTAGCATAGCGATATTTGGATCCATACATATTATAAAGATACTGAGTGATAGGTAGACGTGGTGAAGGTCTTGCTGGTGTTGGAAATAGATTAATCTGGGGGACACTAACAGCAGCAGATACAGCAGGATGTCCACTATTAAGAAGAGAAACTTTTTGCTCTTCTTGAGCTGCCAACTGTCGTTGTTGGTACTGTAGCTGCATTTTGTCTTGCTGATGCTGAAAATACATTTTCTCCAAAACATTTTGGTTGTAAGATGCAGAGACAGGTTGCATTGAGGAAAGTCCTGGTGAGGATGAAGTCATTGGATTATGGGAAGAGTAAACATTTGGAGAGATCTTGATTCCAGCTGCTGCTGCAGCCAAATGGTCAAGACATTGAAGTCTAGTTTCAGTATTTGGCTCCTGCCAAAATGTAGTGGTTAATGGAACTGGTGAGAAGTGGGTAGACTTTCCAACCAGCCCCATGGTCTTATCGGTACTCATTGGCATTGTCGGAATAGGTTGTG
Organism: Sepioteuthis lessoniana; assembly: GCA_963585895.1. Lineage (NCBI taxonomy): Eukaryota > Metazoa > Mollusca > Cephalopoda > Myopsida > Loliginidae > Sepioteuthis > Sepioteuthis lessoniana. The sequence goes on from CAUZXS010006044.1 coordinate 63,898, forward strand.
TCTGTTGTACAGATGGTGGAATGTGATATGCTGGAACCAATCCAGCTTTATCAATATCAATGGCAAAATAATTCTGGTATTCTTCAGACAGTGTAGCCATTGAGGATCTTCAATTCTTCTAATGTCAAAATATCTGGAAAAAAAAAAAAATAAATAAATAAATAAATCTCAATGATTTAAAAAAATTCTTTGTATCTACATTTAATGACAGTACTTCTTGCATCATTTAAAATTATTATTCTGAGAAAACGAGAAACATTTTGCAAGAAGACTGTACTCTCATCTTAATGTAATACAAGTGTTCACAACATTTCAAATAATGATTTCTGATCTTCATTTTGATTTTTAAATTTTAAAAAAAAAAAAAAAAAAGAAAGAAAATGGATATTTTCTTCTACAGAAAATGAAATTTATGAAATATAATTTCCATTTGATTGAGTACAGTCATTCCCACACTCAATAAATAAGGGGATATCAACTACTTATACCAAACACAAATACATTGTGCATAGTGCTGGATTGCAACATTACAGTAAGCAAGTTTGAACTCCAGTCACACTATTATATTCACTTATGGACTAATATCCTTGGGAAAGGCATGAACTTTGTTATCCTTCCCAGCTATTGATTAAATAGTATCATTATTGTTCTCCTACAAGGATAGATTTGGCATTAAATAACCCACAAAGGTTGATATGCCATTAATTAATTAAAAGAAATCAAATTCATATTGGTTGGAAATATTTGAATTAATACTTTCATCATCCTGAATGCTTCTCTACACACATTTCATACTTTTATGAGATACTGCATCCACAAACAGAAAAAAAACTGAGTAAAAAGAAAAAAAAACTTGATATATGTTGGCTGCTATTTTCAAGAAAAGTTGCAGTATCTACATTGAGCGTTTGATATCTGGGTAGAGCATAGAAAATACATTCACAGTATGCCTCTTTCTAAATACATAAGGGACCTCAAAATAAAATACATTCCAACAATATCATAGAAAATAAGAAAACTACATCAACATACAACATATTAAAATGATAAAAAAGAGAAGAAATTGGCTATCATTACTTTTCCAAATCAACAAAATCTTTTAAATAAAAGACCAGAACTAAAATCAAAAGGTTAACTCAAAAATAAGATACTAACATACTGTTAATATTTTTTAAATCTATAAATACCATTAACAATGATATAATTTTGAACTTTAAGTCTGTAATTATTGTTGATAATGACTGATGTTTGCCAAAAAGCTCTCAAATTAATACATCGATGAACTTTGGACAATCTTAACTCACTTTTGATCACGTGTTAAAATCTCATTTGCAAATAGGAAAAATTTAGTAAACACTTTGACTACAATTTTTAATAAAATCATTACTATTGCATCAGATACACACTTAAAATGTTGAGACTTAGACTAACACTATCACATCAGAAAATGATACAGAGCTATCTCAATAAATATGGTTGTCTGAACATCAATTGAAAGGATACAGGGCCAGGAGTTTCCCTGGAGTACACAGGATTCCTTTGTTTATTGGTATGGGTTACCTGTTTAAAAATTAGTCAGTTGAACTTAAACTACATGAAATCTTGTCTTGAATTTCCAATGAATTTGACCATAACATCTTATAGAATTCAAATTAATATCATTGAATTAACAATTTATTATTGAGAGCTTGTACACTGAAGTAGAATAGAATTTCACAGAAATTCTATTCTAGTTCAGTGTACTGATATGTCATCAAGTCAATTAATTCAAATCTTACATAATTGAATTGACATTTCATAGCTGGAAAGTTGATAATACAACAAAGGACTATATAGTGGTTGCATCTGCATCTAGCATTCCCATAATGTGATAGAAAACCAACAAACTCTGGTTGTATTGTATGATATTGCAGGGATGATTTGGATAAGGGGTAAAGCATCATTACCCCTTATCCAGATCATCCCACCAAACAATGTTTGACCTCAGAGTCATCTGATAAAAGCTTTGATAGCAGACTTGTTTTTTTTTTTGGGGGGGGAGTTGCAGCATGTGTATATAATATGAAATATTAACAAAATAAAACTTGTTCATGATTCATAATGAGAAATTTTCCTCAAAAGTTTTGTGCACTGAAGTCTGCAAAATGTAAGAAAATCAATTTAAGTATTTATCTTGCCTATCCACTGAAGGCAGTATGTGACACAAAGTTTTTACACTTTTCAGGTGCACAAATACACATTTGAGGACAGTGCCAAAGATTGCTTAGGTCCATTGGCATTCCTCTTTTGGGACACCTTAGACATTAGTGAACCTGACCCCATCACTTTTAGACAAAATGGTAGGTGTCACCTGTG
>CAUZXS010006045.1:0-5000 GCA_963585895.1 Sepioteuthis lessoniana
ACAGTCGCATCTCGTTGGTACACTTCAGTTTTATGTAACACTCATTCATTGCAAACACCAACGCTAAGTCAACTGATTTTGTGGCTACCAATGTAAATCATCTCTTTCCGTTTTCTCTTTTTTTATCCACATTTTCTCTATCGTTCTGAGCTGATTGCTGTCAGTTACTAAAAGTATTAAAATTATGCGGCGCCTGCGAAGTTTTGCAATTGGGTATCAATTCGTTTGGCAACCGAAATCTCCTTTTATCCATCTCAATGCATACCTATCTTTCTATCTATAGATTCAGACGAGTCACTTGGTGTAGCGGCTAATGTGCAAAACTGCAACATGGTTGTAACCGAGTTCGAACTCCAGTCGCGCATTTTATCTATTTAATTTAGGATTGTTACTCTTAGGAAAGGAATGAACCGCCTTGACCCCCAAGCTGTAAGTTAAGAAGTACTTCTACTATTCTTCTACTGGGATAGTTTGGCATTAGATAACCCGTGGAGGTTTGTGTTGTACTCCATACATAATGGACTCACCTTCCTCCAAATACCCGTCAACGAGAGCGTTAGATGGTGTTTACCAATTGTTTGCTGTTTTGTTTGCTAACGTCTGAGGCGCCCCCAATGGGGGAATGCCGACGAGGCCGAAGGTATTTTTGGATTTTGCCGGACGCGTGTGGGCTGCAGCCCTGCGTCAGGACCCACTTTAAAAAATGGCCTTGTGCCGTATTTTTCCGATGGTGGGACGGAGAACAAATAAAGTTTACCAAATCACCGTGACACAATCACGTGTGATACCATTTGTGTAGTGGACGAATAGTCACTACCCTACTGGACTCTCAGCTTCCTATCAACTAACTACTGTTTAACCAGGTTCATTTGTATCTTGTTTCTGTTACTTGAATATATCTATTTTTCTATTAACCGTTTTGCGTTCCCAGTGTCTTTCTTTTGTCAGCATCACAAAAGTTTATATGCTATTAAAAAGAAGAAACCGAAACAAAAGTTGACAATCATTTTACATGTAGTTTAGTTTGTTTGTTTCTATCGATCAATCTCTCTATCTTGGTATCGTGTATATAACATTAAACTGAGTCTTCAGTTCTGGAGACATGAGGAGTATTGAGTTACTTCTTTGTTTCTGTTACTCCAAGGTTTTCTCTCATCCAGAATGGTAGTACCCGCTCGAATACCATCTATGGCTCAAATAGATCTGTAGACATGACCTGTTTAAAATAACTGAATATACATTTTTGTACTATATGTAATTGGAGATCATAATTGTTAAACTGACTTCGGCAAGAAATAACCTCAACTGTGCTGATATGCCGTAAAACCAACCAATTTATTTATATTGATAGCTACCGAAGTCAGTCTGTTTTTGTCAATATCTACTGGGCTTGGTTTAGTTCAGAACAAGCCACGAGTGCAGTACATCGAATGATGATCAAATTCCCTGTATACGAAATAACGATCTTGACAAGCATACTAGAGAGATATCAAAGATTATTCTAATCTATCTATCTATCTATCTATCTATCTATCTATCTTCGCTGTTTTTTTATTCACACAACCACTTCACGCTTTTTTATTTCCCTCTTCAGGCTTCTTTTCTTTCATTGATAGCTACCTCTCCCTTCTTCGTATCCTCCTCCTCCTCCTCCTCCTCCTCCTCCTCCTCTCATCACATTCTTTAAACCACTTCTTTAACCAAGCCTATACGCCTTGAAGCAAACAACTTTCATTCGTTACGATTCTTTGGTCTTTTAGCACTCCCATGATTCTTCCAAAACAGCTTCTGCAGATTTCTTTTTTCTTTTTCTCTTTTTATCCTTTTTTTTTCTCTCTTTATTCTTATGGTATTTGATGTGTTGTTGTTGTTGTTGTTTTAACTGATCCCTTTGATGCATTTGTTTCTTTTTTTGGTGTTGTTGATATTCTTAATGTTGTTGTCAATTTTAGACTAACACATTTTGTTAATTGCAAGGCAAAGCCATCTCGAATCAAATTTGCTGCTTCTAGTCATGTCTTGTCACTTCGCTTTTTACTTAATACTTTCTATATATTCTTTCTAAAATCCTTTGTTTCTGCCTTCTTTCTAACATCATATAGTTTGTTTGTTTGTTTGTTTGTTTGCTTGTTTCTTTCTTTCTTTCTTTCTTTCTTTCATTCATTCCAAATACAATTGTTTTTTTATTTCTTTCGTTAGTTTTCTCTCTCTATATATTTTCCTTATATCAATTCTTTCTTTCTTTCTTTCTTTCCAAATACAATTGTTTTTTTATTTCTTTCGTTAGTTTTCTCTCTATATATATTTTCTTTATATCAATTCTTTCTTTCTTTCTTTCTTTCTTTCTTTCTTTCTTTCTTTCCAAATACAATTGTTTTTCATTTCTTTCGTTAGTTTTCTCTCTATATATATTTTCTTTATATCAATTCTTTCTTTCTTTCTTTCTTTCTTTCTTTCTTTCTTTCTTTCTTTCTTTCTTTCTTTCTTTCTTTCTTTCTTTCCAAATACAATTGTTTTTCATTTCTTTCGTTAGTTTTCTCTCTATATATATATTCTTTATATCAATTCTTTCTTTATTTCTTTCTTTCTTTCTTTCTTTCTTTCTTTCTTTCTTTCTTTCTTTCTTTCTTCTACTCATCAAGAATGCATTTTTTTCATTTCTTTTTTTCTCGGTATATATATTTTTTAAAACCTAACGCTTCTTTTTTATCGATGTATGTTCTTTATCTAATACAAAAAAAAATCTTCTAAAATTCACTGGATTTTAGAGGGGTTTTCTCTTTAGTTATTGTGGAAAACATTCAACTGATGAATGGTTTTGTCCACACAGCTGTTTTGACTAAATTTGTACCGAACTAAAATAACAATGATAAAGATAACAGTTCGATTTCTAGATGAAATTATGAAAATATGCTTCACGTGTATAATACAACTCGAGAGAAAGAGGGAGGGGGGAGAGAGAGCAGGAAATAAAATATAGGAGAGAGAGATAGATAGAGAGAGAGAGAGAGAGAGAGAGAGTATACATAGAACACTTCGCCTCATACAAAACAAATGACCTGTCAAAAAAAAGGACCTGTTTTGTCACCAAACCAATCTGACGATGACTTTCACAATTTTATACTGACCTATAAGACAACGTTTTTGACAGATCGTATGAAACAGTAAAGACTTGAGAGTCTTTTTGGGACTTCAGCCAAAAGTTGACAACATACTCATTTACCCTTACTTCGTATACGACTTAACACAACCATCAAGTTCCCGTTATACAGTTGAAGTATAACTTGTAGTGTCAAGTATTATTCACAAGCATCTATAAAATCTAGAAATAAATCGCCTAATGCATGCTGCGTCAATGTAAAGAGTGTGTGAGTTTATTTCTGGCATCAAATCAAGTGAATATCATCGAACAGTAACAATACGAAAAGGTGGGTAAAAGTTTGGTCTAGTTTTAAAATTATGGCCCTTATTGTTTGCAAGATTCTTATATTGTTTTTAGCATGTTTGTTCATGGCAACAGGGGGCTATTGTTCTTAGTGATAATTATATATATATATATATGTGTGTGTGTGTGTGTGTGTATTAGAGAGAGAGAGAGAGAGAGAGAGAGAGAGAGAGAGAGAGAGAGAGAGAGGGGAATATGTCACGAAATACACACACTGAAGATAAAGGGATAAGATTGCTGTAAATTTGGCACAAGGCCAGATATGGTGAAAGAATTCAGGATACACTGAATAACCTGATCTTACATGTCTCTTTCTTGACCCAGCCAGATTGGCGAAGTTACTTTTCCTCAAAATATGCGTCACGGTGTCTATGAAAACATCAGGAACATTTCGTGTAACATTTGTTATCACACTGATTCAATAAACATTTATTATGATATATGTACAGATTTCATTTGGAGAAGGGTAACGGCGTAAAGTGATTGGCGGCAAACTTGTCATGCAGATGATTGCTAATGTTTTAAGTTCAAACTATACTGGATATGTAACTGTTATTCCTCTGTCCTAGACTAGGCTAAACTTCATAAAAAAAACAAACTTGGCATGTGTCGTAAAGAGGTGATGGTCTTTTGACGTGTCAGTGAACCGATAATCTTGTCAAGATATGTGCCAGGGTCACATTCCCAAAGAACGCAAAAGATTAATTCTTTAATATCGAGTGCAATACAACGAGGTTGAATTCTTATCTATCTATCTATCTATCTATCTTAATCTATTCTTATCTATCTTATGTTTATGTACATGTGTATGACTCGTAATATGAAATGGAAATAGTTTATGAAGAAAAATCAGGTTAGTCTACGTATATATGACAATTTTGCAGCAATTAATGGTACTTCTCCGTTCTTTTATCACAGGTGACGCTGGAAACTTCTTCGAGTCTTTTTATAAATTTTGGGTAGCGTGATAGAAAAAACGTAAAGGATTACTCATGCTGTACTAGTAATTGTTGGGTCGTAACGCAAATATCAAATGTAATTTTGGTCGAAGATATGAATTAAAGCCAGTAGAAAATGACAGGCTGTCCACTTATGTAAGTAACAGACGAGTCAAATGAAAACCAAACACGATATACATATGGCAACCGGCCCAGGAGAAGGAAAAATATGAACACGCGTCCGTTAGAAGGCGTTTAAAAATGAGCCTGCATGTCTAGAGGGATTGGAAAACTCAGACACGCTCACGTGCACGCACATACACACACAGAGACATACACCCACATACAATTTTATATATATATATATATATATGGGTGTGTGCGTGTCTCTGCGTGTAGAGAAACAGACACACAGACAGACAGAAAGACACAAAGTGACTACGATAAAGTTTTGAGTATTTTTCTCGTGTGAATAGCTCGATTGAAACATACGTTTGAAGTATGATATCAGACCAGTAGGAAATAAGTAGTATCTACTTCCAAGAGAATTCGATAACTCGATTTTCGCAAAATGCATCGAAAAACAAGAGGCAATATATATATATATATATATATAT
>CAUZXS010006045.1:10000-27500 GCA_963585895.1 Sepioteuthis lessoniana
AATGAGTTGCGATAAGAAAAGGCAAATGAAAATTATTTTAATTTTCATTTCTGTATACCGTATAGGGATCTTTTGAATTAAGGAAGAAGTTTTATTCCTTTCTCAATAAATGAATAAATAAGAACTTTCCCGCGATTCGAACATCTTGAAACAGATGGTTGATAAGCCATTAAACAAAGAAATTAAACTAAGTCATGAAGAGAGGGGAGTCCCCGTGGTGTAGTGGCTAACGTGCTGAACTGTGACATCGTAGTAAGCAAGTTCGAACTCCAGTCGCGTTCACTTTTGGACTTATACTTTTGGGAAAGGTATGAACTCCCTTGTCCTTTCAGCTATAGGTTAGAGTGTACTCCTACTGTCCTTCTACAAGGTTGACCTTAGCATTAGATAACGTTCAAAGGGTGGTATACCATTAAACAAACCAAACGAAAGAAATCTCTCACAAGATCTCATCAGTTCTTTCCGGACTATCATTACTTTCACAAATTACCTTGAATCCCAAATTGATAAACAGTCAGAATGGAAAGAAAAGAAGAAGAAAAATGCGAAAATAGACAGTGCAGAGAAATTCCACGTAAGATATCTACTAGTCTTGGGAATCACAATGCAAAACAATGTCGTTTACCTGGATTCGAACACGGATCCCAAACGACACGATCAATTTAGTCAAAAAATGGATGTTGACGTTGATAATGGCAAACCTCACTTTAATCTGTTCCACAAATAGGGTAGGGGAAGATTGGGTTGCGCCAATCTTCCACCTGAAGAGACGATGCTTTTCTGGAAAATCAATATTCGAAATCTTGAATGGAGAACACGTGATTATCTTAGTTCAAAAGAAGTTCAAGTGCATATATTGATGCAGGAATTAAATATGAGACAATTCTGGAATAAGAGAAGCAGTTTGCAAAGCTGAAGTCATTAGGAGTAAATAACATGAAACCGGAAATTATGTCAGAGTTGAAAATGCAATAAACGTATCCAGGAGATTTAAAAGTATCTTTAACAAAATTCCCTATCCCAATAAGATATTTTAATTCCCGATAATCCATATTTAGCCGATGTCAAATTCGTATAATATATATATATATATATATATATATATATATATATATATATATATATGTGTGTGTGTGTGTGTGTGTGTGTGTGTGTTGTGTACATTTATATATATATATATATATATATATATATATATCTCAACTTTTAAAAAAGTGAAAGAAAATGTCACAGATTTTCGCTGTTATCTGAATTCACGAACGTGCTCACACAGAAATATACACATGTGCTTGTTCGCACGCACGTAAACACACACACACACACACACACACACACACACACACATACATATATATATATATATCAATTTCGAAAAAAGTGAAAGAAGAGTCACACATTTTTGCTGTTACCTGAATTCACGAACGTGCTATCGCAGAAATTTACATACGCTCTTGCACGCCCGCACCCCCATATATATATATATATATATATATATATATATATATATATATATATATATATATATATACCAATTTCGAAAAAAGTGAAAGAAGGGTCACACATTTTTGCTATTACCTGAATTTAGGAACGTGCTCACGCAGAAATTTACACACGTGCATACACGCACGTACGAACGCACGCATATATATATATATATATATATATATATATATATATGTATATATATATATATATATGTGTGTGTGTGTTTATGTGTGTGTGTGTGTGTGTGTGTATATATATATATATATATATATTTCATAGAGAATTTTATTTAATTTCAAGTAGTTTGAATAGGTTTAATTGATCAAGTTGTATACCTACTTACACTCTAAACTCCACTAATCTGATATAATTACAAATCAAAGAATCCCCTTGGCTCAATGGCTAATGTGCTGGATTCCAAAATCATAGCATGCAAGCTCTAATCACGCTCATACATTCACTTTCAGTCTAATACTCCAAGGGATTATTCCAAAACCATCTTTGGAGAAGAACAGTTATGATACTATTTATTCCATAACTCCAGGGATAAGGGTGTTCATACCTTCCTAAAAACATTAGTCCGAAAGTGAACATAAAACCGTGGCCGGAGTTCGAACTCACTTTCTACGATGTCACAGCTCAGCACAACTACGTATACACGCTGCAGGCTCATTACACAAGGAATTTTCTTTCAAAAAATTCACTTGTCTCTGAGAATTGGAAGGGTACTCCTGGACATAGCCATGCATACTGAACCAATTAGACACTCCTGATCAATTTTATATTAAAATTTTCCAAGCACCCCGAGGAACGAGAGAAAATCACTTCTGCCAACTCTTACACAACCCACTTCAGATGCCTTTAAAACACTCCTTGAAGCTAAGAGAGTTTACCTACTAAGTTTAATTAAGATTATCACATTAACCAAGGATCCTGTTGGTAAGACGAGTTCTTTCTGATTAATTCTCCTTCAAGAAAGGATACTTAAACCTTCTTGATCAATTTTAAGCTTCGATATTTTGGGCACCTCTGTGGAGTAAAGTAGAGGCAACCGACAAATACCATTAAAAACCACGATTGGCCCTTGAGCTTAGGAGTCCATATATAGCAAGCTAGCAGAAGAAGCAAATTGTATATATATATATATATATATATATATATATGTGTGTGCGTGTGTGTGTGTGTGTGCGCGCGTGCGTGTGTGTGTGTGTGTGTGTGTGTGTGCACAATATAAGCAACGACCTCAGCTAAATAGATAGTATATAAATAAGTAAATACAAAAACCATTAAATATTCCTTCGACTCGTCAAAAAATAACTAGGAACCGGCTTTCTACATCGTCTTTATCGATCGATATTCGAAATTACTTCCTCTAGCCTTCCACTCTCAACTTTCAACGGCTTCAACGGCGTTCAAGTGGCTCAACAGAGAGTGGCACCTTGACATCGACCGGAAGTCATTGACAAATCCCTTGACTTAACACCGGAAGTTGTACTCGGCTGTGTAAGATTGACCATTGCTTACAAGCAGGTTCTTTTTGTTCCAGATGTCAAGAAGACTGTTATGATATCCTACACAGATGATTAATTTAGTCATTTGTTTATTCATTTTTTTCCAAGTTACTTGACATTTGACACACAAGGGCTCACGATCAAATCATGATGAAAGCATCAGTTCGCGTCTAATCACCGAAATTGATGAGCGTCAAAGCTAATAAATTCCTAGGTGGCTAATCGCCCTGATGTTTCGCACTTGAGCCAAACTAACTAAATGAATATGGCAAAACATTATCGGCTCTCTCAATCACAAATGATCACACCAAACTTTGCTTGCTTTTACAGCTTATCGGACAATCTCTCCACCATAAAATAATGTTAATCAGTATCTTAGTTGTGATATGTTCATTTTGCGATTGTGTCCCTATGTAATATGAAACTGCGTTAAGTAGTATTTCCACCTGTATCTATGTATTCAACAAATGCCAATCGCTAAGCCACGAATTTTCAGGGAAATATAGAACAATCCCCTGCAAATCAAAGCATCCACTTTACCGCGTTTTATATCAGACTTTGCAAAATACTATGAAAGCCCTACTTACATACACAGGAAAGAAAATAGGAACGAGAATGATAATATAGATTATTGAATAATATAATTACGTTTATACTATAAAAGCACGAACAGATATATCTCTTTTTAATTGTGTCAGAATCAGAAAGTCGTTCATAGATTCACTTTTAAGGCGTTAGAGAATCCGGTTATCTGTGATTATTAGTTTTTGTTTTCCTTTTGATTCGAGGGTCGATATTTCTTCGAAGTGGGTGGAAACATCCATTTTGTTTTTATTTAAGATGGCGTCGGATGGTGCATCTCAAGAGAAATTATTGAGCCAAGACAATAGCGGAAATAAACTGAAAAGGAGAAGAAATAAGATGTGATGTTGTAGATATTAATAACGAAGAAGCCTGGCCGTAAAACTAAAGTTAGGGTTGAAAGAATATTTTAAAACCAGCAAATCTTTGTTTAACGGCTGTAAAGGGATAAATTTTCAGAGTCATCTCGCTGGCAAGATAACGAACAAAAGGAGATAGATTGCCAGGCACACACACACACACACACACACACATACATATATGTATATATATATGGACCAGCGCTTGCAGATATATTTGTGGGTTTTCACGATAAAAGGCAATTATTTGGTCCTGAAAAAAACGAAGTTTATTTTTTGCTATGTTGATAACACATTTTGTCACTTCAATAGCGAAATGGAAGCCGACTTATTTTTTACTTCCCTCAACAATGTTCACACTCTCTAATTTTGCACTAGATAAAGAAACAAATTCTTCTTTATCTTTTGGTTTGGTTTCTTCAAACTTTGGTTTCTTTCTTTGTTTAATGGCTTATCAATCTTCATTGAGTTATTTAATACCAGCGTCATCCTAGAATAACAGCAGTGATGCTATTTAATCCATAGCTGAGAGGATCAGGGGGTTCATACCTTTCCCAAGGGTATTTGTCACAAAGTGAACGAAATAGCGCGACTGGAGTTCGAGCTCGCTTACTACGATTCCGCAGTCCAGTGCTTTAACCATTACATCAGGCGGACACCCTGCTCTTTACCTTTTAGTTTGTAGAAATATTTCCTCGCGTCGGTATGCAGAAAACCCACATCAACCGGTTTGTATACTCGTTGGAACTCCTTCTGTCCTGCTAAAAAAATTTATTTAATCAAGTTTTCTTTTTACATGATAATTGCTATAATGATTTGTTCTAAGTTTAAGCTTAATGAAAAGATTAAGTTTATTACTATGATTCTTCATAACAATGGTTTTCCCTTAGACCTTGCACAATTTGTAATTAGAACCAAAATCTCTAATTAAAAAAAACAAACAAAAAGATGTCCTGTTTATCTACGCCTTCCTTAGCTAAGTAATATTGTTATATAATGGCCGAGGGATTTCGTTTTATATATCTTGCTTTTGGTTTTAGTTAGGCTGAGAACCTCAGCACATGGGTTAGTTAGGTGCAAACTTGAGCGCAGGTGTTAACGCGCGCGCAGGAGGATGTGTCGTTCACAGATGTCAAAATAAAAATCCCAGATAGAAAATTGTGACTTGGGGATGTGAATGACGTCATGCACCGGAAGCGCACGCGGAGGTTTTTGGGGATTTTGAAGAAAGTCAGTTAGTTGAGAACTAGACTCCGAACGGGAAGGGTCGACTTTCGGGGCTCGCAGAGGCCAGACGCATTTGTGCGCTATGGGCGCCGCACGTGATGGGGGGGCAGATGGAAAAGTCATCATAGAAATATTGTGCATCTCTCTTCCTTATGTCGAAACCTTTAACTCAAAGGTAATAAAAGGTTTCCTACCTGAACTAAGAAGTCGTTACGTGTTTTTCGTGTTTCGGATCCCTGTGTTCTATGTATATATGTTATGAACATTCTATGTACATTTCACATATCCGTATCATGGGTATGGTACAATATTAACAATATTCGCTCAGTGAATTTTATCAGTTGTACAACAGTGTTATTTTTCAGCCAGTACATGTGTTGTATTTTCTACTAAACCGATCTCAGCATCTACTTGAAAGGATGTTTTTAATCCCCCTCATAACAACTCTATTATTTATTTGTTTAATTGTAGTTGTATATACAGGAAGAACTAACCAGAAATTAGATGTTGGGATCAAACAGCATGTACCCATAAAAATCCGGAATTTTACCCACTATCTTACGGACGTTCTGAATAGTACGTATGGGTCCTCCAATGTAGATCATCTTGAAAATAATCATAAGTGCACCAACAAGTTTAGTGTTAATTTGTTCTTCATTTTAAGCAAGTCACATTCTCCTTTTCTCCTAAAATTCTTTAGAAGCTATGTAACATAAAAATCTGTAAAACCCACTATCTTACAGACGTTTTGAATAGTACGTATGGGTCCTCCAACGTAGATCATCTTAACAATAATCATAAGTGCACCAACAAATTCAGTGTAATTTGTTCTTCATTTTAAGCGAGTCACATTCTCCTTTTCTCCTAAAATTCTTTAGAAGCTATTTATATTAGGCCCAGATTGTCTTCTTTTCGTAAATGGAGGTAATGCTTTCTTGTAGTTTCTATCTTATCCCTTTTATCTCTCATTTTCTATTACCATTCTCAACTCCCTACATACACTTTTTAGAATTGTATAATTATTTCGCTTATAGTTCGGACGAGCAAAGTACAAAACCGGTCAACTTTGTCATCTTTTAGTTTTAATTTTCATCATGGTCAATAAATATGGTTTTTTAAAGCTATTATAAAATCTTGTACGACAAACAAAATATTCACGTATCTGTGTGTGTGCGTGTTTGTGCTTGCGTGTGTGCAGACAGACAGATAGATAGATAGATATTATCTTGCTCGTGCGGAAGGGTTAAAATATATATATATATATATATATACGCACATGGTTATAATATATATAAAAATATACGTATACACACACACACACACACACACACATATATATATATATATATATATATATATATATATATATATATTATAACCCTTCCGCATGAGGAAGATATCTATCTATCTATCTATCTGCTCATAGCTATCGAAATAGTAAAATATCTTTTACAGCCTGTTTATTATCAGTAGCCATTGTAGCTATCAAATTGATATCTTAATAGATAGATAGATAGATAGATATTGAGAAGTTTTCTACTCGAATCAGAAGTGAATAACCTAGAACCATGAAATGTATACGATATTTCTCATATTCGTCCTGCAGTTCAGCGCAATTACCACATTGTTTCTAAGGTTTCTTGAACACTTTCTCGAAAAATTCAATGAAAATTTTTTGAAAGTTATTCTATTCTTGGTGGAACTGAGAACTTTTCAATAAACTTTTGTAGATGGATACCTAATGTGAAAAGGCGTCGGGAGATAGAAAGAGACTAAAATAAATGTGTGTGGTTTGGTTTCTTTGTTTAATGGCATATAAGCCTTCGTGGGTTATTTCAAGTCAAAGCCATCCTTGTAGAAGAACAGCAGTGGTACAATTTAAACCATAGCTAGGAGGATAAAGGGGTTAATACCTTTCCCAAGGGTATTTATCCGAAAGTAAATGTAATATTGCTACGGGAATTCGAACTTACGTCGAGGCTGCAGTCCAGCACTTGAGATTTGGCGAGATAGCTTACTATCGTAATAGACAGATATGAACTAATTCAATTACACATATATGCAAATATATATATATATATATATATATATATATATATATAGAGAGAGAGAGAGAGATAAATAGATAGATGGATAAACAGGCTTACTAGATAGATAGATAGATACACACATACATACGTGCATGCATAAATACATACCAAATGCAAAAGGGCGTAGGTAGATAGGAACAAACTATAATAAACGCATGTGTTACAGATTCATAAATATTATCGAAATAAGTCAGATACTGTCTAAAAAGCAGTTTAATTTTGCGAGCTATTTTCAGTCCTCTGTATTGGCTACACTACTGTGATAGATTAAGGCAGGATTATCTCCGAACAGATTTACCTAGTTTGCAAAATTGCTATTTATGTCAATCAAATGTATTGAATGGTGAGTCAGATAAATATTTCGAATAATCTGAAACAAAGCAAAAGAAGTTAGATACCTAGCGAGGATTGAAATCACTATGTTTTGGAATGATTCGGATTTTATTGGCTATCGTTCTCTGGCAATCGATTAGTTGATTTTAAAGTATTTCATCCCGTGTTGGATTCTCTTAAAACAAAATTAGTTTTTTTTTTTTAAATATACTACCGTATTTGACAGCGAAGAAGGTGCACTTTCTTCTTTTTTTTTTTACAAGAAATATCTTTTAAAATTCCCTTGCATTTTATTTGCCATACGTTGGTTTAAAATTCACGATATTCGGCCGAAATTGGCTACCTGGCAACTCTTATTAGTTTAGACTTTATAATAACTTTCATATATCAATTGTCTTTATTTAAAAGACCATTGTGCAGATTAAAAGTGTTATCATTGATAATATATTAATTTCATCGCGTTTGATATTAGTCCGTTGCTTTTTCCTTGATTTGGAATTGGAGTGCGACTTATACACCCGTGCGTCTTATATGCCATCAAATACGGTAATTAGAGAGTTTCAAGTGAATGGTTCATTGGTATAGTGAGTAGCGTGTTCTCCAATGGCCCGTGCGATCAGGGTTCAATCCCATGTTGAGTCATATTAAAGACTCAATATTTGGTACTCGAGGCCGCCTTACTTAACACTCAGCATTATCAGGTATGGATCAAGGGTAAAGAAGAGCAGTCCAGGGGAAAGAAGTAGCGTCCTCCCCCTACACCTAGGTATAGTAGCTATTGAAAAGGGAGCCTTCGGGTCATCCTCAACTATGGTCACCAACTTTACTTTTTGTTACTATTAATCATTTTAAATACGTAGTCAATGTCAAAGTTAAAAAAAAATCTATTAATAGTTTGTTTTCCTTATTTAATGGCATATCAACTTTCGTGGGCTGTTTATTGCCAAAGCCATCTTTGTTGAAGAATAATAGTTATACTGGCTCATTAGCCTAGTTGATAGAGTGTTCGCCAATGGTCCGGGAGACCGGGGTTCAATCCCAGGTCGAGTCATACCAAAGACTTAAAAAATGGTACTTGATACCACCTTACTTAACACTCAGTATTATAAGGTACGGATCAAGGGTAAAGTGGAGCAATCCAGGGAAAGGATTAGCGCCCTCCCCTACACCTCGGTGTAGTAGCTACTGAAAAGGGAGCCTTCGGGTCACTCTTGACGAAAGGGAGACAACTTTACTTACTTTACTTAGTTCTACCTTTTAACTCATAGATGGGGAAACTACGAATAAATTTCACAATAATTTTAAACAGGCAAACGCTTCATACTTAGTTGTAAAGTTTTAAGAGTAAATATTGCTTAAAATACTTTGAAAAGGTATCTTAAACAAATCAAATGGATCCTAAAAAAACACTCCTTCAAAGATTGAACATGGAGTTAAAGGTAACAAAAGGGAGACTCTTATTCCTCAGAGATGAATAACTGGAGCCGAACAAGCAGATCTAGTTCTTTGTCATATCATGGAGACATTCTCAGAAAGACGCTTGATAGATGAAAAAAAAAATAGAAAAAATAAAAAGGAATGAGACTATGAAGTAAACACTTGTAGAGAAAGTAACAATGTAAAAAATATACATCACACTAAATATAATTGTTTTTTTTTTCTACTTTTCAGTATCAATTATTCCAGACATTTCTCACCTTTTGGATGGTAGGATGTCTTCTTTCTAATGGAGACCGATGTCTTTTTTCCTCTATATATAAAAGTCTTTCTTTTCTCCCAAGCTGTCAACATCTCTCTCTCACACACACACATATATATATACATATACGCAAGAACTTGTTCAAATTGACTTGTTTTTAGAAATGTTTTTAATAACGATTTTAATCATTGTTTTGAAATAATCTTACATTATAGGAGTTCTGTATGGGATAGTATAGTTTGGTTTGGTTTGGTTTCTTTGTTTAATGGCATATCAACCTTTTTAGGTTATATAATGCCAAAGCCATTCTCCTAGAAGAACATTAGTGGTGCTATATAACCCATAACTGGGAGGATAAGGTGGGGGGTTCATACCTTTCCCAAGGGTATTTGCCCGAAAGTGAACGTAATAGCGCGACTGGAGTTTGAACTCGCATACTACGATTCCGCAGTCCATCGTTTTAACCATTACACCTCGAGGACACCCCCTATATGGGATAGTGATGACTATCTAAAAACAACTGTTTACTGTTTTTTTTTTAAATTTACATTGTTAACACTAACTGATATATATATATATATATTATATATATATATATATATATATATATATATATATATATATATATATATATATATATATATATATATATATATATATATATATATATATATATATATGTGTGTGTGTGTGTGTGTCAGGGATGAATGGTTGCTCGAAGGAATAGGTAAATGTGTTTGTTTTTTCTCTAAGTTAATATGTATTAGAATGACTGATGTTATGTGACGGTTGACCATTCAATAGAGTAGTTATTTTCATTCTTAAAGATCAATTTCTATAGCTTTGTATCAGTTGTCTAAAATAGCAGAAAATGAAGCAGAGATGTGTGTTCAATTCCAGTTAAAAGCTAAATTTTTGAATGATTTTTGTATTTAGAAGATTTGCATTCCGACTTCTTTCTTCTTTCACACCTATTTGTCCTTGACCTGTACTAAGCTAAGCTTAGGAAAAAATGGAAATCGTAAATTGGGCTGTCAGGTCATTGGTTGACACGTTTCAGTGTCAAGTTAGATTTAATTTGGTTTCGGGCAATATGGTTAATAAGATATGACAAATGATCAAATACCAACTGATACTATTTACCAACCCCCCCGCTCGGGTAGGATATGACACAAGGTCAATTTTTAAGCGGAGTTTAACAGGTTTGAATTCAGAGTTTTCCTTCTCCTAGACTAGTTGCCTCACCAAGGCTGAAGAACCTAGTCTGTCCTACTATTTACCCATAGCTGGAGGGAGAATAATTGGATTCATACCTTTCCCAAGGGTATTAGTGCTATGTGAAATGCAATCAGTATCGTCCAGGATTTGAACTCGTATCGCCGTGTTCATTTCCTACGGCAATAACGACTACACCACGGGCACCAACTGATAAGGATTGAGCGTTTGTCTTAGGATTTTCCGTGTGGTTATAAGGGTTACAGATATAGTTAATAGGTTTGTCATTGTTGGAGACTAACCAGCTATTCTTAATATTGAATTGTTCTGAAGCATTGTTTAATAATCTAATCTTGTGTGTCCGACATTTATGGCACATGTGGCTAGTGAAAACGTTTATTGATACACTAGAGTTAAAATCATAATTAATTAATTAATAATTAATCAATTAATAATTTTTATTCTATACCTTTCTAATGCAATTTTAAGGAAATCATAGCTTTTTTTTCCTACTTTCTTTTTCTTATTCATTAAATATACACATAATAAAACATAGATTATAATGAATTAAATTTAAAAATAAAAAGAACAAATCCCCGAGAAGGTTTATACTTAAACTTGATTTTGCTTTCAGTGGGTCCTTCTCACTTGTAGCCTTATAAGCTATTGTATCGTCGAAGTGAATGATACTTAGTGAAGAATGAGTATTTAATATATTTATTCAGTACCGGTATCCTGTGTTAATGAATACATACAAAAAAAGACACAATTCAATAAGTTAAGAGAATTCACCAGAATTTGAGGAGGGTCAAAATGCGGTATAGCCAAACGAAGTAAGATCAAACCGAATTTTTATCAGCTTATTAAATCAACGGCATTTGTCGCACGCCCCACTAAACGGGTGAGTGTGGCACAAGGCCTTTTTTAAGGTTGGTCCAGGCGCAGCCAAAACATGCCCGGCATTCAGGCGCCAGGCGATAAACCTAGCCATCTGTGTAAGGTTAGAGCCTGAGGAGACGGCCCCCTGTGGCCCGAGGTATATCAGTCTTGGCTATGTGACACGAATGCCAGGCCTCCTCGTCACTCGCGCCAGGCAGCCTCGGCTGACTACCATATCCAGAGACGTGACACACCCGACCAGATCCGTGACGTTGACACCAAGTCCGGCCGAAGTGTGCCCCATCTACTGGATCCAGCCCTCGATGTATTTAATCGTAGGCTATTCATGGCTATGAGCCAGTCCAACAGGTAGAGTGCTGAAGTGGGGTTTAGCCTCTCTACAACATAAGCGTTATAAGCAGTAAGGAGAGAGCAAACCTGGAATGGTAAAAAGGGTGGATAGGTTGAGAAGAAAATGTATCACTATGTAGGTGATCCACCAAGCAGACGATGTCTGTTTTGGCGCGAAACCAAACAAAGGGTTTGGACTCGAGATCTCGATGCGACCGGAAGTAGGCATGAGAAGGCCAGTAGGAGTTGGACAAAGGAACTCACAGAAGTCAGTTAGCGAAGGGTGACGCGAGTCGACACTGGACAGCAGAAGTGACCAGTCGGCATGAGAGAGAGTCCAGAGCAGTGAGGGAAGGCCGTTCAAGATGGGTTGACATTCCTAGTAGCTTTTTAGAAATTTCGCTTGATATCCACGCTAGCGTTAGTCTACATATGCACAAGGGAATGCAATGTTACATAACTCCTCTTCTTGCACTTTGAGTTAACCCAAGCATATTGTTCGTTTGTTCTTTGTTCTTTCCTCCCACTCCTTTGATTGTATTTCTTGTAGCTATGAAGAAATGTGCGATGCTCCTATCGGAACCACTCGTTGATCACCGGCCAAGAAGTGAAATGTTTCGAAGAAGTTGATGTAACGGGCGGGGGCGAGGGGGTATCATCAGAACAAGACGAAGAGAAAAACTTGGGAAAAGTGGAAAAAGAATAATAAAAAAGTAGAATCAGGCTAAAGAGAGGTCAGTGCAATGTGGATTCAAAATTCCGGAGTAAGATATATTTTCTTTTTCAAAAATATATTTTCTTTTTCAAAAATATATTTTCTTTATAAAAAATATTTTTTCGTTTTCAAAAATATATTTTCTTTTTCAAAAATATATTTTCTTAAAGTGCTTATAAATATTTATCAAGATCAGTAAAGATCAAGAACAAATAGACATAGAAGATAAAGTTTCACCAATATTTTATTTTATTTTATTTTCTAGTTTATATTTTCATTTTTTTTTTATATTGGTAAAGGTCCGTGTATGCCATGAAAAACAGTATTCGAAACACCGGCTTTTTACAGGGTGAAGGTCCGTGTATGCCATGAAAAACAGTATTCGAAACACCGGCTTTTTACAGGGTGAAGGTCCGTGTATGCCATGAAAAACAGTATTCGAAACACCGGCTTTTTACAGGGTGAAGGTCCGTGTATGCCATTAAAAACAGTATTCGAAACACCGGCTTTTTACAGGGTGAAGGTCCGTGTATGCCATGAAAAACAGTATTCGAAACACCGGCTTTTTACAGGGTGAAGTTCCAGTAATGCTGGCGCTTTGGGAAATGCGGAGAACCCCTTCATTGTCACCGCTTCCAGATCCACTCTGACCCGGAGTGGTAGCACCTGATAGGGTCCTATCTATGGGTCAAATATAAGTTTGACATTTATACTGAGTGCAAACAAATAACTTATGCTAAACTGAATTGGTTGAAATAGAACTGTTTGATCATCTAACTGTGTGTAAACAAATGACTTTTTTAATTGGATGGTTAGGGATACATAGCAATACCTGGAACCCCTTACCTGTCTGCAAATGAATGAGTAATTTTTAGTAGAATTATTTGTGCAGTATTTAAAAATCTTTCACTGTGTACATAAATTGAATTATTTGTATTACATAACAATACCTGGAACCTTTTGCCTCCATGCAAATGAATAAATAGTGTTGAATAGAATAATTAGCGTTAAATAGCAATACTTGTAACCACTTCACTGTGTGCAAACAAATCATTAATATCGAATAGATAGCAATAATGGAATACATTCAACAGTCGAAACACTAGCAATACTAGTGTGCAAATAAATTACTTATAACTAATCTTAAAATGAAAAAATGAAATTACCTTCTCTGTTTCGGAGAGGTAGCATCTGTTAGAGTACTATCTATGAGTCAAATAGAACTGTTTAACATTTAAACTGAGCACAAGCAAATAACTTCTGCTAAATTGAATTGTTTGAAATAGAACTGCTTCATCATTTAACTGTGTGTATCGACAAAATGCGTTTACAAATCGTGTATTTAATATATATGTAAAAACAAGATTTGGCATTAAATAACTAACAATTGTCGGTATGCCCTAAAACCAAAACCGAACGAAACCAAAGAAACTAAAGCAAAACCAATGTACAAGAGTTGCCCAATCGGCTGGGACTGTAGAATACACCGACTGCTTCTCTGCAGTGGGGTAAGACCACCCCCTTAGCGAGTTTCCTAGATATGACCCTAAACAATCTGATGGTGAGGTTCCAGTAATGCTGGAGCTTTGGAGAAGGCAGAATACTCCTTCATTATCATCGCTGCCAGATTCACTGTGGCCCGGAATGGTAACAGCTGATAGGGTCCAGTTTATGGGGAAAATAGAACTAAACGGCGAACTTATGCTAAACTGAATTATTTGTAATAGAACTGCTTTGACATATAACTGTGTGTAAACAAAACTATACTTATACTAAACTAAAATAGAAGTGTTTATTTGTATAAAAATTTATTTGGCATTAAATAACCCAGAAAGGGTGATATGCCATAAAGCACAAACAAACAAACAACGTATAAGAGAGAAATAAACAAATCAACTTCGATTTGGGATTCTATTATAGAAATGCTCATCAAATAAATGATCGATGCTTGAATCATTAATACGATAATTTCTAAATTCACTTTTATCATTCTTTTCAGGGAATAAGTTAGTATAAAAAGACGCGAAAAGAGGAAATGTATGAATATTAAATACAGTTTCTTTCTCAAAAACTGACGCTTACAGAAAATTCTTTGATGTCATTAGAACAAATACAAATTATCAGCCTATGAAGGGGCGCAGTGACCTTTGATCTATTGCCAGAAGTAAAACATCAAAGAAAAAATTGAAGCAACAATAACAGAAATGCTTGAAAGCATTTACTAAACACTATATATATATATATATATATATACAGAGAGAGAGAGAGAGAGAGAGAGAGAGAGAGATTGATTGATTGATGTCTTTTTTTGGGGAAAAATATAATACCTAAAGAGGCAGGAACTACTTTCCTAGGTTTCATCTACCGGTTCAACAGGATAATTGTAAGAAAAGAGGGTTGCAAAAACGACATTTTATTGATAAAACGGCCACCAGAAAGATTTTAAAAATTAGCATAAAAAATAGAGGTCGCTTTATTAATGAAATGTCG
Organism: Sepioteuthis lessoniana; assembly: GCA_963585895.1. NCBI lineage: Eukaryota > Metazoa > Mollusca > Cephalopoda > Myopsida > Loliginidae > Sepioteuthis > Sepioteuthis lessoniana. The sequence continues at coordinate 24,937 of CAUZXS010006045.1, forward strand.
TTTGGGCCAATCCTCTTTAGTCAGAATTATCCTGTGAATCCGGTAGGTGAAACCAAGGTACGTAGTTTTTGTCTCTTTCGGTATTCTAGTTTTGTTCTACTTTGTATAGCACTTATAAGTCTTAGTTTAGGTAATTTTGTGGTTGTTTTTTTTTTTTGCAGGGGGTGGGGACTAGACATTGCGGTGCTGGTTGATTATTTTCAAGCAGTACGGTTATTTTTAGTATTTTCTTTTTTGATTGAATTTTTTCCCAAGTTATCAACTTGTGTAATATTTTTTGATTCACAAATTGCATCTTCAGTTTAGTTTTCATGCCGCAACAGTAATAGAAATAGATTTAAAAATAAAAGATAAAATAATATATATATATATATATATATATATATATATATATATATATATATATATATATATATATAAATATAAGTTGTTTAGGCGACTTTAGTCGAGGGCGATCCGAAGAACCCCATTTCATTTGATTTCCTGGGCTTTTCCATTTACCCTTGATCCGTACCTTATAACACTGAGCGTTAAGCAAGGAGGCATCAAGTACCATTTTTGAGTCTTTGGTATGACAAGACTTGGGATTGAACTTCGTTCTCTCGGACCATTGGCGAACGCTCTAACCATCATGTCAATGGGCTGGTGTTTTTTTTTTAAAAGACAGAAAAATAGGGTTTTCCCGTTTACGAACAAGTGGACGTAAATCAGGATTGAACGAATGTAGGAATCAATCAAATGATTCTTGCGCTTTTTTTCTATGTCTAGAGCCATTGTCAAGAATGGTACAGTTTGTTCTAATACAATTTAGACACGGTTAATTTCGATTATTTCACGCCATTTCAAGAATAGTGTGTACTGGCTTTTTCACGCATTTGGTAAACAGTTAGCATCGGCCATAGAAGCATCGGTTGACTGAGTGCTACGGTCGCAGTACAAACAAAAATGGTATTAGTCAGTTTGATTCGGTTAATGTTACGTGGCAGATTGAAAGGAGGTGGTCTCGGTCTCTAATTGTTAAATGCATTTGGAACTCCTCGTCCATATCCGAAGGAGAACTTGTTGTGGGTTGTTTTTTAAGTGAAGGCCTCAAGTATTTTGTGTCATAGTTTTACTGTTGGATTGGTATATATATATATATATATATATATATATATATATATATATATATATATATGTATGTATGTATGTATATATATTCACTGGTTTGGTTTGGTTTGGTTTCTTGTTAAATGGCTTTTCAACCTTCTCGGGTTATTAAATTCCAAAGCTATTCTTGTAGAAGAACAGCGGTGATACTGTTCAACCCACAGCTAGGAAATAAGTTAGTTCATATCTTTTTAAAGGGGATTAGTCCGAGAGTGAATGAAATAGCGCAACGAACACACTCACCCATACGCGTGCACACACACACACACACACACACACACACACACACACACACACACATATATATATATATATATATATATATATATATACTGAATGTATCATAAATGATGAAAAGTATTGAATTTACAGCTAAGTAAATCTAATACCGGACATTGGCATGATGGTTTGAGTGTTCGCCTATGCCCCGGGAGACCTCGGTTTAAGGTCGAGTCATGCCAAAGACTTTAAAAATGGTACTTATGTCTCCTTGCTTAACACTCAGCATTATAAGGTAGGGATCAAGGGTAAAGTGGAGAAATCCAGGGAAAGGAGTAGCGCCCTCCCCTACACCTTGGTGTAGTAGCTATCGAAAAGGGAGTCTTCGGGTCACCCTCGACTATGGTCGTTAACTTTACTTACTTAAATCTTATGCTATAAGATTAGTCACCTGACAACATTGTACTCACAGAGAAGTGTAGACTCTATTTTGAAGTTAAAAGGATTGTTTCATGCGCTTATGCCATTCAAATAGCCATTTTTTTTTTGTGTTGTATCAGTCAGTTACGTTATATTCCAAGGACGAACGGATTTTTCCAAAGTTTTTAAAAATGTGAGAAAGGATTTTGATGTGAAATTTTCCCTATCAAAGCTTCTATCCTATCACGTCTATCATATCACGTTTAGTCAATAAATTCTCTGAGAGTTCTTGAATTAATGTGTTAGACAATGAACAATTTTGAGATTTTTTTCGGAATAATAGTCTCCTTTTTTTTATAACCGTATAAAATTCTTTCATTTGTATTTAAGGTCACGATTATAATCATAATAATTAGCAATAACAAAAAACGTCTATGAAGCTCTTTTATTCTTTATTAAAAAAATCTGGGATTATTAACAAAGGAAATTTTGATTGCAATTGCCTATTCTTTTATTTTAGGCATTTCAATGATATAAATGATAAATATAAATGAATTAAATCCAGTAAACAGAAATGCTGAGGTATATATTAACACAACCTCTCGGCACAAGGACAGTTTTTTTGAGTGAAGTTCAATAAGTTCGAATTCAGAGTTTTACTTCTCTTAGACCAGTTGCCATATCGAGGTTAAAGAGCCTAGTTTTTCCAGCTATTTAACCATAGATGGAGGGAGAATAGTTGGAGTCATACCTTTCCCAAAGATATTAACGCTGTG
>CAUZXS010006045.1:30000-47500 GCA_963585895.1 Sepioteuthis lessoniana
GAGAGATCCTAGAAAACCAAAAAGATCTTTTAAATAGTACTAGACAGTTGTGATTGATTTCTGTATTCTTTTTTCTTCAAAGAAAAATAAAATTTCAGGCAAATCGATAGTAATTCATTTTTAATCAACTTCTTTCCTTTTTCTCCTCATTCTTCAATTACCGAATCGTATATCCACAGATAGCTGCAATTAAAATCTTTACAACGACTTTTGGGATAAAATTTTAATGATCAAAACAGCAGAAGAAAACTGCTCGAAATGATTATTTCCAGCTTACCTATCTAATTTATCATCTCATTGCAACTAAGAGTGATGTCGGTGTCGATCATTTCAGGTTTTATGAACCTGCCTCCTAAACCACTTCCTTGTTAGAAATTACCCTGTCCATAAAATACATTTCTAGATCAATTTACATCAAGGATACATTTTTACCCATTCTGATTCCGATCACTATTGAAAAGTTACAATATATTGTGAAATCGCTAAAGACAGATATTAAATATCATAGTAGTTAGGCATTCGTATATCACCGACTGAATCCCGTGCAAAAGGGTTATTGTGGGTATAACGCTAAACTTAATCCTGATGTGAGACTCCAATTAGGAAATTTGGGTGACATTATGAACATAAAACGAGGTATACTCGAAAAGAAGCGTCGTGTGAGCAGAGAAGCAGATTTTAAATAAATTTTATTGAATTCAAAAATCATATTTTATTTATTTACAATTAATATCCATTTATATATATATATATATATACATATCAGAATTTGACACTCAATGACCCTTAAGAGGTTAATTTGCCATAAAACCCAACCATTACCAACCTAAAAATATGCGTTTACAAATCATATATATAATATATGTGTAAAAAGGCTCTGGCATTAAATAACCTATAGAGGTTGATATGCCTTTAAATCCAACCAACCAACCAACCAATCAAAAATTATAAAAACTGGCCGAATTGAAATAATTATGATAAATAAGATATATATTATATAATATTAATATGTCAATAGATGAAATACATTTATAAAGAAATACATGTGGCATCCCAGTGGCGCAGTGGCTAACGTGCTTGACTGAGACATCTTAATGAAGCAAGTTCGAACTCCAGTCGCGCGCTTTCGTCCACTTAAAATAAACAATGAAACCCCCTTATTTCCTAACTCTGAGTTAAAAAGTAACACTACTGTCCGTGTAAATCCACCAAGATTGATATACCATTAAACGAAGAAACCTGAGCTAACTTAAAAGCATCTAACAGAAATTCAAATAGAGTTGTAAGTAGTAAATTGTAGTTGTCTTTTTTATTCTATTTTTACTTCTTTGAATGATTCATAAAAAAATTAGAATCATATTCAGCAAATAAACCAGTTTTTCTTATTAAGATTTTGAGAAATCAAACCGTCTTTTATAAAAGATTAATATTGTACGCATAAACAGTATATATATTTTTTTCTTTTCTTTTTTTTTTTTGATTATATGGTGTGGTCGTACCAAAATCCTCAACAATAACCAACGAAGGTCGAAAGTACTTATACCCAGGTTACTACATCAGAGATTTAGGACAATTATTAACCAGTCTCATCGTCAGTTGGGACATCTCGCTCACAACTATGAAATGGTTGATTAAAAAAAAAAAAAATCAGCTAAAAATCTTTAATGAAGTATGCCCATAACAAAATGCCTAAATTCTCTCGCAGTCGCTCTCTCTCTCTCTCTCTATATATATATATATATATATCTTTTATTTTGTAGATGAAACATTGTCGATCAATATTATCAGTTACTTCTTTCATATTATTTTCATTCAATTCTTTTTTTTAAAATTTCGGTTGTTTTTGTCATAACTCTCTTGGGTTCTTGCTTCTACGATTGCGAGGAACTGTGCGTATCGGAGACAGCAATAAAGAAATTAATAATGTTTCCTACACAAAAAAATAAACAAATGAAAAAATCCCATATCTTATTTAATTTTTTTTTCATTTTTACATGACTATCAGTTATTATTAATAATAATTTTGACCAATATTTCATGGCATATTTTCAAAAGCTTTCCAACTAATTTATTTCTATGGCCGCGAGAAACAGCGCGTACCAGAAAAAAACAATAAAGGATAAGATGTCGATGAAACCCGAAATCACACCCCCTCTTTGTCTTGGAGAAGCCTGGTTATCTTGAGAGGCTGCTTTACTCACTAAGCTACAAAAGGGTATTGCTGAAGCCTGAATCCCACTTATAACTCATCCTCGACTTCGTCTCTCAATCTATCACTTCAAGGTTGTTATTGTTTTTACACCAACATCTGAAGCTTTTAGTCAAACAAAAAGGACAGGTTAATTGAATAGCATCCAGTTTTGTATGGTCAGTGTATCAACCTAAAAAGTCAGGTGATACTGTAAAATATTGCTAGAATGTCCTTGTTTGAAGATTATGTTCCAGGCCGAAACAAGACTTGACTTAAAGGTTCAGAGTCTGATTAAGACTTTATTAAGATCACTATAGCAAATTTATATCAGCATTATATAAATATATATTCGCTCTGATGATGGAGTTTAGACTACGCTGAGGGCATCGTATATAAATGGTTTGGCTTCTTTGTTTAATGGCATATCAACCTTTTTAAGGTTATTTAGTGCCAAAGCCATTCTCCTAGAAGAACAGTAGCGCTACTATTTAACCCAGAGCTGGGAGGATAAGATGGTTCATACTTTTCCCAAGGGTATTTTCCCGAAAGTGAACGTAATAACGAGACTGGAGTATGAAGTCGCTCACTACGATTCCGCAGTACATCGCTTTAACCATTATACTACGAGGACCCCCACCCAATATATAGATGGGTAGGAACTTACCCAAATGGAGTATTCTGATTATGACAACTCAACAAAAATAAGGGAAACAAAATTAAATATTCTGAAAAAAAAAACTGAGAACAATTCCACGTAAGAGTGAGCGAGTGAGCGAAAGAGAGAGAGAGAAAGAGAGAGAGAGAGAGTTCAATTTGATACCGTTTCTGCTTCGAACTATTGAACAAATAAATAACATGAGTCACATCCGTTACGAGGTTATATATTACACTTGAAGTGCACCGGAGAATGTACTGGTTGAAACGTTGGGTGAATTCACTTGTCTTTTATCTTTATCTTGCCTTTAAGATTAGTTTGAAAAGGTTTTAAGAAAATGAATCCTTTGTAACCAGAAAATATTTTCTGATGACCCAAAATTGAGTCAAACTCCATAATTCAAGAAACGTAAGCTGCGTAGAAGTGTTTCAAGCAGAAGCTGTATAGCTATAAGGGGGGGGGAAGAAAAACATCTGAGAGTCGATCTACACAGCTGATATCCTACGCAGAATATCTTTCTTGTAAATACAGCATAAGAAGAAAAAAAAACAAAAAACAAAAGCAAAAAACAACAGCTGCATTGATAAGTTACATCGACATAGATTGATGCGTAATAAGGAGATCAAAGAAAGCAAATTCATGTAAACAGATTACGCAGCTCGTTTCAAATTCTAAACAACTTCCGATTGAGGTCAAAGTGGATTCATTCAATCGGAAGCAATACCAAAATAATGAGAAACAAACGTGGCAACCTGAAATAGCCACCATTATCGTACATCGAAACTAATGAGCCTTTTCCGCCACCAAGGATAGCGATAGTAATACATGGCTAATGTCTGTTGTCAACCAAGAACTTTGTCGTCTGCAGTTCATGAATTATTTACAAAGAGACGAAGTCCAATCAGCAACGAATAACAGGTGTCGGAATTATTACAGAAGTATTTATTATTGGTTCGTTGGACGAAACAACAAAAGGGAAGTGGGAAAACGCAAAGAAAAGAAACTCAAACTAATAATATAGAAATAAAAAAGGTACTTTAGGTAAAACAGGAAGATAGTAAAAGCAGTTATGCTATATAAACGATATATCCATAAGGTTTGAATCGACAAAAGAACTAAAATAGTCATATGAAGTAATTTAATGCAAAATAAAATATCCCCCAAACTTCAAGGAATAGAAATGTTGGCTTAAGAAATAGAAACGGAGAATCGAGTTCAAAACCTAGATGAGGCTATTTGAATTTCCCATAGTGCTTATACCCTTGGGAAAGGTATGGATCCAGGTATTCTCTTTCCAGCTATGGGAAAATGGCAAGGTAGACGAAGCTTTTTAATTTTGCTATGGAAACCGCTCTAGGAGAAGGAAAACTCTGAAATCAAATCTGTTAAACTCAGCTCAGAATTTTACCTCGTGTCGCATTTTGTTCGTGAAGAGGGGTTGAATAGATACGTACATATATGTAATATAATGGCCGAGGGACTCCATTTTATGCCTTTGGAGTTTAGTTAGGCTGAGAACCTTTCCGCTCGGTGCATTGGTTACTTAGGTGCAACATTAACGCAGGGGTTCACGCGCGAGTGCGAGCGGAGCAGACGTGTCACTCAAAGATGTCACAATAGCCCGAGATGGAAAACGGAGCTAGCAAGTGCGAATGACGTCACGCACCGGAAGCGCGCGGAGGATTTGGGGAATTTGAAGAAAGTTAGTAGAGTTGAAGGCAGTTGTTAAAACGGGTGCGTTAAAGGTTCCGGAGGCCACGACCCGTCATACCCCAGTCTGCTACGACCTACCTGCTGTGACAGGCGTGTGTCAAACAGTCAGCTCTCACACACACACCCCGTCACCACCGAGAGGAAGGGAGAAGAAGGAACCTTTCGAGTTGCAGTGATCATAGCTGAATAAAAACGACTGCTATATTTTTTCCCTTACCTTTGAGTTGGAGTATTTCTTTTTCTGCGGACTTCTTTCTTTACTGCACAAAATGTTGGTCCTATGGTACATATATAATTTACTATACCTAGCTTAGTCTGTGTACAAGTACAGATGTGTGTGTATATATATATATATATATGGTGAGTAAAACAATGCCACGTCAGACACATAGTAATGAAACTGGTTGATTTTTATGTCTTCAATTTGGCAACCCTGATTGAAAATCACCTGTTTAATATTAACTTTGCACATGTGGGAAAACATCAAGTTCATGTTTGCTTCTCAGAAATTTTTAAAACAAAGCTTTTGAAAATGCAAACATATAAGCAAACATCTTTAACGTTTGTTAACCCCAGATAGATAAGAAAATAAGAAGTTAAATTAGGGCATTAAATTTTCCAAGCACTGTCAACATCTCTTCCACTTCCAACTTTATTGATGGAGGGGTGACAAGGTTAGTAGAAAGTGAATTCGATTTTGGAAAACGTTTATATTACGTGTCTGATGATAGTGAACACTTAGTGAAACATGATAGCAACGCGAAAAGACTGTTTGTGCATGAAATCCTCTGTTCAAAAGATTTTTAAGGTTTTAACACGTATATGCGGTTCCATATAACTTTAAAATGGTAAACAAGTTATTTTCAATCCTAAACCTACCTTTACACAAACACATATATAGTCATCCACAGACAGATCTGTTTCGTTCTATCAGACCTCATCAGTGTGGCTAGACAGTATCTCCCCGTAGCTAGGATCGAAACCCGGTTGACTCAAACACCAAGCCAAAGCTTCAAACCATTTAGCCACGAGGAGATATTAGCTACGAAGTACATTTTAAACGGTTATGAATCACAATTACTATTGTTTACATACATCCGTTTATATATATATATATATATATATATATATATATATATATGTGTGTGTGTGTGTGTGTGTGTGTGTGTGTGTGTGTTGAGGAGTAGAAGGAACTCCAGTTTGATGACAAATCTTGGGTGAAGGCAACCTTTCTAGGAGATGTTAAAACCAAAATCAAAACTGGAGAAGGAATCTTCAGTATTAAACCTCGGCTGACTTTTCATGTAAGTGCATTTCACTAAAAACCAACGACGTACAGATATTTTACCACCTTATCATTTTAAGTATATGCATATTTTTCACAAGTTGAATTAGTTATTAATAAAGATATTTGTCTTGTAATTTCGGTGGTTGATACGGCCATCAAGATACGGTAGTCATATATATATATATATATATATATATATATATATATGTGTGTGTGTGTGTGTGTGTGTGTGTGTGTGTGTTCACACGGCACACATAATTTCGTCTGCGGGCAGATAGATAAGATGAATGAATGATTTGATGAATAGGAGAGAGAGAGAGAGAGAGAGAGAGAGAGAGAGAGAGAGAGAGAGAGAGAGAGAGAGAGAGAATGTAAGAAAGAGTCATTCAAAGCCATACATACATATACACATACATGCATACGCACGTAAGTTGGTAGATTAGTAGGTTGGTAGATTAGTAGGTTGGTAGGTTGGTAGATGGATACGATTTCATAAAATACAGCTAGCTTTCCTTTTTCTTTTTCTTTTTCTGCCCTTTCTTTTTTTTTTCTTTTTTCAACGTATCTTTCGCTTTCTTTCCATTTTTTCTTTCCTTTTCTATCTTTGTTCCTTTCCTCTTGAATTCTTTATTTCTTTTCTTCTCCCTTTTTACTTTGGTCTTTTTTCTTTATCAATTGATAGATAAATAGGAACAGAGTGTGATATATATATATATATATATATATATATATATATATATATATATATATATATATATATATAAAGAGAGAGAGAGTGAGTGAGAGAGAGGGGGGTTCATCTTGTACTGTTCATTACACAGACTAATCTGTAAATCATTTAAGATCAACTTTCACAGAATGACTATAAAAACCATTGGATTGTGATACATAATGATCAACTTTAGATAGATAGATAGTGTCAGACTAAGATAAATTGTACCATAGATAGATAGATAGATAGATAGATAGATAGATAGAAAGAAACGTACAATGAGATAGATAGATAGATAGATAGTGTCAGACTAAGATGAATTGTACCATAGATAGATAGATAGATACGTACAATGAGATAGATAGATAGATAGATAGATAGATAGGAACGGATTGTGGCAGATAGATAGATAGATAGATAGATAGAAACGTACAATGAGATAGATAGATAGATAGATTCAGACTAAGATAAATTGTACCATTGATAGATAGATAGATAGATAGATAGATAGATAGATAGATAAAGTCAGACTAAGATAAATTGTACCATAGATAGATAGATAGAAACGTACAATGAGATAGATAGATAGATAGATAGATAGATAGATAGATAGATAGATTGAAACGTACAATGAGATAGATAGATAGATAGATAGATAGAAAGAAAGAAAGAAACGTACAATGAGATAGATAGATAGATAGATAGATAGATAGATAGATAGATAGATAGTGTCAGTCTAAGATAAATTGTACCATAGATAGATAGATAGATACGTACAATGAGATAGATAGATAGATAGATAGATAGATAGATAGATAGTGTCAGACTAAGATGAATTGTACCATAGATAGATAGATAGATACGTACAATGAGATAGATAGATAGATAGATAGATAGATAGAAACGTACAATGAGATAGATAGATAGATAGATTCAGACTAAGATAAATTGTACCATTGATAGATAGATAGATAGATAGATAGATAGATAGATAGATAAAGTCAGACTAAGATAAATTGTACCATAGATAGATAGATAGAAACGTACAATGAGATAGATAGATAGATAGATAGATAGATAGATAGATAGATTGAAACGTACAATGAGATAGATAGATAGATAGATAGATAGATAGAAAGAAAGAAAGAAACGTACAATGAGATAGATAGATAGATAGATAGATAGATAGATAGATAGATAGATAGATAGATAGATAGATAGATAGTGTCAGTCTAAGATAAATTGTACCATAGATAGATAGATAGATACGTACAATGAGATAGATAGATAGATAGATAGATAGATAGATAGATAGATAGATAGTGTCAGTCTAAGATAAATTGTACCATAGATAGATAGATTGTAAATAATTTTCATTGATGAGACATCTTCGGAAGTTGTTGCACCAGAAGTGTCGGTCCCAAAGTCTCGGATGTAATAACAAAGGCAACAGAACAGGAATGAAAATATAATACAGCTAAATGAAAGACTGGCCAGTACACGTAAACAACACTATTCAGCAAAAATTCTCCTTGGAAACTAACGTTCAATATCATCGATGAATAATTGAAACTTTAATGACAATAATAGTTTGAAAGCAAAATGAAACTCACTAAATAAATTATGTCACTGACGTCAAATCGGTTTTATGTCACGTTTTTACCCGGTCAAACAAAAGATACTTTGAAAACTAAACCAGACAAACCTTGATACATCTGAGGAAGGCCGGAGAACACATCGACCTTAACATTGGGTCAATAATACCGAAACTGAATATACTGAGCAAAAAATCTATTGAATATTATCATTCATAATTTTAGAATAATAGACAATCCGAGGAAGGCCGGAGAATAAGTAGATTGGAAAATAATAAGAACAAAAATGAAGATATCAGCTGATGGTATCATTACAACCTGCAGGATATGTGGGAATTCTACTTAAAAAATTTTTTTTCACTTATTTTGACGCATAAAATTACAATTCTTTTAGATTAAACAGCAAACAAAAATTCACCTTTAAAATACATTCGTTTGTATAATAATTTTTGTGTAAATCATATTATAGTTTATCCTCTATTTATCTATTTATTAATTCATTCAATATTTACTCCTTGGGAGTTTGTCACATCGGCGTTAGCTGATGGTCTTTCATTGAAGTCTGAGTGGTAGTTAGTTTCCTCAAGTCCCCAGGACTCTTCTCAGTATTCTTGCCGATCTCAATAATGTACAAGTTTGGATGGTCTCCACTCGTCCTCTTATTTCTAAGTCCTTCAGTGCTTTGAATAATACTCCAATGACTCTAACAAGAGCACCAATTACAATTGGTATAAACGTCACTTTCATGTTCCACTGTTTTTTTTCAATTCCCTGGCAAGGTCGAGGTATTTATCTTTCTTTTCATTTTCTTTCAATTTTACTCTTCCAAGTCCCCCAGTCCCTTTAGTAATCCTTTAGTTATTGTTCCAAACGCACCAATTACAATTGGTATAATTGTCACCCGCATGTTCCATAGTTTTTTCGATTCTCTAGCAAGGTCGGGGTACTTATCCTTCTTTTCACATTCTTTCAGTTTTATACTGTGGTCAGCCGGGACAGTAACGTTGACAATTTTGCAAGTTCTCTTTTATTATTATTATTATTATTATTATTATTATTATTATTATTATTATTATTATTATTATTCAACCCATATGGCTGGGGCTGTAGAATACACCAACTGCATCTTTGCAGAGTGGTAAGACAATCAAACGATCGTCATGGATAAAACTAAAAACCTTCATTGTCATTACTCTCGGATCCACTCTGACCCGGAGTGGTAGTACTTGATACGGTTCCATCTGTGAGTCAAGTAGAAGTATCTAATTATTTTCTATACTTAAAATGATTAAACTGTGTGCAAACAAATGACTGTTCAATCGAATTATTAATATTACATAACAATACTAGGAACCATTTAACTGTGTTTAAAAGAATGGACAGTGTTGAATAAAATTACAAGTGTTAAATAGCAATATTTGAAACCATTTAACTGTCTGCAAATAAAACTATTATTATAAGACAGACATACAAGAAAAAAATTACCTGTGTGCAAACGAATGAGTTCAGGCTCGTTTAAAAATCGTTCCCAAGAAATAATTCGTTCACAAATCATATATATTAGATGTATATGTATAAACAGGATATGGCTTCAAATAACCAACATGGGTTGATATGCCATAAAATACAACCGAACAACTAATCTATCTATGTATTATTATTATTATTATTATTATTAACTCAGTGCTCATATCCTTACAAAATAAATAAATAAATGAGGGTAATTAGAATATATATATATATATATATATATATATATATATATACGAAGTGTAGACTTTTTTCGTATGGGCACTTTTATTGATAGTCCACGCATAAAACTCTAGTCCCCTTCGAAATAATATCCTCCGGCTGCAATGCACTTGTTGTACCGTTCCAACAACTTTTGGAAGGCCCCATGGAAGTCCTCTTGTGTGAGAGTGTCAATGACCTTCGTCACAGCCTCTTTCATCTCATCAATTGTCTCATAACGACAGCCTCTGAGCTTAGGAAATAAGCAAAAGTCACGGGGAGCAAGGTCTGGGCTATAGGGAGGGTGAGGAACTATCTTGATGCCCATCTTGGTCAAATAGTCTGTGACAAGGATGTAATTGTGGACTGGTGTATTGTCCTGGTGGAAATGCCACTGACCCGATTTGAAGAGTGCTGGCCTCTTCCGACGGAATCTCTTCCTGAACTCCCTTAAAACCTCAACATAGTAACCCTAACCCCAACCCTTTGGCCAATCAACTCTGGTGTATCCTATTTACCAACCCCTCCGCTCGGGCAGGATATGACACAAGGTCAATTTTTTAAGCGGAGTTTAACAGGTTTGAATTCAGAGTTTTCCTTCTCCTAGACTAGTTGCCTAACCAAGGCTGAAGAACCTAGTCTATCCTACTATTTACCCATAGCTGGAGGGGGAATAATTGGATTCATACCTTTCCCAAGGGTATTAGTGCTATGTGAAATGCAATCAGTATCGTCCAGGATTTGAACTCGTATCAACTCTGGTGTATTGACTTCCTTACTCCTCCCACACCTGACCTCATCCCTTACAGACTCCCTGCCTTCCTTGAATCTCTTAAGCCACGCAAAAACTGATGCTCGATTCATGCAAGATGGTCGAAAAACAGTCTGAAGCATTCCATACGTTTCTGTGACATTTTTTCCAAGTTTAAAACAGAATTTTATTGCATATCGTTCTTCTAAAGTGTCACATTGCATTTTTGAAGTTCACCAGCTGTGACAATCAGGCTTTAGTAGGCGGGCAAGGAGAAAGAATTTCGGATTAAAGTTATCTTACGACAAGAAAAATGATCTCAATAAGAAAAGAATTTAAGAATGATGTCTGTAATTTTTTATGAAACATATTAACAGAAAAACAACAGTTATATATATATATGTGTGTGTGTGTGTGTGTGTGTGTGTGTGTGTGTGTGGTGTGTGTGTGTGTGTGTGTGTGTGTGTGCTTAGGAAGTATATATATATATATATTTCATTAAATAATAGTGGCAAATTTTGTCTGTATAATTCATTCAAGATCCTTTCAAGTTTCCTTATAAGTGTCTTAGTTTCAGGTTGGAATAGACACTTATCAGGAAACTTGAAAGGATCTTAAATAAATTATACAGACAAAATTTGTCTTTATTTAATGAAACATGCTGATATAAACGACTACTTCCTAAGCACACACACACACACACACACACACACACACACACACACACACACACACACACACACACACACACACATATATATATATATATATATATGAACTTTCCATATCTATCATGAAGGCAAGTAGTTATTGACGAAGCCTATGGGTGCCTACCAAGCTAAGCAAGAAAATTTTCACGGTTGAGGTCAAGTCTCATATGGTGCCCCATTCATACGTCCTTGTGATACATCTATGCAAAAATACTACGTAAATAACTGAAGATAGCTACCCAGTTTAACTTGTTCATGATCTATCTATCTATCTATCTATATATCTATCTTGTTGACAAGTGTTTTGCTAATGGATAGATTAACACTCAGCATTATAGATTCTTAAAACAGTATAAATATGATGTAAAACATCACTAAAGTTCATGATCTTATAAGTTATGAGTACTTTCAACCCAAATCGGTCATTTATACGGAGGGAAGTAGTTAAAGTTGCAAATGAATTTATTATTAAGGAGGATGTTTGTATAATTTTTAAAATTTTCTCATTATACGGTATTGTGTACTTGATATACGTTCCGTTCCTAAATCACAACGGTGTCCTATTGCTGTTTTTACTATTACAGATTTGGTTGAGATGGGTTTCTTTGTTTTATGGCAAATCAACATTCTTGGATTATTCAATGTCGAAGAAATCCTTGTAGTAGCACTATTTAACCCATAGTTTGGTTGATAAGGGGATTCATATCTTTTCCCAGTCCGAAAGTGGACGTAATAGGGCGAGCTTTGTTAGTATTTTCCTTTTTCTTAAATCTCTCACTCACTCACTAACTCACTCTCTCTCTCTCTCTCTCTCTCTTTCTCTCTCTCTCTCTCTTGTTTGTTTGGGTTTATGGCATATCAACCTTTGTAGGTTATTTAATGCTAAATCCATTTTTATACAAATAATCCGTTCTATTTCAAACAATTCAGTTTAGCGTAACTACACAGTTTAATTGTCAAAACATTTCTATTTCAAGCAATTTAGTTTAGTCAAATAGTTCTGATTCACACCATTAAGTTTAGTATAAGAATAGTTTTTGTTTACACACAGTTTAATTTTCAAAAACATTTCTATTTCAAGCTATTCAGTTTAGTTAAACAGTTCTAATCAAAACAATCCAGTTTAGTATAAGTATAATTTTTGTTTACACACAGTTAAATGTCAAAACAGTTCTATTTCAAACAATTCAGTATAGCATAAGTACGCAGTTTATATCAAAACATTTCTATTTCAAGCAATTCTGTTTTGTTCAAACAATTCAGTTAAGCATAAGTAAAATTTCAATGTCAAAACAGTTCTATTTCAAACAACTCAGTTTGGCGCACAAAAACAGTTCCATTTCAATCATTTTAGTTTAGCATAAGTAGATAGTTTAAATGTCAAAAAAGTTCTATTTCAAGCAATTCAGTTTAGCATAAGTACGCAGTCTTATTTCAAGCAATTCAGTTAAGTATACGTACACAGTTTAGTTCTATCTGACCCATAGATAGGATCCTATCAGGTGCTACCACTCCGAGCCAGAGTGGGTCTGAGAGAGCGTTGGCAATGAAGGTGTACTCTGTATCTCCCAAAGCTCCAGCATTACTGGAACCTCACCATTAGATGGTTTCGTGTCATATCCAGGACACTCGTTGGGGAAGTCTTATTCCTTTGCGGAGAAGCAGTCGTTGTATTCTACAGCCCAGCCGACTGGGCAATCTCTGTCTGTCTGTCTGTCTGTCTCAATATATATATATATATTTCCCTACTTTCCTTTCGTTCTTAGAAAACACTGTGAAGCGTAGAACTATAGCTGCACCATATCACTGATGATTTTGTGGTTTCAGCAGCTAGAATGTTCTATCGCTTTGGTTCCTGGTTTTGAATTTTGAGTTATTCCTTCTCGACAGCAGATAAAGGAGAAGAGATGCTTTAAAATCATTTCTATCTACAGGCATTTATTAATATTTGCTTAGTCTGGTAGAGGGACACAATTTTAGGGCATACGGTGAGGATCGAGCTCACAAATCAGCAATAATATTCAACAAGACTATCACGCTAACCACAAGCCCACTGTGAGGCGATTTAATCATATTTACCCAACCCCTCCGCTCGGGCAGGATATGACACAAGGTCAATTTTCAAGCGGAGTTTAACAGGTTCGAATTCATAGTTTTCCTTCTAGTTGCCTCACAAGGCTGAAGAACCCAGTCTGCCCTACTATTTACCCATAGCTGGAGGGAGAATAATTGGATACATACCTTTTCCCAAGGATATTAGTGCTATGTGAAATGCAATCAGTCTCGTCCAGGATTTGAACTCGTGTTGCCATTTCCATTTCCCTACGACGATAACCATTATACCACGGGCACCTCCACTGCGAGGCGATTTAATGCATTATTTACTGTCTCCAATTTAACCGTGCTACATTTGGTTGATAAGTTTCTCTTTCTCATTTTGCACGTCTTTAACACAGATTCAGCTCCCCCCACTCTATTCAATGTCTCTTTCCGCAGCCATTCTGTTCTGAAACTCTCGCTACTTTTCTCGTTAACTCCTACCACTTCGCGACCAGCCGCGTCTATTCTTGTCAACACGTGCATAATTTAATGTACTTCGCTTATCTTTTGTGGCAAGGTCCACATTTAAAATGCGGTCAATATTGCGCAAATGAATACAATGGACCTGCAACTTTATATTAGACATTAATAACCCAACCCTTTCAGCTTATCTTCTTCTCCTACAGGTGAAATGTGTCGGCTAAAGAGTCTAAATCAATACTATAACGATCCGATTCTGTATGTTTGCTTTTAATTGTAACCAAAGAAAAAAAAACAGAACATTGTAACGAGATTTTTGTTAGCGCAACAAAGTAATTCCCGATCTGACTTCTTACTAAATAATATTATGTGATTTTGGTTTACACTCATTTCGTTCATTATAATTTCTTCGGGGAGGTAACTATGAAATGACCTTTGACTTTCTCCCTGTCACCAGAGAAATTTATACATTTACATTTTTTTCATCTCGCAGAGAAATTTCGAAGACAGCTAATTCAATGACAAACCTAATGGGCATACATTATAGTAACTATCGGATACCACTGTTCCGACAAAGGCAGGAAAAATAAACAGCAAGAGTTGATCTTTTATAAAATTATTGGAGTTAGGTTTAAATCACTTCCCCATCTAGCCCAGAAGATTACTTCCACTGCATGTCCGCAGAGGAGTAAGAAACACCCCAACGAGTGTTCTAGACATGACTCTATAAAACAATCTAATGGTGATTTTCCAGTAGTGCTGGAGCTCTGGGGAACGTGGAGTACCCCTTTAATGCCATCGCTCCCAGGTCCACTCTGGTAAGGTCCTATCTATGGGTGAAATAGAACTGTTTGACACTGAACCTTTACGCAAACAAATAACTTATGTTAAACTGAATTGTTAGAAATAGAACTGTTTATCATTTACCTATGTGTAAATAAATGGCTGATGTTTAATTGAATTTTTAGTGCTACGTAAACCGGACATTGGCCAAGCGGTTAGAGTGTTCGCCAATGGCCGGTGAGACCTGGGTTCAATCCCAGGTCGAGTCATACCAAAGACTCAAAAAATGGTACTTGATGCCTCCTTGCTTAACACTCAGCATTATAAGGTATGGATCAAGGGTAAAGTGGAGCAATCCAGGGAAAGGAGTAGCGCCCTCCCCTACACCTCGGTGTGGTAGCTATCGAAAAGGAGCCTTCGGGTCACCCTCGACTATGGCCGCCAACTTTACTTTACTTTAGTGCTACGTAGCAATATTTGGAACTATTTAACTGTTTGCAAACGAATCAGTCATGTTGAATTAAATTATTTGTATAAAAAAGAAATACTTAAAACTCTTTAATTTTGTGGCTAAATTGAATTATTGGTATTACATAACAATACTTGAAAACATTTGATTGTGTGCAAATGAATGAATAGTGTTGAAGAGAATTAGTATTAAATTGCAATACTTGTAAGCAAATGTGTGCAAGCAAATGATTGATTTTAGGTAAAATTAGTGTTTAAACCATTTAACTGTAGAAACAATAGCAATGCTCGTTTACAAACAAATTAGTTCTTATTCATGTCTAAGTGAAGTTAAGGATAAATTAATCACTTACATATCATGTATAACTATTTAAATGTACACAAATGACTGATGTTAAATTGTCGCTGTTACATACTAATACTTAAAGCCATTTAACTGTGCGCCAAAAAATGTGCTCAGGCTTGTTTAAAAATGTTACCAACAAAATGTTTAAAAATCATATACGTTTAATATATATGTATAAATAGGATTTGGCTTCAAATAACCCATATTTACCAAACCCTCCGCTCGGGCAGGATATGACACAAGGTCAGTTTTTAAGCGGAGTTTAACAGGTTTGAATTCAGAGTTTTCCTTCTCCTAGACTAGTTGCCTCACCAAGGCTGAAGAACCCAGTATGCCCTACTATTTACCCCTAGCTGGAGGGAGAATAATTGGATTCGTACCTTTCCCAAGGGTATTAGTGCTATGTGAAATGCAATCAGTCTCATGCAGGATTTGAACTCGTGTTGCTGTGTCCATTTTCTACGATGGTAACCATTACACCACGGGCACATCCATAAAATTAAATAACCAGCGATGCTTGATATACCATAAAAGTCAAAACAAACCAAACTTCCTCGTCATATATATTTGAGTAGTCACTTTGACATAATGGCCTCGTTGTAAGTGAATTTGAACTTCAGTCGCGATATAACGTTCACTTTCGGACTAATACCCGTGGAAAACCTATGAATTTCCGTATCGCCCCCTGGTATGGTTTGAATAGTATCTCTACTGATCTAATGAGTAGTGTGTTCGTCAATGGTCCGGGAGACCAGGGTTCAATCCCAGGTCGAGTCATGCCAAAGACTCAAAAAATGATACTTGATACCGCCTTGCTTAACACTCATCATTATAAGGTATGCATCAAGGGTAAAGTGGAGCAATCCAGAGAAGGAGTAGCGCCCTTTTTTTATACCTCGGTGTAGTAACTATTGAAAAGGGAACCTTCGGGTCACCCTCGACTGCGACTACGGTTCTATAAAGATGGCTGCGGCATTTAATAACCAATGACGGTTGTTATGCCATTAAAAAAGAAACCAAATCAAACCATGTATTTATTTATAATTGAGAGTTCAAATCTTGGAAGAAGCTGATTGCATTTCACATATCGCTAATACACTTGGAAAAGGCATAAATCCAACTAGCCTCACTCATATTATGGATAAAATAGTAGAGCAGACTGAGTTCTTTAACCTTGGTATGGCAACTGATCTAGGAGAAGGAAAAGTGAATTTAAACCTGCAAGAGTCCGCTTAAAGTTAACCTTGTATCGCATCCTGCTCGTGTGGAAGGGTTGGGTTAATATATATATATATATATATATATATATATATATATATATATATATATTCTTCTGTTTCTCCCGGCCGCCGGACAGTCGCTTCATTATGAACAGCATCTTCAAGATAAAACAGGATTTGGCGGCAATTTTATTTGGATTTATTAGAAGGAACACTATAAGCAATTATCAATCTATAATAGTTATTTTTCATCTTAACTTTACTTGCTTTTTATCGCCATACCTTTGCAAAAACGTTTTGCCTAGTCTGGCACACAGACCTTACGCTGCTTACTGTATCTATTGTTTGTAAATTGTCCTCCATCTAAATACTAAGCACAATTATCACAGCTAGATTTTAGTTCTCTAGTGAAGACCGGTGTTTTCAGTGTGACTTTTTATTTATTGAACTTTACTTAGTCTGACACACTGGGCTCACGTTGCTTACAGTAGCAACGGTTTCTAAGTGGTCACCCATCTTGATACAAAGCAAAAATCATCACTGCTTAACTTTGGTTATCTTGAGGAGACGGTGTTTTTAACGTAACTTGCTCTCTTGTAAGCTTTACTCAGTCTTATACCCAGGCCTATACCTTGTTTACAGTTCATTCTTTTATTATGCAGTCGCCCACGTAATTACTGAACAGGCATATCGCTTCTTAACTTTAGTGAACTGACGAGAACTTTCACTTTCAGTGTATCTTGATCGTAATTCGTTGGTAAGCGGTTTGATCAGAAATAACTTTTAACTCGATACAACTGCTTTATTAATTTATCCA
>CAUZXS010006045.1:50000-67500 GCA_963585895.1 Sepioteuthis lessoniana
AAGTAATGCAATAAATAAAAATTTCGTACTCATTTGAGAAAGAAAAAAAATCTCAATTGTATTAGTGAAATTTCATTATTTTCCTAACAAAATCTAATTCATGATTTTATAAGATGAAAGCTAAATGTATTTTTCTCATCTTCTTTTGATGTTTTCAATGAGGATGCAAGACAAAATACCACAAAATACAACAAACTATTTAAAAAATATTACGTCGATTTCGACTGTAATTTTCCTATTGCATTTTCAGTTTAAAGATAATGATTTATGAAATAAAGTAAACCAAGTTGATTTTGACATTTTTGTAACTAGACACGTCAACTTGTTCTCTCTAATGTATTGTAAACGCTCACAGATAAACCATTGTATCTACATATATCCATATGCAGAAATAATCATATACATCCACACACACACACACACACACACACGCACATAGAAGAGTCCGCAAATTTAGAATCATATCCATCAAACCGAAATGCCGAGTTAAAAAATGAGCTATATGCACAGTGTTTTTCACTGTTTGAAAATGACTATGTCATGGTGGAAAGATCTCGATCACAAACGTTTGAATAATATCTACATTTACACCCTCATCTGATATGCGCATTGTTTTAAACAACTCACAACACTTCATTTTATAGGTCGATATTCTTTCTATAATACCTGCCAATTGAACGTTTTTTTTTATTTGAATGTCATATCTCGCAGCAAACAGAACGAAAAAAATGTATCCCAAATGCAAAGAAGCTTAAGGATTTGGTTTTGGTTTGGATGGGTTTTATGGCACATCAAACAGTTCTGTTTCAAACAATTCAGTTTAGCACAGTTTAGTTCTATTAGACCCATAGATAGGACCCTATCATGTGTTTCCACTCTGGCCTAGAGTGGTCCTGGGAACGACGGCATTCCCCAAAGCTCCAGCATAACTGGTACCTCACCATCTGATTGTTTAGTGTCATATCTAGGACACTCATTGGGGGAGCCTTACTCCTTTGAAGAGATGCAGTCAGTGTATTATACAGCACCAGCCGACTAGGCAAGAGGCTTAAGGAGATTATATATATATATATATCAAACCCCTTCGCACGATCAGGATGCGACAAAAGGTCATTTTTAAGCGGAGTTTAACAGGTTTGAAGTTTCCGTTTCCTAGTCAAGTTTCCATACCAAGGTTAAAGAGCCCAGTCTGTCTCACTATTTATCCATAGTTGGAGAGATAATGATTGGATTCATACCTTTCCTAAGGGTATTTGTGCTATGTAAAATGCAATCAGCCTCGTTCAGGATTTGAACTAGAGTCGCCGAGTCCTCTTTCTGCGACGTTAAGTATTACCCTACAAACGCCACCTAATATATAAGTAAGTAAAGTTAGCGACCATAGTCGAGGGTGACCCGAAGGCTCCCTTTTCGATAGCTGCTACACCAAGGTGTAGGGGAGGGCGCTACTCCATTCCCAGGATTGCTCCACTTTAGCCTTGAACCGTACCTTATAATGCTGAGTGTTAAGCAAGGTGGTATCAAGTACCATTTTTAAAGTCTTTGGTATGACTCGACCTGGGATTGAACCCAGGTCTCCCGGGCCATTGGCGAACACTCTAACCGCTGGGCCAATATATATATATATATATATAATACTTAACGTCGCAGAAAGAGAACTCGGCGACTCGAGTTCAAATCCTGAACGAGGCTGATTGCATTTTACATAGCACAAATACCCTTAGGAAAGGTATGAATCCAATATATATATATATATATATATATATATATATATATATATATATCGTCAAATTTATCATGGCGCCTATTCTGATAATTGATCAATGCCCTTCCGCTTATATACTTGAGCCGGTTAATAATTATTATGTCCTGTTCTATGAGTGAGGCAGTTGCATTTAGTAATACTTAATAGACTGTTGCAACATATTCTTCCTACCAGCTTCCTTCCATTTGGCGAACTTAATCAAAATAGATGATGCCCGTAGTGTAATGGTTATCGTCGACGGAAATGGACACGGCGATACGAGTTCAAATCCTGGACGAAGCTGACTGCATTTCACAAAGCATCAATACCCTTGGGAACCGTATGAATCTGATAATTCTCCCTCCAGCTGTGAGTTAATAGCAGGGCAGACTAGGTTCTTCAGCCGCGGTTAGGCAGCCAGTCTAGGAGAGGGAAAACTCTGAATTCAAATCTGTTAAACTCTGCTTTAAAAATAGACCCCATAACTCATCCTGCCCGGCCGGAGGGGTTGATAAACATATACTTGATAAAATATTAAGATGTTGCTTAGTTTGTCCAAAGGCTAGAATTATGCAGCACATCCTACGAATCGAACTCATGCACAATGGTCTGCGAGTCTAAATCCTTAAATATTATGTCACGCAAGGCACTAAGCTTAGTAATTTGAAGAAGTTTTATTTTTATTAATTTGCTTTCTACAAAAATATCAAATAGTCTTGTGTAAAAAAATATTCATAAGTTTACATTGATATATTGCAAAGCGTGTGGCACCCAGTGGGGATCAAACTCTTTATATCTTAATAATGTCCTTCTAGACGAGCTTGCTATCTATTGATCAAGCCATAGTGAGCCGCTTTTTCTGCAATGATAGAGCTCTTCGGGTAGATCCAACTCATTACAGAGTAATAACAATTTGCTGGAATGGCTTGTCAACTATTACTCAAAGGCGATGAGCTCACATGCTTAGATATGTTGAAATAAACTATTTCTTTACCTGGGTAGATTGCCTACCCGACACCTGACTTTTCTTTATTAAGTTTTAGTTAGATTAGAACAAGACTGCATCTAACCGATGCTTTCGACCATTCACTTGTTTATTAATTAAAGACACTCGAGGATTTCACACAGATTAGCTTTGAACCTCTATGTTCTTCGCGTCTCTTCTCGTTCAGTTGGCGCCTACTTGTCACGTGACGATCAGGTTTTGAGTATCGGAGGCTCGATTCACCCAAATTCTAACGTCTCGCTGCTACTACCTCTTACGGTTGTTTCAGCTTCCCTCCTGACATTTTTTTTATTGATTTGACGCTCTTCCGTCTACGAATTTGGTTGAACGCCGCGACTGCCACCGCCACCGCTATCGCCATAGTTTAGAAAGACAACGAGGCTTGAATAGGAAAAGAAGAAAAATCAGAAGAAAACAGTTCTAAAGGAGCCAAATTTTGGTAGTGAATAGTGGCAGCAGTGAAAATAACAACACAACAGTGAAAGTACACCCCCTGCCAAACACGACAGTAGAAACAATGTTAATAATATTAATGGTGGAGCTGAGATGTAGCAAGTGGAACAGTAGCGGCAAAAATAATGAGGTTTGATGAGGATGTGACGAAGAAGTTTAAGGAGAAAAATGAGGGAGAAGAGAGAAGAGAAGGAAGAAGACGGAAAATATGAGTTTTCGAATAATATGATAATTAGTACTTGAAGTAGTAATAGTTGTTGCATAGTCAAATTAGAAGAAGAAGAAGAAGAAGAAGAAGAAGAAGAAGAAGAAGAAGAAGAAGAAGAAGAAGAAGAAGAAGAAGAAGGGAAAAGAAAAGATGTATGGATAAAAAGAAAAGGAAAAATTCAAAGATATAAAGGAACGAAAGAAAGACCAAAAGATGAGAGGAATAAAATAAGAAAAGAAGAAAGTGCAGAAGAAGTAGACAAAAGAGATGGGGAAAAACGCAGAAGGAAGGAAGGAAGGAAAAAGGGAAGGAAGAAGATGACTATAGAAAGAAAAAGAGAAGGAGAAATAATAAGAAAAGAAAACACTGAATAATAGGAAAGAAAGTAGGAAAGAAGAATTAACATAAACTGAATGCAGATGGAAGAAGAGGAAAGAGCTGATAGAGACTCTCAAATAATAATGATAATAATGATAATAATAAAGAAGAAGAAGAAGAAGAAGAAGAAGAAGAAGAAGAAGAAGAAGAAGAAGACACAAGCAGGAAAAATGAAGGTAATTTCTACATGTAAGTAAAGCAAAAAAGAAAAAAAAATGGAAGGAAAACGAAGAATTTTCTAATCCAATAACTCCTACTGAGTATTAGTGATTTTACAGGCATTCAAAATGCACAGTAGGTGCACTGAATGCAAAACAGTTGATTGAAGTTTACGTGTCCGCATGAAGACCCAATTTCTGACTGCCTGTTTAACAGTCAACGTTTCGGCGGCTCTAAGCACAGTGGCGAATAGTAGCAATGGAAAGGAGAAGGTAATAATGATGGGGACTGAGGAGATGTGGAGATGTTCCACGAACCAATAGTCAGATTATTGATTCTGGTGAAAAGAGAACGAAAGCAGACAAAAGTGAGAGAGAAGGTTAGATAACAAGTAAAACCGATTTTCGAATATATAAATATATATAGAGAGAGAGAGTGAGAGAGAGAGAGAGAGAGAGAGAGATTGATAGATAGACAGAGAGAGAAAGAAAGTGAGACAGATAGAAGGACAAAGAGAGACAGAGAGAGACAGAGACGGAGAGAGAGAAGAGGAGGAGGAAAGATTGTGATAGATAGATTCAAAGAAAGGCAAATATTTTGGATAATACTTCCTAGGTTTAAAGTCAAATGCTACTCATCTTTTTTGTGGTATCTATCTATCTATCAATCTATCTATCTATCTATCTATCTGGATGCATTTAGGGGAATGTATCAACTTAGATATAACCAGTCTTCTCATCATGCTGATAAGTCTATATAAATATAACACCAAAAACACCACATCATAGCGATAATTTTTCTGAGAGTATTACACTAAGAACATTTTACGGGAAATTTCTTTATTCTGTAAGTTATTACTGAATAAGGCAATTTCCAGTCTAATTTGCAATTGGATGATAATTTCATTTTGAATGTAATTTTTAATTACTCAAATTCATGATATGAAAGCCATGACAATGAAAGGCTAATAATAGTCCTTCACTCCATCCTAGACTGAAACATCAATATAATTTTGAAATGCTGTTATATATATATATATATATATATATATTCACACACACACACACACACACACACACATATATATATATATATATATATATATTACAACAGTGTACGGTTGTCACTATTTCACTTGGTGGGTTTGTGGCAGAGCAAATGCGGAATAATTTGGAGAGTACTCAATATCAGTGATAGAGCTATAATAAATAAATATATATTAGTTTTTAAATATATTTAAGCATTCATAATATTATATATATATATATATATATATATATATATATATATATATATATTAACAAAATAACCTTAAAAATTATGCGATTATTTGCTCGTAGCTCGTCCTTTTTCTTCAACCTGAAAGTATTTCGGTCCAGGGTGTTCGTGTAGCATCTGTTCGTACTGTGGGAAGTATTATAACTTTATGTTTAGATACAAATTGTTATATATATATATATATATATATATATATATATATATATATGATAATGGCTAAAGTCCTGGACTGTGATCTCAATGTAAGCGATTTCTAACTCCAGTCTTGTGGACTAATGCTCTGGGAAAGGTATTGGACCCCCTTATCCTCCCAGTTATGGATAAAATGATATCACTGTAGTTCTTCTACAATGATAGTATTGGCATTAAATAACTTAAAAATGTTGATATGCCATTAAGAACAAAGAAATAAACCAAATCACACACACACACACACACACTCACACGCACACACAGAGGGAGAGGGAAAGAGAGAGGGAGAAAGGAAGACAGATTTAGGCTCAACTAGCCAAAACCAAATATCAAAAATAACTTTTTTTATGAAGGAATTGTAAAGTGCTGACAAGAATTTCAGTTTTGCATAAATAAGAAAAATATCCCCAAAAATGAAAGATAGAAGCAGACTGACAAATGTAAATGATAGGGATTGAACTTTAACCGCCCCTGTCATTTACTTCCTTTGTATGTGTTTGTTTATCGCTTATTTTGAGGCGTATTCTTGATTCTTTCCTGTCCCTGGCGGCAAATGGTCTAATGCTGCCGGGTGGCTTTATCTGCAGTTACTGCCATAATTTCGTCTTGTGACCGATAGAAGAAAATAATGTGTTCAGGCTTTCTCGATTTTCATCAAACATTACAGCTTCGTGTCTATTAGCGAATGAAAATTTCCTTTTTTCTGATTTTCTTGCAAAGATCATCTCAAATATTTTTCATTCCTTTCACATTTTTTTTTCTTTGACCATAAATACACTTTCTTATTCTATCTTAAGTTTTTTTATATTCCTAAATTGGTCTTCTTGTTTACATTTTTCTTTCTTTCTCTTTAAGTCTATTTTGTTTATTTATTTATCATGCAGGTATTTATCGTTCTTTCTTTCTTTCTTTCTTTTTTTCTTTCTTTCTTTTGTAAAGGGTGATACCTACAAAAGAAAGACAGAAAGAAAGAAGAGTGGTCTTTTTTCTTTCTAACTTTTGTAGATATCACTCTTCTTTCTTTCTTTCTTTCTTTCTTTGGTAGGTATCCACTCTTCTTTCTTTCTTTCTTTCTTTCTTTCTTTTGTAAGGAGTGATACCTACAAAAGAAAGAAAGAAAGAAGAGTATTCTTCTTTCTTTTTTTCTTTTGTAGGTATCACTCTTCTTTCTTTCTTTCTTTCTTTCTTTCTTTCTTTTGTAGGTATCCACTCTTCTTTCTTTCTTTCTTTCTTTCTTCATCTATCTATTCATTTATTTATTTTTCATGCCGGTATTCATTCTTCTGTCTGTCTATCATTTCTTTCTTTTTTCACTGACGTTTCTCCCTATTTTATTTGCTTGCTTGCTTCTCTCTTTCTTTCTCACCCCCACCAAATTGCATTATTCTTCATTCTCTCTTTGTTTTTATTTGGTTTAATGTGTACTTCACTTTTTTCTTAAACATTTTTTTAAAGTTTCATTCTTTAAATTTCTTCTTTCATTTCTAAATTATTTTTCTTTCCTTATTTTCCTCTTCTTTTTTTCTTATTTTTCTTGACAGTTTTTATCAAACCTTAAGCCTTTCTTTTGAACAAATACATTTTGTGCCAAGAGCAACTCATAACCCTATTTTCTATCTATCTATCAATCTATCTATCTATCTATCTATCTATCTATCTATCTATCTATCTATCTATCTATCCCCAGAAAGATATAAGAAAATTGTTTAAATGGAAGATCAGCCATAGATAACTTTGATTTTGTGCATATTTTCTTATAAAATTCGCCCACGTTTTGCAATGGCATACATAGTTTATATTGTGTTGTATTTATCAAAAAAATGTCCATCTGACTTCTCCCAAACCAATTACCCGATACTGAATAGAAGCTAATATTCTCCACCCTGACCATACAAAAAAAATGTCCCTTTTTTGTCAAAACGTTCAGAGAATGAAATTTTTTAGAAATTAGAATTTTTAGAAATTTTAGAAACTAATAAATTTTAATTACTAATTTACTCTTTCTTTTTGTTATTGTTTCTCATAGCTGTTCTCTGGGTCAATACACCATTTCTTATAGATAAATAAGGACTTTTGCCTAATGACGTCACTGATAATGAAAAAAGAAACATGTTTGAATATTTGGTTAATAAATAAAAACCTGTTCACTTGGTAGTAAATAAAAAACTTCATTTGGTTGTAAATAAAGCCCTGTTCATTTTGGTGATATATAAATCTTTGTTTCTTTCATTGTAAATAAAGCCCAATTGATTTGGTAGTAAATAAAGCTCTGTTCATTTTGTATAATTAAAGTGCAGTTCATTTGGTTGTAAATAAAGTCCTATTCATTTGATGGTAAATAAAGTCCTGTTCATTTGGTAGTAAATAAAGCCCTGTTCTTTTGGTATGAATAAAGACTTGTTTATTTATTCTTGAATAAAGCCCTGTTCATTTGGTAGTAAATAAAGCCGTGTTCATTTTATGGTAAATAAAGACTTGTTCAAATGTGCTTTGTATCAAATTTGTATGTGATGGCGTTGAATTATAATATTTGTTCAATAGTTGCCCGATTAAATAAAACAGTGATCAATGAAATAATTTCAGCAGGAGAAATTTGTACGCCAATTGAATCTCGTGAACGTATGAAAGCCATTTATTGCGAAATTTGTAGGAACATGAAAAATGTCTGCTGGTAGGGTCGACAGACCAAAACCTGCAGTACATTAGTTTGGTTTATTTATTTAATCATATTTACCAACCCCTCCGCTCGGGCAGGATATGACACAAGGTCAATTTTTAAGCGGAGTTTAACAGGTTTGAATTCAGAGTTTTCCTTCTCCTAGACTAGTTGCCTCACCAAGGCTGAAGAACCTAATCTGTCCTACTATTTACCCATAGCTGGAGGGAGAATATTTGGATTCATACCTTTCCCAAGGGTATTAGTGCTATGTGAAATGCAATCAGTCTTGTCCAGGATTTGAACTCGTATCGTCGTGTCCATTTCCCTACGACGATAACCATTACACCAAACCATATCAAACCTTTTAGAGTTATATAATGCCAAATCCATCCTTGTTGAAGAAAATTAGTGGTACTAATTTAAGATAAAGCTGGGAAAGATAAGGGGATTCATACCTTTCAATAAGGTGTCAGTTTAAAGGTGAACGTAATAGTGTGACTTGAGTTCGAACTCGCTTACCACGATATCGCAGTCCAGTACGTTAGCCACTACACTACAGTGACATATGTTTTTTTTTTTTTTTTTGCTTTTTTTTTTTTTAAGGCTGACCAATTTCTGTGCAGCACGGGGTAAATCAAATAAGAGTAAATATCATGATTCGAAGAAGATCAGGGAATTAAGTAAATGGACATAATTCTAGAGATATATATTCGTAAAAAAGAATACATAAAAAGAATGGAAAAAAAACAATAGTTGAGATGATCATTGCCAGGAAATCAGAAAAAGGAATTTTTTCACTCACGAACTGAAACAAAGTTGTTATGTATGATAAAAATCTAGAAAGTTTAAACACATTATTTTCTTTTGTCGGTCATAAGAGGAAATTATGGAAGTTCCGGCAGCTAAAGCCATCCTGTACTATTAGACCATCTACTGCCTGCGAAAGGTAGGAATCAAGAACAAGATATGCATGCACATGCAAAAGAAAAAAACATGACCATGGTGGTCAGAGTTCAATCCCTGTCGTTGTCAGTTCGTTTTTATTTTATCACCTTTTTTCTCATTTACATTAAACAGAGATTCTTATCATCATTTTACGTTACTCTTTCCGTAACTCTTAGTTTCATGTCTTGCCACAATCATTTTATATTTCATGTACTGACACAATTAGGAATAACGGAATGAGTACCGTGTTATCATCATTCTATATTTTAGGTTTGGTTTGGTTTGGTTTCAAGGCATATCAACCATTGTAGGTTATTTAAAGACAAATCCTCTTTATACGTACATATTAAATAAATAGATGATTTGTTAACAAATTTTGTTGATAATATTTTTTAATGAGCCCGAACCTATTTTTTCAGTCAGTTAAATGGTTTCAAGTATTCCTTTCTAAAACGAATAATTCTATTTTCTATGAATCTTTTTTTTATTTGCGCACAGTTAAATGGTATCAAATATAGCCATGTAGCACTAACAATTCACTTAAACATCAGTCAATTGTTTACACACAATTAAATAATCAAACAGTTCTATTTCTAACAATTCAATCTAGCATAAGTCATTTATTTTGACACAGTTTAAATGTCAGACAGTTCTATTTGACCCATAGATAAGGCCCTATTAGGTGCTACCACTCCGGGTCAGAGGTGACCTGGTAGCGATGGGAATGAAGGAGTACTCCACATTTCCTAAAGCTTCAGCACTGAAGACTCATCATCAGATTTTTTAGTGTCATATACAGGGCACTAGCAGGGTGGTTTTACCCCTCTTCAGAAACGCAGTCAAACAAATGACTTGCATTAAAATGAATTGTTAAGAATAGAACTCTTTGACCATTTAACTGAGGGAACAAATGACTGTCTAATTTAATTGTTAATGATACATAGCATTACTAGGAACAATTTAACTGTGTGCAAATGAATGAATAGTGTTGAATAGAATAATTTGTGTTAAATAGCCATACTTGTAACCATTTAACTGTCCTTAAACAAATGATAAATATTGAATAGAATCATTAGTTTTAGATCGCAATAATTGAAACCGTTTAACTGTGTAGAAATAATAACGATACTAGTGTTATATAATGGCTCGTATCACGTGACTTCCGGTATCGCGGAGGTATAAAGGACGTCGTGTTTTTTAAGCATGAGAGAGTTCTGCAAGTTCTCGAACCAACTTCGGACGTAACACACAGCGTGAGACTTATAATATTTGTTGGACTGTACCACTTCAGTTAAGAAATAATTAACTTTTTATTTCACTGTGTATCTCTTCCTTACCACGATAAAACAACAAGAGTGCAAACAAATTAGTTCTAACTCATTTAAAAATGAAATTACCTATAAATTTTGTGCTAACTAATGACTGATGTTAAACTGTTACTGTTATATAGCAATACATGAAACCTTTTAACTGTGTGTAAAAAATGTTTAATAGTAAATAAAAATACTTGAAAACATTTAATTGTGTGCAAAGAAAAAAAAAGAGCTCAGGCTCGTTTAAAAATTTTATTTCCACTTTATGTTTTTTTTATTTTTAGGTTTTTATTTTTATTTTTATTTTTATCTTTGTTTTCTGATTTTTAATTTATTTTTTAATTTCTTTAATTTTCCTATTTATCTTCTGAATCCGAACTGTAACTCCTCATTCGCATCTCATCTCTGGGACAATACAGAGCATGTAAAAGAGTCATCCGATGAGACGGAGAATATACCAACAATGTTCTCCGCCGAAATAAATTTATTATGACGGCTTAACCGAGTTTGAGTCTCCATTTAATTGCACTATATATATATATATATATATATATATATGTATATTGGCGAAATCAATGACCACGGCTGTTGGTAGATGTTATTTTTTAGTTGCTGTGCGAGTCATTTTTCATACTTGCACTGCATTTGTTTCAATGCGTAAAGATATTTTACCTGCCCACCATATTAATTCAGTAATATATAAATATACATGTAGTTGTGGTAGTGACTACGTAGGCAGGACTTCTAATTGTTTAGATCTCCGTATTAGACAACATCTCCCAGCTCGAATTTTAAATCTTAGGCAGAGGGCAGCTTGCAGATGCATCCGGGTCCTCTATAGCGGAGCACATGATAGATAGTAGGGAATATGTTGCAGACTTCAATGTTGACCGATTCAGTATTCTGAGTCGGTCACATTCGCTTTTTCATCTCAAAGTGTTAGAGACACTTTACGTTCGATCCCTACAACCTTCCCTCTGTAAGCAGAGGGATTGTCTGTTGGGATTGAATGTAATTAGTCTCTAACCATCTGCTCATTGCTACAACTACCCCACCTAGTGTTTTTTCTTTCCCTTTTTTCCATTCCTCTACTTTTTCCATTTACATTCCCCCTTTTAAATATTTTTCTGACAAGAGCCAGACGAAACCGGTCGTTCAATAATATATAATTTTTTAAAAAATAATAAACATGCCCCCACCTTCCATAGGCCTACATGTTTTCCTGGCAATCAATAAGTTTTTAACCATTGATCATTTATGTAAATATATATATATACAGAGGATTTGGCATTAAATAACCAACAATGGTTGATATGCCATAAAAGCAAACTAAACCAAACTTCACTACTGAATAATCCAATAAGCTTTGACATCCCGTAAAACTAACTGATCACCTAACAAGCCCTCTTATTAATATTGCTATGTATCATAATACTTTGATCGACCTTCTCTTCGACTGCCATAGAAAATAACTAAAAAGAAAGTTGATGAGTTATTATAGGTATATCCATTGATAGAGTTCCAACATCATGTAATATCTTAGTTTGTTTGTTTTAATCGCAGTCTAACAGCACAATAAAAAAGATGGTCAGTGAGGAATGATAAAGATATCAATCTTTTTTCCCTGTCCGAAGAAAAAAATCCTAATAGGCCAAAACAAAGCTGCTGATTTACCGCCTCAGTTATCTCTCTAGTAGCTAGAAGAAATCCCCAAGGAGACATTTCAACAAAAATACGAATTACCCTGAATAGGATTGTCGAAAGTTGTTCTTAACATAATCTGGAAATCAAATGGAAGTTCGTAATCTACAGAGCAATATATCTTATACAATAAAACGGAAGAAAATATTTCAGGTACATCGCCCCTTAGGCATACCTGTCGACAGTCAGCCCTGTTGGCGGGGTTTAGAATACGCTGACAATGCCCTGCAAATTGGTAACCTCACAAAAAAGGTGATGTACTGGTTATGATACTAAACTGCATCCAATGGTGAGGCTACAGTTTTGGAGTTCTGGAGAGTGTTGAGTACTCTATTATTGCACATTGACCTTCGACCCGGCCAAACATGCCATTCCAAAGACAGTGGAAGTGACACATTCCAATGGCAGTTTTGGGAAGAAATCGCGTTAGCGGGCTTGGCTGACAATATGGGACGAGGTAAAATCCCGCGGTACAGTCATAGACTGATGAGAGTGACCTGTGAACAGCATGACAGTTATTTCCGCTTGATGACGATCAAACATGCCATTCCAAAGATTGAGTGGGCGATGGAACTATTATATAACTCGGTGAAGACAGGAATTCAGTTAGTTTGGAGACCTGTTGGTGTCAAGATACGTTAGAGAAAGCCAGCATCCAGCAGAGAGGGGCCCCAAGGCCTCCGGTTGAGCAGCACTGGAGAACGAGAAAGACACAACACTGATGGCCATAAGAGTGGGGGTCAATATGTTGCAGTCTTTGTTCAGTCTCCAACTCCCTCTCACACAAACCTTTCAAATAAAGTGAGAGGTATATTTTTCTAAAAGAACTGTGTCGTCGTTATTATTGCGTCGTTATGATTTCATATGCATATGTGTTTATTATTGCGTTGTTATGATTTCAAATGCATATGTGTTTGTATAGTTGGTCATGGTCATGGCTATACAACACTATTACCATTAAGTAAGTTGGCCGACCGCAGTCAAGGGCGGCCCGAAGGCTCCCTTTTCAGTAGCTACTACACCAAGATGTAGGAAAGGGTGCTACCCCTTTCCCTGGATTTCTCAACTTACCCTTGATCCGTACCTTATAATGTTGAGTGTTAAGCAAGGTAGCATCAAGTACTATTTTGGGGTCTTTGGTATGATTCAACCAGGGATTGAACCCCGGTCTCCTCTGAACTGGTTGAACCTTTAAGGGTCCCGTCTAAGAGTTAAGCATATATATTTGAAAATAATTAGTATTGAATAGGAGGAGGTGCCCGTGGTGTAATGGTTATCGTCGTAGGAAATGGACACGGTGACACGAGTTCAAATCCTGGACCAGATTGATTGCATTTCACATAGCACTAATACCCTTGGGAAAGGTATGAATCCAAATATTCTCCCTCCAGCTATAGGTAAATAGTAGGACACAGTAGGTTCTTCAGCCTTGATGGGGCAACTAGTCTAGGAGAAGGAAAACTCTGAATTAAAACCTGTTAAACTTCGCTTAAAAAATTGACCTTGTGTCATATCCTGCCAGAGCGGAGGGGTTGGTAAATATGATTAGTATTGAATAGGAATACATTAAACTATACAATTGTGCAAACAAATAATGATTATTAAAGTTATTAATGTTAGATTGGAATACTTGAAACTATTTGAAACGACTGCATACAAATTATTTGTATAAAGAATAGTTAGTTGAAGCCATAATTGTTTACTGAGGATTATTTCTAGTTATTTAAAACCATAATAGTAAAGTAAGTTGAGAGTTTAGTCGAGGGTGACATGAAGGCTCCCTTTTCAATACCTACCACACTGAGGTGCAGGGGAGGACGCTACTCCATTCACAATATATATATATATATATATAGTCATACACAGACAGACTGTTTCGCTCTATCAGAACTCTTCAGTGTGGCTAGACACGCAGGACGCTCGAAACCGGGATCGAAACCCATCCAACTTTACGTTAGACGTTATATATATATTTTTTTTTCATCATACAACGTGTGAAAGCACGTGCGATACCCTAGCTGCATCAGCCGCCAACCAGGGTGATAACACAGTTTCGGTAGCTCAAGGCGGTACTGCCACTCCTGGCGCTACCGAGCAGCTTTTGCCACCGGATAGGGTATTTAAAAGAAATGTATATCTAATACATTTCTTATATATATATATATATATATATATATATATATATATCAGAATTTGACACTCAATGACCCTTATGAGGTTAATTTGCCATAAAACCCAACTATCACCAACCTAAAAATATGCGTTTACAAATCATATATATAATATGTGTAAAAAGGCTCAGGCATTAAATAACCTATAGAAGTTGATGTACCATTAAATCCAACCAAGCAACGAAATCCATTCCCTGGATTGTTCCACTTTACCTTTGATCCTTTCTTGATAATGCAAAACAGCTTCAAGTACCATTTTTGAGTCTTTGGTATGACTCGACCCGGGGTTGAACCCCAGTCTCCCGGACCATTGGTGAACACTCTACTAATTAAGCCAAAAATATTGATGTTGGATAAACAAAATAACCGTGTACAAAACAATGGTTATTTGTATATAGTAATAATGATTTTAACCATGCAATTGTGTAAAAATATTTGGAACCATAAAACTGTGTAAAAACAAATGATTATCGACAAAGAAAAAATAGAAGTGTTCCCATTGCGTAATGTTCACTTTTGGACAACTACTATTAGGAAAGGCATGAACCCTCTAATTTCCTTGATCTATGGGTTAAATAGTTTCACAGCTGTTTTTCTCCAGGGATGGCTTCAAGATAAAATAACTCACAAAAGTTGATATGCCATTAAACAATGAAACCGAAACAAAAAAACAAAAAAAGTTGGGAATAGAGAGAATAAATACCTACACTTTCTTACATTTTACTTCATAAGAAAAACAAAAAAAATATTTTATTTTATCAGGACCCATCGTGGCATAATTAATGGCTGTTGTGATAGATTGTGACTTCGAAGTAAGCGAGATCGGACTCCAATAGTGCTATTACGTTCAATTTTGGGTATATACGCCTGAGAAAGGTAAGAACCCCTTATCTCCACCAACTATGGGCTAAATAGAACAACTTTTGTTCTTTTGCAAGGATGGCTTTGGAATTAATATCCCAAGAAGGTTGATATTCCATTAAAACAAAACAAAAAAAACTCCATCTATTCCATTTTGAATTTTTTAAATAACATATTGAAAAATAATTTAGAATCACATGAAGAATATTAAGTTAGTCAATTAACAAGAGTTAGCAGATTTATTGACTCGGTTGCTTATGCAGTTGTTTTTATCAAATGGACTTATGAACGTGAAAATAGAAACGGTTTGACATTGTCCTAAAAATACATTCTTATCAAAATCAAAACCATGGTTTACATATTATTAACAATTTTGATCAAACTTCTATGTCAGTTTTTACTGAAGAACTAAATGTTCTCGAACCCTTGAGCTTCGTACTAAAACAGATTGGCGTCCAAAGGTCTACAGAGGACAAATATCACCGTATCAGAATTATTTTAGTTAAAACCTGAAACTTATGCATAAATGTTCTCGTTTATGACAGATCATTGAAATATGTTCACAGCAAAGATATCTCGCTGCCTTAAAATTTGTTTGGGTATTGTATATCTAAGTGTATTATAATATTATTTTGTCTACTCCAGTCAAGGCCTGATTTATGAGAACTGATCTTACAACTTCTGCAGTGGGGTCAAGAGACCGTCGGTGAATATTACATGCCGCCAATATATGCAAATAAATTTACATATGTCTTTGTAAGACTTTTAATAAATGTCCTTTGAGTTAACCAGTACACAAATATTATATTTTATCTCATGTTGAAGGGATACATGGCTTACAGAGAATTTCCATTCTGCACATCATGAATGAAAATTTATATAAATTTCATTCTGCCACCAAAAAGAATATGCCCATCAAATTATATTTGAACATGTCTGGCAGAAGCATTTCATGTATAACACACGAATATATGCAGAAATACATTCATAATCTAGTGTTATATATAGAGAGAGGTAAGATATCAGTCTAGCGTAAAGTTATGTGGGTTTCAATCCCACCTTGAAGCATCCAGCGTGTCTACCTATACTGAAGAGTTGTGATATAACGAAACAGTCTGTCTATGGATGAATATATATATATATATGTGTGTGTGTGTGTTTGCGAATCGATATTTGCGTCTGACTCTTCATTAAAACATATATAAGTAAAAGTAAAGTTGGCGACCGTAGTTGAGGACGACCCGAAAGTTCCCTTTTTCATAGCTACTATACCGAGGTGTAGGGGAGGGCGCTACTTCATTCCCTGGATTGCACCAATTTACTCTTGTTCCGTACCTTAAAATGCTGAGTTTTAAGCAAGGTGACATCAAGTACCATTTTTTAGTTTTTGGTATGACTCGACCTGGGATAGAACCCTGGTCTCCAGAATTTGTTAATAGCATATGAATTGCCAATATACGAGGGTCATTCAATAAATAAGGGAATTTTTTTGATCAAACAGTGATCATTCAATAAATAAAGGGGATTTTCTTCTTTTTTTTTTTTTTTACTGCGGAGGGACCTATTATAAGTACCTGGATCATTCAATGAATAAGGAGTTGTGTTTTTTTTGGTTAAGAAGGGACCGATTATATGTAAATTCAATAAGTAAGACGAATTTTGGGGATAAAGTAAAAAATTTTTTTATAAAAAACATTTTTCCCATAAATGTCAACTCTGTATCGTTTCGAATTGCTTTTTGGCAAAAATTATTAAAATCGCGTTAAATATTCGTTTTGAGCCTATTCAAAATGGCGACAAATCAAACAGGCTGCTCCAGGCTTAAATACAGGTCTGTCATCAAATTTATGGTGGCTCAGAAGTTCAAATCATGAGAAATTTACAGAATATATGATGTGTCCGGTGAAGCATGTTTTAATTTTAAAATGTTTACAAATGGACTAAACATGGTTTTGCCACCACGGGCCTGAATCAAAATGACAGCATGTGGAGTGAAAACACTGACTCTCCGTTAAAGAAAAAGTTCTAGGCGCAGTGGTCAGAAGAGAAGACTCATTACTATTGATTTCCTTGAAAAAAAAAAGCACAACTGTAAACATTTCTTCCTTTTGTCTACTCTTTAAGCAAAATTCATCATATTCATTGAATAAGCCTCGTACATATTCACGAAAGTTGATTAATATTACGATATTTCAATTATGAAATGAAATAAAACCAATGAAACACTCGATTCTGACTTTTACGTACCACGGACTTAAGATGACACGATTCAGGCTCACTAAATGATTTGGTATGTGAAACTTAAATTTGTTAATTCGTGAGTTTTTGCCTTGTTTTCTTTTATTTTGAAGCGGAAATATCGTATACATACAACCATACACATACACGTGTGTGTGTGTGTGTGTGTGTGTGTGTGTGTGTGTGTGTGTGTG
>CAUZXS010006045.1:75000-80000 GCA_963585895.1 Sepioteuthis lessoniana
ATTTATCAATTTAAATGCGAATGTGATATTCTTTCTATCGGTCGCACTAACCAGAGACTTGAAATCAGAATTAAACAGCACGTGCCTTCTGTTATTTAGTCACTGAGTCAAATGCCATCTTCCAGCTCGACCAGTCAGAATACAGATTTCGCCATTGCTTAACATCTATTGGTCAATCTGGATTGTGCCAAGTCCAATAAGAACACTAATTTTACAGCGTTCACCTGTGTACGCATTGACATTCAACTTCCTGAGTTGGAAGCACTTTAAGTAACATCATAAAAACCAAGTCTTTGCAGACAAAAGGAGTTTGTAAATAACCTCAGCATAGTAGTAGCTCTAGTCTGACATTATCGGATCTAGGTTAAATCAGGAAAAAACATTTTTTACTCCTCACCTCATTGTTGAATGAGTACATATTCCCGTAGTTTTCCTTCCCACGTCGACCTCTGAAGAAACATGGGAGAAAAAAGATTTCCTTTCAGGATGAATCCTCTACTAACAGGAATTTTCAAATTCAGTTAAAACAGAAAATTATTTATATGCATGTAAGTATTCACAAACCCCTCTACACGTACAGAATGTGACACAAGGTCATTTTAAGTTGTGTTTAACTGGTTTGAATGCATCGTTTTCCTTCTCCTAGATTGGTTGCAATACCAAGGTAAAAAATAAACACTCTGCTCTATTTTTTAGCTTGAGGAGGAATACTTGAATGTACGCTTTTCGCAAAGGTAGAAGAGTTATGTGAAATGCAAACAGCCACGTCCTGGATTTGAACCCGGGTCTCAGTGTCCATTTCCTACGCCGATAACCATTTCACTTCGAGTACCTCCCTTATATATATATATATATATATATATATATTATATGTGTGTGTGTGTGTGTGTGTGTGTGTGTGTGTGTGTGTGTGTGTGTGTGTGTGTTAAGGTTGAGAGCAAGAAATATGGAGCTGGCAGAATGAATTCAAATTCCATCGGTAGACATTTACGACAAAACTCCAATAATGCTTTTTATAAAAAGCCACAAATGCACATCTTCCAACATTAAATCCCTTGAAACATAACTTGAAAAATATTATCCCTCCTGGCATGTAGGACAATTGGTAGAGAACAGGGGGTTCCCTTGAGTAAAGTACACTTCTTTTGGCCAGTCACTAATTACATAGATATTATGTTCATTTTAAAATTTAAAAAAGTACCAGCAATCTCTCTCTCTCTCTCTCTCGATTTCTATCTATCTATCTATCTATCTATATCTTTCTTTCTCTCTATCAATATATATATATATATATATATGTATATGTATAGTTTCATGACGTCGATCGTCAGGTGATATTTATCGATGTATCTTATCTAAAGATCGGTGTCGTGTGAAAGTTTTTGTTCATTGATCACTCTTTTGATTCTGAATTCGCCGCTTATTTAGTTTTTAATGAACGGTGAATATTCTAACGTTAATTATATATATATATATATATATATATATATATATATATATATATATATATATATCTGTGTGTGTATGTGTGTTAGCTTTTTTGCCCTTTTCGTATTAACGGAAGATATAACGTAAACCAATTAATATTTTAAACTTTTGGGGAAATTGCTTCACGAAATAAAAAAAAATCGTCGGTAATTATTCCAATAAGCAAATTGCTTATATATATATATATATATATATATATATATATATATATATATATATGTGTGTGTGTGTGTGTGTGTGTGTGTGTGCGTGTGTGTGTGTGTGTGATGATAGAAGGGCTGAAAATAAGAATTTTTTGTAAATATTTACACAAAAATTCATATATATATATATATATATATAAATGCAAAAATAGTGAGGCAGAATGGGCTCTTTAGCCTTGGCGTCTAGTCCATTCTGCCTCGCTATTTACTTGGGGAGGAGAGAAAAGATCGAGTTGTATTTTTTAGTGAGCATCTAGATGAAGTGAAACGCAAAAAAACTTGTCCAAGATCTTAACTTTGTCAGTCGACGGAGCAGATAGCTGAGAAGTAGACAGATATATTAGGACAGAAAGTTAAATACTGAGGCATTAGATAGATAGATAGATAGATAGATATGAATGAATGAATGGGTAGATAGATAGATAGATAGATATGAATGAATGAATGGATAGATAGATAGATAGATAGATATGAATGAATGAATGGATAGATAGATAGATAGATAGATATGAATGAATGAATGGATAGATAGATAGATAGATAAGAAAAGAATATAATTAAATTATTTTGAAACAAGTGAGTGATACACGAAGTAATAATTTTATTTCCTTTCAGGTTGAGAAGATAAGCTCTCGGCGAAACTAATTCAAATTCTCTTTTGCCTCCAGTAAAAATGTTATTTTAAAATTCTCTTGAAGGGAAAATGGATGAAAAAGATAATTCATAGCAATTTCTGTATTTAACTTTTATCTCTGACACAATCATAATAATCAGAGGAAATATCAGAATTTCAAGCTGTTGGAGCTTTCAGAGTTGAAAAAGTACGGACATAAGTCAAAATCAAATGCACCCAAATTTCTAAATACATATTGTTTCGGGGGAAATTATCACATAAAAGAGTATATACATAGGCAGATTGCGATAGATCGATGCTGAAGATTTAAAACGGTTATTATGTTATAAGGAAATTGCTTTACAGGCAATCCCCATGACATACAATACAGTTCTTGATAGAACACAAAACTGGAGTTTCAAAAATAGTTTGGTTTCGGTTTCTCTGTTTAAGGGCATATGGTTATTGAATGCCAAAGCCATCCTTGAAGAGGAATTGTAGTAGTGGTATTTAAACTATTGCTGCAGGAAATAAAGAGACTCATACCTTTCCCAAGGGTATTAGTCCAAAAGTGAACGTAATAGTACGACTGGATTTCGAACTCGCTTACTAAGATGTCTCAATGTAGCACGTTAGCCGCTACGAAAAAGGGGAGTCACAGAAACCCCTCTTTCAAGAAATATTTTAAATAAATGGACTTATACAAGAATACCCACTTCGGAAAACAAAACAATGTTTTATATAACACAAAACTAAAAATTCAAGAAAGGTCAGAATGTTATAAGAAAATTATGCAAATCCCGATATAATAAAATGCTGAAGTTCTACGAAAAATAATCGTGTTTCTAAGTGAATATTCGTATAGATACATTTTTAATGATTTATACATGGTAAGAGGATTGTTGCAGCTAGTTTAAATTAATTTTCAAAAAAAAACAGAAGAAAATGTGCAGAGATTTGAGTGTCTTATATAATTGTAATCCTTATCGTTGTCAACATATTTTTCTTTGGTGGATGCTCTCTCAGTAAACTTGAACTTGTGATCTATTTTATTCCCCTCGATTGGGCAGTTGTTAAATATCAGAAAACACTTAGAATATTTAATATCAGTATTGCGTGGAAAAAATTTAGCAATAATATTTTTTTTTTTTTTAATTTTATTAAATCTACTCGGGGAAACTGAAAGACAAACCAACTTTTTTTCCTCTTATCTTCTACACTAAATAATTTACTGTTATTCAAAGCGGAAGGTGTTCTCGTGGTGTAATGGTTAAACCGATGGACTGCGGAATCGTAGTAAGCGAGTTCGTACTCCAGTCGCTCTATTACGTTCACTTTCGGGCAAATACCCTTGGGAAAGGTATGAACCCCATTATCCTCCCAGCTATGGGTTAAATACTACTGTTCTTCTAGGAGAATGGCTTTGGCATTAAATAACCTACGAAGGTTGATATGCCATTAAACAAAGGAACCAACCATATTCAAAGCGCTTAAAAATATTTTTAAGTGGTTAAAATTGGCCGAAACGGATCTGAATAATTTGGATACAGGAAGTGGTGATGGAGATTGTGGGAGTACATTGACCCGCGGGGCAAAAGGTAAGTTGTATCTCTTATTTTTGTTTATTTCTGTATGTGTTTATAATAGGCGTGTGCATGATTTTATTTACACGCATACACAGTATAAAAATAATTCATCCCCCTTCCATGATTATAAATAAAGCTACAATGCCTCAAGTTTTCATGGGAGTTTCATATTCATTTTTTCAGAAATGATGGAATATAAGGATCTTCCATACGAAACCAATTTTGTTGATCTTAATAATCTACCTCTGTGACAAGTAGTATTTCCTTTGTATTTAACTGCATGATATCGAAATTTATAACGACACTAAACTAAATCGAGTGAAGTACGGTTAAAAAATTCATGACAACAGTTTTCTGAATGGAATTGACCTGTGTATCTGCCTGTCTGCCCGTCAGACTACCTGCTTATCTTGAAAATCAGTATTCGATATACTGGCCTTTTATCTGAACTCAAACACCGACTTCTGGTTCCGATGGGTAATACGTACATATCTAAATTACCAATCATGTCCAACTTACCGTCCAAAATTATCATTTGCAATAAAAATAGGAATACATCAAAAGCATCTTTATCCTATTTAAAATCATATATACTTCCCTAGGGAAGAAAAGGCCAGTTGAAAGGACACACACACACACGTATATATACATACATATATATATATATATATATATATATATATATATATATATATAATGTAATTTAGTTTATATATATATATATGTATATATGTATATATATAAACTAAATTACATTCTTATCGCTGTTACTAGAAGCTTCATATGTTTCAAAATGCCACAATCAGATAGCAGAGAAATTCCTAATAAGTATTGCACGATAAGAATGTGAATAATTATCTTCTACGTTTTTATACTTTATAAATAAGCAATTCATTGTTAACGTTCACATGTTACATTGCTTCATCTTCTTCTTGTTTATATATATATATATATATATATATGTAAAAGTAAAGTTGGCGACTGTAGTCGATGGTGACCAGAAGGCTCCCTTTTCAATAGCTACAACACAGAGGTGTAGGAGAGAGCGCTACTCCTTTCCCTGGATTGTTCCACTTTACCCTTGATACGTGCCTTATATTGCTGAGTGTT
>CAUZXS010006045.1:82500-87500 GCA_963585895.1 Sepioteuthis lessoniana
TCTTCCACGTCTCTTCCTTTAACTTAATTCCATTTATCAGCCACATAGAGCGTCTTGGGTGCCTCTGATCGTGAGCCTCCAGTTCTGGAGATATGGGGAGTATGGGGTCGCCCCATCGTTGCCGTTACTCCAGGTTCACTCAGTCCCCGTGTAATTTTATCTTTTAGTGTCCCAACATAACTAGTGGGTAGAATCTTCAGCAATAGCCCGGAAGACCAGGTGTTTAATCCCAGTAAAACATTATTCGTGAAATTTCTTTTAGTGAAACATTTTCCGTGAAATTTCTTTTCGTGAAATATTTTTCATGAAATTTCTTTTAGTGAAACATTTTTTGTGAAATTTTTTTTAGTGAAACATTTTTCGTAAAAATTTCTTTTAGTGAAACATTTTTCGTAAAAATTTCTTTTAGTGAAACATTTTTCGTAAAATTTCTTTCAGTGAAACAGTTTTCTAAATCGGCTCCACCACAAAGCCAATTTACTAAAAAAGCGTTGAATATGAACCTTATTATTCAGTCTTTTCGCCGATCTAAAATCTTTAATTACATATTCCAAAACATTTCATTTATTGATTTATATCTGAATACTTTTATTAATTCATATTTGGTATTCGGTGGTCAACTCACTTAACTTTTTCCCCTTTTCGTTTCATAGTTCGAACTAAAGTAATGGACTGAGACATTAGAGTAAGCAGGTTCGATCTCCAGTCCAGTTATCACGTTTACTTTCGAACTAATACCCTTGGGTAGGGTATGAACCCTCTTATCCTCCCACCACAGATATGGGTTAAATAAAATCACTACTTTCAACAAGGAAGGCTTTGTCATTGAATAACCCACGAAACAAATAGATAAAGAAAACAAACCGTAGTCTAATGTTGCAAAATCTTGATGGTTTGTTTAGTTTCTTTAAAAAATGAGTTAGTTTTTAGTGCAGTTTTAAGAATCAGGGAATTTTTTTTATTTCCTGCACAAATATTTAAAAAAATAAACAGATTAAAATTTTCCGTATTGTTATTTTTATCTGATAATCTTCAACCTAAGATTTTTAAATGTTGCTATAGAAATGAGGGTTTAGTGACTTTAAAATATTTTCAAATGATTTCTTTAAAAGCAGTATTTGAAAAATTAAATTCATTTATTAATGAATACATCATAAAAAGTTCATTAAAATCAACAAAGTTGATTTTGGGGTGATTTTTAAAAATTAGTTGTATTTTTTTTGTCTTTTTTTCGTTAAGATTTTCTATACAAATTCTTACGGCTCAACTTTTAACAAAATGTATTCAACACTTCAAAACCAAATATTCTATTGATAGATGGTTGCTTGGTTGGTGTTTTATGGCATATAAACCGTTATGGATTATTCCATGCAGTATATATATATATATATATATATATATATATATATATATATATATATATATATATGCGAGTTGTAAGCCAAATGTTTGCAGGTAACTTTATTTTTAGATAAGTTGTTAGAACTCATTTTTTGTACACAGTTTAATGGTTTTAAGTATTCCTATTTAACACTTGTAATTCTATTTGATATCAATCATTTGTTTGTGCAAAGTTACTTTTTTCAATCATTGCTGTTTAAAATTAGTAATTCTATTTATCAAGTATTTTAAAGCAGTATGAACAATTTGTACATAACCGTATGGAAATTTACTAAGCTTTTTGCTTAGATGTGGCACAAGGCCATATGAAAGGGGCACCCAATGAGACTCGAACTCACTCGTATAGGTTTGCTAGTCGAGCTTGCTAACCATTGCACCACCAGAGGCGTCTTGTACATAACCGTATGGTTTCAAATGATTTACTTTATAACAATAATGCTCAGAAAATGATTGAACAATCGTATTTGACCAATAGATAAGACCTTAACAGGTACAAGCACTTCAGGTCAGAGTGGACCTGGGAGTAATGGTAATGATGCGGTACTCCACATTTCCCAGAACTTCAGGACTGGGACCTCACCTTCAGATGCAGTTTAGTGTTATACCCAGGATACTCGCTGGGGGAAGGGATTTTATTGTTCTGCAGAGGTGTAGTCAACAGGGTGGCCAATTCTATTAAGTAAAACAAATGTAAAATCAATGTATGTAAAATAATTTTCTCCAATATTTCTTTTAAGTATTTGCTGGTAGATTTTGACGAAGTTCAAGCGTTTTTCCTTATACCGGGTGTCTCAATATATATGATACCCACGTGACTGCTAATAATTCTACTGATAATAACGTTGTGTTCTTTTTTTGTTACAGATTTGGAAAATAGTATACTATTACA
This sequence comes from Sepioteuthis lessoniana, assembly GCA_963585895.1. Classification (NCBI taxonomy): domain Eukaryota; kingdom Metazoa; phylum Mollusca; class Cephalopoda; order Myopsida; family Loliginidae; genus Sepioteuthis; species Sepioteuthis lessoniana. The sequence goes on from CAUZXS010006045.1 coordinate 84,791, forward strand.
ACTATTAATCCTCGATCACAATGCCTTGGACAAGAGAGGAAAAAATATTTAGTCTCACTACTTATTTGGAGACAAAACTCATTCAAAATTGTGCAAGCAAAATTTCGCTGGAGGTTTAATTTTAACAATTATCCCAAGGAAAGTCAAAATCATCGTTGGATACACAAATTTCTAGCCACAGGGTCAGTAAACAATCTCAATAGGAAGGCAGAAAATCCCAAGTCTGGCAGGAAGTTGACTTCAAGATGTCCTGACATTGTTGATGCGGTGAAAGATTCTGTCGGAAGGAGTCCGAAAATGTCCCTCCGAAGACGTTCCCAATAATCTGGTCTTTAACGTGCATCGTTACTAAGAATTTTAAAGAAGGATCTTCAGCTGCATCTATACAGAATCCAGATAAAGCATAAACTCACACCAGCTGAGATGTGGTTTCTTGTCAGAGGAATAAATCATTATCATATTAATGGGTTGCATCTATTCTAAGACACTCTGTATTACACTTTTTCTTAAAAAGTCCGTGTACATTGCAAAATTCCAGTTCTGTTCTGATTTTTGTACTACCCAGAGCTGTATATCCACACACACACACACACACACAAATATATATATATATATATATATATATATATATATATGAGTTTTTAATATATATGAATATAGACGGCTGAATATCGCGAATAGAGCATATATACCTAAGTTAAGATTGCGTTGATATACAGTCAACGGCGTTTGGTAACTTAGTTTCTCGCTTATGCGATCATCAGACCAAGAACTTGTTTTGATAATCACATAGGCACGAAACTGACAATCACTAAGCGCCGTTGATGATCTCATTAGAGAGAATTTTATTTTGTATATATATATATATATATATATATATATGTATACATATGCGAGATCTTCATGATGACGATTTTGAAGGAAACAGTGAAAACGAAGTTTTTGGATAAGTAATTCTTATTTTCATACTCAGTTTTGTATAGCTACTCGTACACACACACACACACACACACACACACACACACACACATATATATATATATATATATATATATATAAATGCTCAGAGAGTGAGGAAGGGGAAATGAATAAAAGAGAGAATAGGTCGAGTGTAAAATAATTATGGAAAACAGGGACTTATTTTGCATGTAATTGATCGATTGAGTGAATCGATCGCTTCGACCTAGTAAGAGAAATGGAAAAATACAAATATCTATATTTAGAGGGAAATAAATGCGCAAACATTGTAAAACGTGTGTGAGAGAGAGAGAGAGAGAGAGAGAGAGAGAGAGAGAGAGAGACGGAGAGAGAGAGAGAGACAACAGTGGTGGATGATCTGTTGATGGAAATCAATTCTGACATTCTCGGAGTCGAACTCGCGTCTGGGAATGCAAACGAAATAATAAAGAAACGTTTTTCTCTACCTAGGAGATAATCGCGTTTATTTACACCACATTCTCTCTCTCTCTTTCCCTCTCTCTCTCTCTCTCTCTCTCTCTCTCTCTCTCTCTCTCTCTCTCTCTCTGTGTGTAAATGCACTGACGCAAAAAACAAATTCAGAAAATAAGCAAATAAAACCCTGGCTCCAAACAATTTTTAATGGAAATCACACCCACTTATAAATTACATCTCACAAATGGAGATTCACAAATTCACGTGATCCGGTAAATAGATATAAGAAGCCTTGAAAATTTTACGATCTCGGGCTTGGTCGACACTAATGGCTTCTTCACTGAGACAATATACAAATGGCGAAGATAGTTTTAATATTATTATTCAATTAGTTTTTATTTGTTTGATTATATTTTTTTTCTTTGTTTTTGGTTTTGTAAAAATTAGATGAAAGGAAAACTAGCTAGGAAGAGTAAAATTATTCATAGAATAAACAAACAAAACGTTTATAGTTTTGCAAAATTAGTTGGTTAAGAGGACTATCTTGTCTAGACTATCAACATTTGAATACCTTCTATAACAGTGCAAATATAAAAGTTTCACACACACACATATATACGAGGTGCATACGAAAAGTTTCCAGATTTTTTTTGTACAGGCATTTAAAATTGGCGTAGACTTTTGAAAATTCAGTATGTTATTGCTATACATCCTATGAGATGACTGACCAATTTTTATGATTTAAGGTTTAAATGAACAGCTACAGCAGCAATTGGAATACACCCTACTCAAGCCTGATTGTCACAGCTGGTGAACTTCAAAAATGCAATCTAACACTTTAGGAGAACGATATGCCATAAAATTCTGTTTTAAACTTAGAAAAAATGATACAGAAACGTATGGAATGCTTCAGACTGCTTTTCGACCATCTTGCATGAATCGAGCATCAGTTTTTGAGTGGCATAAGAGATTCAAGGAAGGCAGGGAGTCTGTGAGGGATGATGAGAGGTGTGGGAAGAGTAAGAAAGTCAATACACAAGAATTGATTGGCCAAAGGGTTAGGGTTAGGGTTACTATGTTTGGGTTTTAAGGGAGTTCAGGAAGAGATTCTGTCGGAACAGGCCGGCACTCTTCAAATCGGGTCAGTGGCATTTCCACAAGGACAATACACCAGTCCACAACTCCATCCTTGTCACAGACTATTTGACCAAGATGGGCATCAAGTCAGTTCCTCACCCTCCCAATAGTCCGGACCTTGCTACCTGTGACTTTTGGTTCTTCCCTAAGCTCAGAGGCTGTCGTTATGAGACAATTGAGG
>CAUZXS010006045.1:92500-95000 GCA_963585895.1 Sepioteuthis lessoniana
GCACCCAGGTCCACTCTGGCCCGGAGTGGTAGCACCTGATAAGGGTCCTATCTATGGGTTAAATAAAACTAAACCGTGCTTCTCTCACTATACTGATTTTTGCATTTAAACTGCGTATTTATGCTAAACTGAATTGTTTGAAATAGAACAGATTATTTACATTAAAATGGATTTGGCGTTAAGTAACCTACAAAGGTTGATATGCCACAAAACCCAACAAACCAAACCAAACCAAACCAAACCTCTCGGACGGGTTCTGGTTTATGTATGTACCAATTGGTAGAATTGTCAAATTTTAATTTCTTGCAAAATATCCAGGGGATCACATTCCCTACTCAGTCGAGTTTAGTCTTATACTCCCTTTGCGCTAGTCTGCTACATTCGCTTATTATGTGATTAATCGTTTCGTTTCTATCATCACGTAACCTGCACTTGCTATTCTGTTGCATATTATCTATTTTTGCTTTAACATATTAGTTCCTTATGACGTTGTTTTGGGCTGCTATCAGAAGAAATTCGCTTTCTTTCATAAGATATCCCTTTCTTAGACATGTCCAGGTTTTCTCGTACGAGAGTTCATCATTTTGTCACTTGAAATATCCATACAGTTGTTTATCATCTCATTTTTATTTCTTAGTTATTGTTGTTCAGTTTCTCCTTATATAGTGTTGGGTATCACCCACCTTTTTCCACACAATGAACTAGTCCATCTGCCATATATAGTAGTAGCTACTAATACCAGGGCAGACTAGAAGGTGAAGAGCAGCTTCTTACAGGAATAGTATTAGAGCGTTGGAGACTGTAGATCGCACAAGATCACCTTACTTGCTACCGTAATAACGGAAGCCAATACTACCGTTGAACTATATCTTTATTCTGCATTCACTAATCCATGTTCTTGTCTACCAATAGTCTCTCTATTGTATATACTTTTTCGTGAGAATATATCTCTATTTCCTCTCATATCGTGGTTTGTCCTTTATTTAATATTACAAGGGTTCACTAACCAGAACGCAGCATGTAGCCAGTACTGTTAGTGGTCGTTGTAATTAGTCTTTCTTTGCTCTTTTTAATGTAGTCTTGTATTGATGCATCCACGCTTCAACACTGGCGAGTTCTCTTCTTCCTTCTTTTCTTGGGGGTGTCCTCCTGGTGTAATGGTTAAAGCGATAGACTGCGGAATCGTAGTATGCGAGTTCGTACTCCAGTCGCTCTATTACGTTCACTTTCGGGCAAATACCTTTGGAAAAGGTATGAACCCCCTTATCCTCCTAGCTATGGGTTAAATAGTACCACTACTGTTCTTCTAGGAGAATGGCTTTGGCATTAAATAACCTACAAAGGTTGATATGCCATTAAACAAAGAAACCAAACAAAACCTTCTTTTCTTGACATATATTGCCTATCTCTATCATCTCTTAGGTGTAAATCCTGTGCATCGTCATCAACTTTCTTGTCATTATTATCATTCGTTACTTGAATCCATATATTTGTGAGGAGTCCGCGCGGTGTAATGGCTAATGAGTTGGACGGCGGCACCGTAGCTAGCGAGATCGAACACCAGTCACGATATTATGTTCACTTTTGAACTAATACTAGTGAAAAAATAATGAACCCACTTATCTCTGCGGCTATGCGTCAAATAGTACCCCTACTTTTCTTCTACTAGGATAGTTTTGGCATTAAATAACCCACGAAGGTTGATATGTCATTAAACAAAGAAACCAAACCAAAACAATCTCTGAATTTGGTTATTAAGTAACCTAACGATAATTGACATGCCGTAAAATTACCCAACCAGATACTGCACTCTCACATTAACATCCTCATGTTCCTCTGTGAGACCACAATACTATTTTGCCATACTTTCGATTAGTTAACGTATGCTTTCAGAGTTACAGCTACTCATAGAATAGCAGGAATAGTTATCCATTGTGTTTTGAATTCAGTGTTTTTCCTTGTTAGACTGGTCATCCTGACAATCCTTGCTATTTTAACCATAGCTGGGATATACACTTTGATATCCATTCGGATCTCCTATTTAAAAGTCAGCTCGATTTAGGAAATCCAATAGCATTTCATTTTTCTTCTAGTCACAAACAATATATGCATACGCCCTCTTTAATATTGTCCTTCAGAATTCAGGTTCCATCCCATTATTATCTTTGCACTTTCACATATATATTTACACAGCATAGCATTAATGGCGTAACCCCTATTTTGCTTTGGCGACTTCCTTTGTGGTATTGCTAAAGCCCAACTGATAAATGACTTCGTGAAACTCTGTGTCATGAGCTCACTATATATATATATATATATATATATGCACGTACTGTGATATATATATATATATATATATATATATATCGCAATACATGCATAGGCCCCAAGTTAAAGAGTGTATTGTCAGATGCATTATTGTATGCACGCGACAATACAAGCCTGTCTAAAGATCCAAAGAGATAGATATGAACAGACTGATATATATATATATATATAT
>CAUZXS010006045.1:100000-179509 GCA_963585895.1 Sepioteuthis lessoniana
ACAATTACATAATTTTAGCCTAGGATTGTAGACTACCTGTCGACAACCACGTTCATTGGCAGAATATCAAACTTGCACATCAAAAAGAAGGCAATAATAGTCCGATATGTCCACTTTTGACCAAAAATAGCAAAAGGGCTGAGTGACTACTTGGCATAGATTGAAGCAAGTGCCAAAATTTGTTGGCCAAGAAGGCACGACTACCCAACCACCACCATTGGCCAGAAGTATGGCAAGATAGTAGTCAGCACACGCTTACATCTTAACAACTTATTTCTATCCGGCCTGCTCTTTAACGGTCGTTGTGTTATTATCAAACGAGGGATAAGTAATTCACACTTTAATCAAATGAGTCCAGGCTTCCGCCATGTCCGGACGTTCACATCGTTAGTAGACAGCCATAGCTCATGTAATCATAGCTGAAGCCAGAGTTATCAAAACCACTTGGTTAGCTAATAAGTGGACATCACTTCTCTTTTGTATAAATGGGCGGGGAAATGTGTATCTTTGTAGGGCTACTTGAATAACCTGTTCGTGATAGCTTCAATGGGTGCTAAAGACGGAAAGCAGGATAGGTGCTTCAGTAGCAACATTATTCAATAGTCTTCCCTCCTGGCAAAAATAGTCAAGATATCGAATCTAGGAACTGCATTTTAGCATTTTCCAAGAATAAAAGGTAGTTAGTTATATCAGGCAATTGGCCAAGTGAGCAGAGTGTTCGAAAATGGACCGGTAGACCTGGGTTCAATCCCAGGTCGCGTCATACCAAAGACTTTAAAATAGTACTTGATACCCCCTTGCTTAACACTCATCAATATAATGTACGTATCAAGGGTAAAGTGGAGCAATCCAGGGAAAGAAGTAGCGCTCTCCCCAACACATCAGTGTAGTAGCTATTGAAAAGGGAGCCTCCTGGTCACCCTTGAAAACGGTCGCCAACTTTACTTTTACGTATATCAGGCAAATATGGTGTAGCGGTATAACCGTCGACTGCGCGGCTGGTGATCGCTGGTTGGCGGAGAAGAAACAAAAAAACGCAACTCGTTTCAAGTGTTAAGTCGTCTGCGGTTTTTTCGCTCCGTTTTGCATCGGAGGCCATGAAAGTCTGTACAAACAGAAAACGAACACAATGTTCGAGGTAGATTGTTCGTTCAAGTAAAAAACAGCTCTTCTGGTATCTTTGAATGGTTCAATCACTCTCCATCCACAGTATTGTTGACCCAACCTTTGAAAGAGAGAGAAACGAAAGGCCTAGTTTCTTTTATTGAAGTTTATCAAACACCAAAAAAACCACCTCTTCCGCCTTGCATGGGCAGTATCATTCAGCCAGCCTCCACCACCACTTAGATGGCTAATCAAGTCCGATGACCTCAGCAAGTCATTGTTAACTGTTGTTTTCAGTCTACGGTACTAGACCAAGCTTATCCTTTTACATACCGGGTGGCATTTAAAACAATGCCATCTCGTCTTTCTTCTGATTACTGGATTAAAAAAAACGTTTATCTGTTCGCACCCCGGTACATTTTGCTTACAATCTTATAATATCCTAAGAAATTATTTTAAAAACTCAAAAGATGATCCTACTCTTCTCATATTTTATTCTAAGAGTGACTCAGTGATATGAATAAAATTCAGTCAAAAGACCAGAAATTTACATGCTCAGGCATCTGGGAACTGATTGCAGACGACTGCTGAGACTGGCGCTATGCTATTTGAGAAGTAGCCAAGCAGAGCGAAAAATAAAGTGTCACTGGCGACTGGAAGAAAGAAAACAACGCAAGAAGCAAACTTAGTCTTTCGATCGACACTCCATCTTTGTCTGCAGAAGAGACAGTCATGCAAAAATCGAACGGCAAACAGAACATACGCTGTTCTCACAATGACTGATCTTGACCGTCCAAGGCGTTATCCTTATTGTCTCGAGGAAGAAGAGTCCCCTCCCCACCAAAGAAGACTTTTAAAAAAAAGAAAAAAGGAATAGAAAAAATATAAACTAAAGATTTACAAATAATGGATTTCCTTATTCCGTTGTCGATAGACAAATAAAACGAACTTTATAGAAACTCGATAATACAAACTTAGTCCAATAAAAATTTTAAAAAGTAATAGATATATATAATCTAAGCACAAAGCTAGAAGTATGGAGCACCCGGTGAGAGTCGAATTCACAGATAATGGTCAGCACATCTGGCTTGTTGATCATTACATCACAGGAAGTGCCCATGAAGATATTAAAGATTATAAACAAGAACAGACACTCTTGAGCCTACATCTTCAGTTGAAAATGATAAATTTATAAGGACAGTGATTTGTTACAAATTTTAAGATAATCTAATCTTATCCTTACTAATTAGGCTTCCTCTCAAAACCCCATTAAACAGCATTGTAAGGGAATGAGTCCGTTATGATTGTCACCCATTAAATTCTTTATTTTGGACACCCAACAATCACTCGTTGGTTAATCGTCATTTGTTCTATAAAAACGGTATTCGTGTAGACATTAACAAACAGATAGCTCTGCACTGATATTTCGATAAGCATACAGCAAATACTTCTAAACAACATTCATATATACAGTATGGTCATTAAATAATTACACTCGTACTAATTTTTTTTTTTTAATAAAAAGGTAATTTTCTTCTAAAAAAAAGATACAAGGATTTTATTATTTCCAGTGAAACATCATACAGCTAAAGAGAATATCATCGAGGAATATTTACTACCAAAGTCTACAAAATTAAAATTCTGTCACTAAAAATATAAATATGTTGCAGTCCAAAAACTAATTACGTACGCAATTTTAATTTTAAGTTCAGCGGTCCTGCAGTTTTATTTTTGAAAATAAGGGTGTTGCAGTAGTTTTTTTTTGTTTGTTTGTTTGTTTTGTTTCGCTTTAGTACAGAGGCTGTTGTAATTTTATTTTTAGTAACAGGATTTCAATGTTGTAGAGTTATGTAATGAATAATATCTAATTCTGGGGCCATTTTAATGTTTTTAACTTTTAAAATTAAGGGATTCGAAATAAATTGTCTATTTGTTCAAATATTTATGTGCAGTACTATTCGGCAATGGCCTGGTAGACCGGCGTTCAATCCCAGGTCGGGTCATACAAAAGACTCAAAAAATGGTACCTCATGCCACCTTGCTTAACACTCACCATTATAAGGTACGTATCAAGGGTGAAGTGGAGTCATCCATGGAAAGGAGTAGCGCCCTCCCCTACACCTCGGTGTAGTAGCTATTGAAAAGGGAACCTTCAAGTCGCCCTCGACTACGGTCGCCAACTTTACTTACTTACTCCTATTTACCAACCCCTCTGCTCGGGCAGGATATGACACAAGGTCAATTTTTTTTAAGCGGAGTTACTATTTACCAACCCCTCCGCTCGGGCAGGATATGACACAAGGTCAATTTTTTAAGCGGAGTTTAACAGGTTTGAATTCAGAGTTTTCCTTCTCCTAGACTAGTTGCCTCACCAAGGCTGAAGAACCTAGTCCGTCCTACTATTTACCCATAGCTGGAGGGAGAATAAGGGGGTTCATACCTTTCCCAAGGGTATTTGCCCGAAAGTGAACGTAATAGCGCGACTGGAGTACGAACTCGCGTACTACGATTCCGCAGTTCATCGCTTTAACCATTACACCACGAGGACACCCTTTTTAAGCGGAGTTTAACAGGTTTGAATTCAGAGTTTTCCTTCTCGTAGACTAGTTGCCTCACCAAGGCTGAAGAAATCAGTCTATCCTACTATTTACCCATTGCTGGAGGGAGAATAATTGGATTCATACCTTTCCCAAGGATATTAGTGCGATGTGAAATGCAATCAGCCTCGTCCAGGATTTGAACTCGTGTCGCCGTGTCCATTTCCTACGACGATAACCATTACACCACGGGCTCCTTTACTTACTTACTATACACGCACACACATGTGTTTCTGTGTGTGTGTGTGTGTGTGTGTGTGTTTGAGAGAGAGAGAGAGTGTGTGTGTGTGTGTAGGCGTGTTTGAGAGAGAGAGAGAGAGTGTGTGTGTGTGTGTGTGTGTTTGAGAGAGAGAGAGAGAGTGTGTGTGTGTGTTTGAGAGAGAGGAGTGTGTGTGTGTGTGTGTGTGTTTGAGAGAGAGAGAGAGTGTGTGTGTGTGTGTGTGTTTGAGAGAGAGAGAGAGAGAGAGTGTGTCTGTGTGTGTGTTTGAGAGAGAGAGAGAGAGAGAGAGAGAGAGAGTGTGTGTGTGTGTGTGTGTGTGTGTGTGTGTGTGTGTGTGTGGAGTATATATGGAGAATATAGTTGCATGGTTTGACATATTCCAATCAAAATCTAATATTTTCATCATATCTATTTGACCCATAGTTGGGACCTGAACAAGTACAACCAGTTTAAATCAAAGTGAACCTGAGAGTAATGTAAGGATAACTCTACCTTCCTCATGTTTCCAGAACTTAAAACCCTCGACCAGATGAAGTTTAGTGTCACACCCAAGAAAATCAATTTTCCGATAGGAATCATATAGATCCAAAGCCTCGTTGCTGCAAACCACTAACAAAGAATAGAAAGACACGTCGACAAATGTGGGGATTAGGGTAAATAAACAATAGCGAATAAAGAAAAATGTCTTTGTAACAATCTGATTTCTATGTATGAAGCACAAGAAAAGAAAAAAAAAGAAGAAAATTACGCATTATGTCAAACATAAAATTTAAAAAGAACGTAGACACAAAAAGGAAAACTGAATTCTTTTAAACGTTTCGTCTTTTACTGTATTCAACTGAAATTGTGAAAAAAATATCCAATTTTCTCAGCCTTTCCCGTTACCAAAATTAAAATCGATAACTTTCATTTTTAATTCCAAATATTTCATTTGTCTTCAGAACAAAAACTCAATATAATTAAAATAAAAATAAAATGCCTTTACAACTAACTCTTTTGCTTTCCACTTCCGAATTTTCGCTTTCACCTATTATTATTATTATTATTATTATTATTATTATTATTATTATTATTATTATTATTTCTTTTTGTATTCATGACGAAGGTTTTTTTATGTCAAGTTTTGCAAACAAGATCAAAGAGAAGTCGTTTTAAAAATTTTCTTCAAATTTGACCCAAAATTGAAATAAAAATTCTTTTATATTTCTAATCCTTATAAACAGAAATTCAATCTCAAAAAAAACAAAATATAATTGCTGAAATAAAAAATAAAAAAAGAATGAAAATAAGCAATAATAAACAACAAAGACTTAGCTTATCAATATATTGAAGATGATGCAGCGTCCATTCTGCCCGGATTCATTTTCTCAGATTAAACTTTGGTTAGCAAAAAGTCTGATCTTCACTGAGAAGGAAAAGAAGCTTTAACTTTTGTACCGAGAGGATATTTTAAAACATTGATCAATACAAATCTCACTTGATGTTTATTATCTTCTTTTGACACAGACATACAACAAATGGTTTTAAGTCTATATATATATTACTAAAACTCTCCTTATGTTTGTATGTATGTACCCGTAACGAAGCAAAAACAGCTCATCGTATAAAGACTTTAATTATTTTATTATTTTGATATACTTAAAGCGTATGAACTTTGAAAATAAAGCGATTTCCAGTCCAATTTAATATTATGGGATAATTTTGTGGTGTATGCGTTCGCGCTGAAAATCTCCAGAAATGAGCAGAACAAAAGGAAAAAAATGAAAAGGATGAGATAGATAGATAGATAGATAGATAGATAGATAGATAGATAGATAGATAGATTGAAACAGACTGTAATAGATAGATAGATAGATAGATAGATAGATAGATAGATAGATAGATAGATAGATAGATTGAAACAGACTGTAATAGATAGATAGATAGATAGATAGATAGATAGATAGATAGATAGATAGATAAGATTAAGATAGATAGATAGATAGATAGATAGATAGATAGATATGAGAAAGCTGATATAGATATGAATAGACTGAGACGGACAGACAGAAAGAAAGATGAACGGATAGATCGGTCCATACATAGATAGATAGCTATGAACAGGCTGACATAGATAAAAATGTACAGAGAGAGATAGATAGATAGATAGAGAGAGAGAGAGAGAGAGAGAGAGAGAGAGAGAGAGAGAGATCACGAACAATTGAATACAAAAGGATTAAATTTGTGTGTGTAAGTGTGTGTGTGTGTGAGAGAGAGAGAGAGAGAGAAACAGACAGACAGACAGAGAGACAGAGACAGAGACAGAGGGAGATAGATAGATAGATAGATACTGATTATTGTTAGTCTTGTCTAAATGTTATCTGTCGTTGAAGCCCTGTGTAATGAACAACATATTTCGTTGTAAGAGAGAAATGCTATCAGCATTTTTCCCTTTTTACCACGAGTGACAGACAGACAGAGACAGGGACAGAGATAAACAGACAGACAGAGAGAGCTTGAGAGACAGAGAGAGATCACTGGAATAGCAAAATTGTTCTCACTAACATCGACCAACAAAATAAACGCAAGAAGCAATTTTCAAATCGGTGAAAGTTTAATTAGTGCTGAACTCACTCTGAATACACTCGACCCACCCTTATTGGCAAATAAGCATTCTGCTTCGAGCAGACAAGTGATTAAATTTGAATAAGGATCCTGAAAACATCCGAGCATTGAACTAACCGTTACTTGTCAATTGACTGTTCCCGCTTTTCTGTCTGAAAATTGTATCTAATTTAGTAATTATTTTTTATCCGACATATACTACGCATTTCTACTCAGGAGACGTCCGAGAAGAATTGGTTCATGATATCACTCATAAAACCCAACCGAAATCTTTTAAGGCTTTTAGTCGTTTCAGAAATACTTTTAATTAACACAATACGGGTATTTATTTATCTATTTTGGTGAAATACGAAATTTTACGACTCTCCCGTGAAAAGGTTTGAAGACTAACCAACTTAATATGACATATATATATATATATATATATATAGAGAGAGAGAGAGACTTTTACGTGTGTGTGTATGTGTGTGTAAATATTCAATTATGAAAAAGGTATTCAAAGGATTTTTTTTATTGTTGAATAATTTGTCAACGTTGAACATTTTGGTTTTCACATAAAGTCTTCATCAGAACGTTTAAATATGTGACTTTGTATCTTCGAAATTCTTGTGAATGAATTTTTTTAATTTTACTTTCTAAATGAAAGGAAAAAACGAGAACATTTTAAACATTCTATATCTGTTAGTGGCATTCTCTTTCTGCATGATGTAATCAGTTTTCGAAATTTTTTTTAAAAACGTAAGGCATTTCCTATATATATATATATATATATATATATATGGAAACGCAAAAACGCAGAGGATCACTTTTGAAGACGCTAATATATCTGAGCCCAGTGGACTCGGGCTATAGAGTATACCGGCTGCATCTCTCCAGAGGGGTAAGACTCCCCTAACGAGTGTCCTAGATATGACACGAAATAATCTTATGGTGAAGCCCCAGTAATGATGGAGCTTTGGGGAATGCAGAGTACCTCTTCATTGCCATTACTCTCAGGTTCACACGTGCCCAGAGTGGTAGTATCTAATAGGGTCCTATCTATAGGTCAAATAGAACTGTTTGGTATTTGAACCGAGCGCAAACAAATGACTGATGTTTAATTGAATTATTAGTGATACATAGCAATACTTGGAACCATTTAAGTTAGTTGACTTACGATTACAAATCATATGTGCCAACAGCCCAGTCTGCTGGAGCTATAGAATACACCGACTGCATCTCTGCAGAGGGGTGAGACCCCGCTCCGCAACAAGTGACCTGAATATTACATTAAACCGTCTGATAGCGAGGCTCTGGGAAATGCGGAATACCCATTCCTTACCATTGTTCCTGGGTACACTCTAACCCGAAGTGGTAGTACCTGATAGGGTCCTATCTATGGATAAAATAGAACTGTGACTTGTTAAACTGAGTACAAAGAAATGACTGATTTTTAATTGAATTGTTAGTTATACAGCAATACTTGGAACTATTTAACTGTTTTGCAAAAAATGAGCTCAGGTTCGTTTAAAAATGCTATCAACAAAATGTTTCTACAAATTATACATATTTGATATTTATAAACAGAAATTGGCATTAAAAAAACCTACAGTGGTTTATATGCCATAAAACCAAACCAAGCCATGTATATCTAATATATATGTGTAAAGAGGATTTGGCATTAAATAATCTACAATGGTTGATATGCCATAAAACCAAACCAATCCAACCCAAACCTAACATATCTCACTAGTTATGCGATTAAAATGTTCGATGACGTTTAAGATAAACATGCACCACCATTGTGAAACTTACAGTAACGATGCTGATCTTCTGATGACTTTGAAATATTTTTAAACGTTGGTATGCATCCAGTTTTGTAATGTCTCTATCCCAGCGTTGAGCACTTTAGAAACATAAATTGCATTTATTTTTTGCTGTGCTTATATATATTCAGGCATGGATAGATAAATTAACTCTCTTTATTTAGGTTATACTTCTCAAAACTGACTGTTTTTTCCCAAAGTCTTTGTTTCTTAAGTAAAAACTAAGATAATCTATGAAATTCAACTTAAAAATTGTATTACGGGAATATAAAGGCCTTTAACGTCTCCATATTAAGTCCATTCTGTTCATTGCTTCAATAAGTATTTATTAGCAAAGAAACTTTTAAATAATTAATATCTTAGAATAGTTCTTAAAAACAATCAATATTGGAACAAGATTTTATTCTTAATAATTTGATAATATATCTACCGCATGGAAACAAAATAAATGAGGTGTTGACTTGTAGATAACATCCCGTTTCTTATAATGCATTAGGTTATTCCCAAGACAGTAAACTAACACAGAATATTCAGTAGGAAACAGAGCAAGTCGATAAATATAATATGACATATAATTGTACATAATACGAGACGAGTAGGAAACTAAGTTCCCGTCCCCAGGCTATACGGGAGTCACAAGTATTTAAGGAACAAACAGAAGAGTCCAAAAAGAGGAAACCAACTACTCTTCTCAGGTGTGGAAATTAAAAGAGAGAGGTCCCATGTTCTCTCCGCTGAGGAGCGAACTATCACGTCTGCTCTATTTAAGTTAATGAAAGAGGCGGATTCCCCGGTTCACCATGTCTCGTGACTAAAAAAGACTCATGCTGTGATAAGGGAGACATCTCCGTTTACTCTCCTAACACTGGGTTTCTTTAATAATCTAACAATGTATCTACCACATGGAGACAAAATGTAATGATAAAAGGGTTCTTTAATAATTTGATAATATATCTACTACATGGGAACATATGTAATGATAAAAGGGTTCTTTGATAATTTAATAATATATCTACCACATGGAGACAAAATATAATGACAAAAGGGTTCTTTAATAATTTAATAATATATCTACCACATGGGAACAAAATGTAATGATAAAAGGGTTCTTTGATAATTTAATAATATATCTACCACATGGGAACAAAATGTAATGATAAAAGAGTTCTTTAATAATTTGATAATATATCTACCACATGGGAACAAAATGTAATGATAAAAGGGTTCTTTGATAATTTAATAATATATCTACCACATGGGAACAAAATGTAATGAGAAAAGGGTTCTTTAATGATTTAATAATATATCTACCACATGGGAACAAAATGTAATGATAAAAGGGTTCTTTGATAATTTGATAATATATCTACCACATGGGAACAAAATGTAATGATAAAAGGGTTCTTTAATAATTTAATAATATATCACTTCACAGGAACCAAACGTAATTATACAAGGTTTCTTTAATAATTGAATGTTTACCATATGGGAAAGAATTTTGATAATGCTGGGTTCATTTGATCATTTAATAATGCTGGGTTAGTTGAATAAATTAAAATGAGGTTAGAAGAACAAATAAAGAAATTGTGACAAATAAGGAAACTACAAAGGAAAGAAAAATACACAATGGAATGAAGTGACCAAAAATAAACAACAGTGGCAAAACAATTGGAAGAAGTAATACAATAGATATTGGTGAAAGAAAAAATATCGAAACAGCGTTAAAGCAGAACCTTCCAAAATGAAGAAAGAATATTCTGCAAGTCGGAGGAGAAATCACAAGGACAAATGAAGAAGTGGATGTAAAGGAGACAAAATAGTTTTGGCGCAAGTTATGAAAGTAAAAAGAAAACAGAAATGCCAAATGGATAAACCCCATGGAAAAAGAATTGCAAGGACTTGCAGAGGTGTATACTAGGACTTACGAAGAGCAACACTCAAGAAAGCACCAAATTGGAAAACATCGGGCCATCATGGAATACACAAACCTGGGCTTAAAAAATCCAAGTCCATCCACGGCAAATTAATTTTACAATGCCGAGAAGAAGAAAATATACCCGTACGAAAGACGACAGGGAAATTTACCCTGGTTCAGATAGACCCCTACCCCAAAAGGAACTATTCTCAACATCATAGCATGTCTAACTGGGATGTGGAATATTCTAACCGCACAAATAGAAGAAATCTATAACTAGCTTGAATGCCGTGTACTACTTCCGGAAAAGCATAAATGCCGTCTACTACTTTCGGAAAAACATAAATGATACCTCAAGGGAACAAGAGGAATAGATTACTTACTATATTTAGATCAGCACATCATCATAGAGGTCAAAACAAAGCAGAAAAATGTAGTGACGGCATGGATTAATTTAAAAAAGGGCCAACAAACTTGGATAATAGAATGTCTAAAAATCTACAAAATATCCGATAAATCCATAAACGTCATCGCTAAAGCCATGAAGGGGGTGTCCTCGTGGTGTCATGGTTAAAGCGATGGACTGCGGAATCGTAGTAAGCGAGTTCGAACTCCAGTCGCGCTATTACGTTCACTTTCGGACAAATACCCTTGGGAAAGGTATGAACCCCCTTATCCTTCCAGCTATGGGTTAAATAGTACCACTACTGTTCTTCTAGGAGAATGGCTTTGGCATTAAATAACCTACAAAGAGTTGATATGCCATTAAACCAAAGAAACCTAAAGCCATGAAAACCTGGAAAGTGGAATTAGCAACAGAAAAACAAACCTTGGCGGAAGTAAAAATTCAAAGAGGTT
This sequence comes from Sepioteuthis lessoniana, assembly GCA_963585895.1. Taxonomy (NCBI): domain Eukaryota; kingdom Metazoa; phylum Mollusca; class Cephalopoda; order Myopsida; family Loliginidae; genus Sepioteuthis; species Sepioteuthis lessoniana. The sequence continues at coordinate 111,104 of CAUZXS010006045.1, forward strand.
TTTTATTCAATGAGACTCGCTCTTGCATTTATTTTAACAATGATACCAATCAATCATATACTCTCTGCAGAGTCCTCCAATGAGTGTCCTGAATATGACACTAAATAATCTGATGGTGAGGCTTCAGCATTACTGGAGTAATGCTGGAGATTTGGGGAATGCGGATTAGCCCTTTCTTGCCATTGCTCTCAGGTTCACTCTGTCCCGGAGTCGTAACACCTGATAGGGTCCTATCTGTGGGTTAAATAGAACTAAACTGAGTACTTCTGCTAAACTGAATTGCTTGAAATAGAACTGTTTTGACATCTAAACTGCGTACTTATACTAAACTGAACTGTTTTACATTTAAGTGTGTAAATAATTGACTGATGTTTAATTGAATTGTTCGTGATACATAGCAATACTTGGAACTATTTAAGTTTGTTGACTTAACTGAATAGTTTGAAATAGAACTGTTTTTTGACGTTTAAACTGTGTTCTTATACTAAACTGAATTGTTTGAATTAGAACTGTTTATATGTATAACAATGCATTTGGCATTAAATAACCGATAATGGTTGATATGCCATAAAACCAAACCAAATAACAAATGTCAATTTTATACAGGAAAAAGTAAACCAATTGATGTACATGGATAGTATCAAGCTATTTGTCCATTACGAAAAAGGAGTAGAACTCATGATATAATCAATAAAAATATACAGCCAGGATATAGAATGTAATTTAGCATTGAAAAATGTTTCGGGCTGACAATGAAAACAGTGAAAAGAGAAACAACAGAAAGAACAGAACTACCAAAATTTGGAGGAAAGCGTATGAATATTTGGAGAGAAAAATTACAAATACTTCGAAATATTGGAAGCGGACATTATCAAACAAACCGAGATGAAAGAAAACATAAGAATATCTCAGAAGAACAACAACACTTCTCGAAACCAAGCTCCACAATAGAAATCTTATAAAAGTAATAAACATCTGGACAATTCCTCTTGTAAGATACTCTGGAACATTCTCAAAACGGATAAAAGAGGGAATTCAGAAAAATTGACCTAAGGACAAAAAAAAAATGATGACTAAACACAAGGCTTTATACTGAATCTACGATTTAAGAAAAGAAAGAGGAAGAGAATTCTCCAGCTTTGTGAATAGTGTTGATGCATCAATTCAAGGACTTGAGGAATGCAGTAAAAAGAGTAAGGAAAGATAAATCACAGCAGCCAGTAGCAACAATGGCAACATAAGAACAAACAGAAAAACAACAAAAACAAGAAAACAGAAATGGGAAGAAAAACAGCTGTATCGATACTTCGAGCAACAAAATACCAGGATTACACATAAGACGACAGGGACATGGCTGAGAAAGGGAAATCTCAAGAGAGAAACTGGATGTTAATAGCAGCCCAAATTAGTGCCATAAGAACCAATTATATAAAATCAAAAACTGGTCATACACAACTGAATATCAAGTGTAAGTTATGTGGAGAGAGAGAGAGAGAGAGAGAGAGAGAGAGAGAGAGAGAGAGAGGGAGAGGGAGAACAGTTAACCACTTAACATAGATATGTGTTTATATATGAATTAATAGGCATGGACAGCTATCGATAAGCTATCGATCATATGGAAATCAAAACTGACCGATAAAATGAAACGCAGTTTTTTTCGGGAAGCGGCCGTGTCGATACTGCTGTATGGATGCACCACTTCGACGCTAACAAAACGGCTGGAGAAGAAGCTAGATGGCAATTACACAAGAATGTTGCCAGCAATATTGAATAAGTCCTGGCGGCAACACCCCACAAAGCACCAACCATATGGCCAGCTGCCTCCCATCACGAACACTATCCAAGTTAGAGGAACCAGACACGCAAGACACAGCTGGAGAAGCAGAGACGAGCTCATAAGTGATGTACTCCTATGGACCCCAACATATGGTCGAGCTAGAGCAGGACGACCAGCTAGAACATACATACGGCAGCTCTGTGAGGATACGGGATGTAGCCCTGAAGACCTGCCAGAGGCGTAGAACGATAGGGAGAAGTGGCGAGAGAGAGAGAGTCAGGGATATCCGTGCTAGCGGTACGATATAATGATGATGATATATATACATATTTACTAACCCCTCCGCCCCGGAAGGATATGACACAAGGTCAATTTTTTAAGCGGAGTTTAACAGGTTTGAATTCAGAGTTTTCCTTCTCCTAGACTAGTTGCCTCACCAAGGCTGAAGAACCTAATCTGCCCTACTATTTACCCATAGCTGGAGGGAGAATAATTGGATTCATGATATATATACATATATATATATATATATGAAGAGAGACAGAGACAGATGAAACGGTTAATCGCTCAATAAACGAATGCAGCAAACTAGCAATTTACGAAGCTCTTTGTTTCGATGTGGCACAAGGCTGAATGAATTGGGCGTCCAATGAAACTCCTACACGAGTGAGTTTGAGTCTCATTTGGCGCCCTATTCATTCGGACTAGCAAACCTACACGTTTGCTAGTCTAGCTTGCTAACCGTTGCACCACCAAAGCTGCCCTTGCAGCAAACTAGCACAAAAGGAGTAAAAGACTTGGCAAGATTGGTGATTTATAAGGAATCGAGCAAAATTTAAAATTTGACTGTTAATAAATGCACAAACTAGAATACATCCTAGAAAATGAGACGCATAAAATCTTCGAGAGGTTTGAGTTACGAACAGATTGCCAAATACCGGCCAGAAGACGAAGCCTAGTTTTAATTAACAAGAAAATAAGAACTTGTTTTTTTCATGGTTACGCTGTTCGGGCGCACCAAATAGTAAAAATAAAAGAAAGTGAAAATATAGAAAAAATACTTGAATCGTGCCAGTGATCTGAAAAAGTAGTTCGACATGAGAATGACGGTGATACAAGTTGTAACTGGGGAACTTGGAACGGTCTCCAAAGATTGGGTAAAAAGACTGGAGCAATTGAAAAATTAGAGAAAGAACCGGGACCATTCAGACAACATCATTTTTAAACATCGGCAAGAAAACACAGAAGAGTCCAATATACTTGAGAAGATGAGCAGTCAGACTAAGGCTGTCTTTCACAAGAGTGAAAGACCCCCGCCCAAGCTAATGCTAGAGTGAAAAACTTTAAATTCAACAATAATGCTTAGTTAACAATTAAAGCTTTAAGTAACTGTTCTAAATGCAAGTGAATTGCACGGTTACGTGGTGCCTTCAATAAGTTTTCAGACTTTTTTGAACAGGCATTTATCTTATAAGATGACTGACCAATTTCTATGATTTCAGTTTCAAATGAACAGCTACAGCAGCAATTGGAATACACCCTACTAAAGCCTGATTGTCACAGCTGGTGAATTTCAAAAATGCAATCTGGACATGAGTACACTTTAGAAGAACGATATGCAATAAAATTCTGTTTTAAACTTGGAAAAAATGCCGCCACAGAAACGTATGGAATGCATCAGACTGCTTTTCGACCATCTTGCATGAATCGAGCATCAGTTTTTGAGTGTCATGAGAGATTCAAAGAAGGCAGGGAATCTGTGAGGGATGATGAGAGGTGTGGGAGGAGTAAGGAAGTTAATACACCAGAATTGATTGGCCTTAGGGTAAGGGTTAGGGTTACTATGTTGAGGTTTTAAGGGAGTTTAGCAAGAGGTTCCGTCGGAAGAGGCCAACATTCTTCAAATCAGGTCAGTGGCATTTCCACCAGAACAATACACCAGTCCACAACTCCATCCGTGTCACAGACTATTTGACCAAGGGGGGCACCAAGACAGTTCCGCAGCCTCCCTATCGCCCGGACCTTGCTCCCTGTGACTTTTGGTTATTTCCTAAGCTCAGAGGCTGTCGTTATGAGACAATTGAGGAGATTAAAGAAGCTGTGTCGAAGGTAATTAACACGCTCACACAAGAGGACTTCCATGGGGCCTTCCAAAAGTTGTTGGAACAGTAAAACAAGTACATTGCAGCCGGAGGAGATCACTTTGAAGGGGACTAGAGTTTCATGTGTGTACTATCAATAAAAGTGCCCATACGAAAAAAGTCTGGAAACTTATTGAATGATCCTCGTATATGATAACAATTATTCCTCATACAAATAATTTTCAGATCCAGTTACCCCATAAACAGGCTCTTAACAGGTACTACTAATATGGGTCCGAGTGGACCTGGGAGTAATGGCAATAAAGGGGTTTTCTGCACTACCCAGAGTTCTAAAAATGAAGCCTAACCACCAGTTTAGTGTCATTCTTTAGGACACCTGTTTTCAAGGGATCTAATCCCTCTGCAAGAGGATTCGAAGCCCAGTCAACAATACGGGCGATCGTAAGAGTGATTTTTTTCTTTTCCGTATGGAATAATTTAATGACACAGCTCTACTCTTTTGCCAGACTGCCACTCAGTGGCTATCTGTAACTAGGCAAAAAAGTATGCGTTATTGGCACGAAGGTTCAATCTCTACTGGCATACCACCAACACCTCTCTCTGACACCGTGGAAGAAAATAATGAAATTAAACGCAATAATTTCGCTGCGATATGCTTATGAGCATGGTATGCAGGTTCTAATTCATTGCTAGTGAAAATGCAAAGCGAATAATTATGACTTTGTCGAAGAATAGTATACAGTAGCTGAAAACTTACTCTATCTAACTTTGTTATTGTGCTTCTTGTATCTTTTGTATTTTTAGTGGGGTACAAAATAACATGTCTTTACTTTCAGATTTCAGATTTAATCGGCTCAATGGTCGACTGGGTAGAGTGTTCGCCAAGGGTTCGGGAGACCTTAGTTCAATCCAAGGTCGAGTCATATCAAAGACTTTAAAAATGGTACTTGATACCTCCTTGTTAAATACTTAGCAATGTGAGGTACGTATCAAGGGTAAAGTGGAGCAATCCAGAGAAAGGAGTAGCGCCCTTCCCTACACCTCGGTGTAGTAGCTATTGAAAAGGGAGCCTTCTGGTCGCCCTCGACTAAAGGGAGACAACTTTACTTACTTTTTACTTTTACTTTCAGATTTAATATGAACAATAATTCTTGGTTATCGCTTTCTTTCAAGAGATTTTCAATCATTTTTATTCAATGAAATAGACATAAAATTTCCCAACATATTTCTTCTCCACCATTTTTAAAACTCTAAACTCATTAAGACTATTCTTTACATCAAAGTTCTGTGCAAATTTATCTTTAACCAAATCTAAAATTATACACACGAGAGTCCTAAATCTCTCCTCTAAAAAATATTTCTCCATTTGAAATCAATAAAATACTTTTTATTTGTCCTTTAAAACTGGAGGTTAATTTTTTAAAAAAGAGAGAAGAAAAGAAGAAAAATGACTTCATTATTTCTGTATTATTGTATAAAACAATTTTTCAGGTTCTTTTTCAAAGAAGGCATATTGGACTCAAAATATCTTCTTCGAATACGAGTGTCAATGTCACGTCTTCCTCTTATATTTGTTTTTATCAAGGAGATGAATTTGAATTCACCAACACAAAGTTATATATTGAGAAACAAAAAAAAAAAAACAACTTTATAGTCATATTGTATTAATGATGCATGCATGATATCCTGACTGCCAACATTCTCTTTCTTGCGTATTTACAACGTATTCGTAATGTTCGTTTATCGATTCAATTACGACCGTTAGCTAAACAGAAAACTTAGAAAATGAACTATACAAATGATTTGTTTATTGTGGAGAAGGTTTCTGTAGAACCAGCAACACTTTTTGAATGAGCTAATTTGCTAAGAGCAACTATTTCTACTGTAAAACCATAAGCATTACATTAGAATTGTATATAAGCTCTATTCAACATATATCAAAAAAGATAGATTAAATGATAGACATTGCACACACACACACACACACACACACACACACACACACACACACACATATATATATATATAGAGAGAGAGAGAGATGTTTTACTAGTAATGATTGTATTAATTCCTAATTATTGACAATCCTCTTTATGAGTTTTAATTCATTTCTATTGTAAAATCATCTACATTGTTCGGGTGTCTCAAAATAGATGCAACCCATTAATATGATTTATTACTGAGACAAATGCAATGACGATCATTTGGAACACGTCCTGTAAAAAATGCATCCTTTGAGCTAGAGACATCAAATCAATGTTTTTTTCTTGTTATTATATCAGCGCCCAAGACATGCAATCTTTTTTTTAGTTTCTTGTCTCAGTAATAAATCATTATCATATTAATGGGTTGCACCTATTTTGAGACAGTTTTGAATGATTTTGTGTCTTAATAAGTAGTGATGAAAAATATTTTTTCTCTCGTCTTGTATTAATCGAGAATTAATAGTTTTTATACAAATTTCAAATCTGAAACAAAAAAAAAACAAACAAAAAAAACAAAAAAACACAACATTATTAGTAGAGTTATTAGCAGTCACAAGGGTCCCATGTATATTGAGACACCCTATAGTTATTATAGTACACAGAACTTTGATGTAAAGAATAGTCTTAATGAGTTTAGAGTTTTAAAAATGGTGGAGAAGAAATATGTTGGGAAATTTTATGTCTATTTCATTGAATAAAAATGATTGAAAATCTCTGGAAAGAAAGCGATAACCAAGAATTTTCAAATCTGAAACAAAAAAGAGCGCAACATTATAATTAGTAGAGTTATTTGCTGTCACATGGGTTTCATGTATATTGAGACAGCCTATACTTGAATTTTTTCATTAATTATGTATATTCTTCCAGTAAATACGTCACAATCTTATATGAATTACAGCAGTGACAACCCTTTTAAAAGATTATTGCATTACTAGGTAAATATCATAAAAAAAGACTTTGATTAAGCATGAAATAAACCTCTTCTACCGGAAATGATTTCACTAATTCTTGAGCACCAACAATACCTATATTCCTGATTTTCAATACATTTCTTGAATAAAATCATTAAGTCTTATTCTTTCAGGAACACTTTATCATTCACGATTCACAGCTTATCTTGCTCGTTGCTAAATGCAGACCTCAAATCGACTTTTAAAACCTAAGACTTGTTTCTCAATTGTGTCTTAAAACACATTCAATATTAAACAAGACTTAGTATCTTCATTTCCTCAACTATTTTCAAAATTCCAATCAGTTCAAGCAAAACATACATCGCTTAATTATTTTGGGTCGAATAAAAAACAAATGCAGAGTTATTTGTTAATATCCACTGCGTCTCATTAGCGACATTGTTTGTCGATAATGAAACATATATTTTATTGGTAAAAAAAGATAGAAATAAAATTAAAATTAAAACAGAGTCGAGAATTTTACGTTTTTTTGTGTCTTTTAAGTGTGTCTCTATAAGACTGATTGTTATCATTTTTTTATCAATATAACTTCCTGCACAAACTCTCAAGAGAATATATTTTTCATATTATCACAAGCTTTCCATTACTCCCAGGTCCACTTTGTTAAATATATCTACTTGAAAAGGATTAGGAGTAGATAAGAATACTTAAAATCATAATCTTGCATAAATTTTAAGTTTTAGATAAGAATACTTGAAAGCATACAACTATATGAAGGCCAATTGTTATCATTATTATTTTCATTTTACTCCTTTGAGAGTTTTTAGCACCAGCGTTAGCTGATAGTCTTTCACTGGAGTTTGAGTGACAGCAAGTCTCCTCAAGTCTCCAGGACTCTTCTCGGTATTTTGGCCGATCTCAATAATGGAACAGTTCAGGTGGACTCCACTCGTCCTGTTATTTCCAAGTCCTCCAGTCCTTATATCAATCTTTTCATGACTGTACCAAGAGCACTAATTACAATTAGTATAATCGTCACTTTCATGTTCCACAGTTTTTTCAATTCCCTGGCAAGGTCGAGGTATTTATCCTTCTTTTTACTTTCTTTTAATTTTACTCTGTGGTCAGCCGGGACAGCAAAGTCCACAACCGGTAAGTTCTCTTTTTTGTTTATTATGATGTCTGGTCGTCTGGTCGAGATAAGGTGATCCGTTTATATCTGAAAATCCCAGAGGAGTTTGTGCGTCTTATTTTCCTGAAGAGACGCTGGGTTTTGCATATACCATTTGTTCGCATGGTCAAATTTCATTTTCTTGCACAAATCCCAGTGGATCACCGTGCCCACCCGATCGTGTCTAGTCTTATACTCTTTCTGTGTTAATTTACTGTAGCCGCTTAATTTGTAATTGACTGTTTCGTCTCTATCTCCTCATAACCTTCATCTGCTTTCCTGTTGTGTCTTATTTATTCTTGCTTTCATATGATGGGTTCTTATGGCGTTGTTTTGTGTTTTTTTTCTGCTATTAGAAGATTCAGTTTCTCTCTTAAAGTTTCCTTTTCTTAGTCTTATCCACGTTTTCTCGTATGAGATGTCACTTGTTATTCGCTTAAAACGTCCATAGAGTTGTTTTTCCTTCTCATTTTTTCTAGCTATTGCCGTTCTGTTGGTCCTAGTGTTGTTAGTATCATTTCTGGAGGCTGTAATCTGTCTTCCTCCGCGCTTTTCTGTGTAATCTTCGAGCCGTTGTATCGATGCATCAACGCTGTCTTCAGTACTGGTAAATCCTCTTCCACCTTCTTTTATAGATACATATGGTCTCTGAACGTCATCTCTGGGATCTAATGCGTTGTGCTTAGTGATTCGTTTTCTTTTTCCCTGGTCCATTTGTTTAAAGTCTTCTTAGGTCCACTTCAAAAAGGGTCCCGAATATTTTACGAAGGGGACAGGCCAGGTATTTATCTCTTTGATAAGGTTTCTGCCATAGATAGTTTTGTCTCGAGTAGCTTTCTTGTTCTTCTAAGGTACAATTTCTTCTTCTTCTTCTTCTTCTTCTTCTTCTTCTTCTTCTTATTATTATTATTATTATTATTATTATTATTATTATTATTATTATTCACTCATTAGGGCTTTTCACATCAGCGTTAACCGATGGTTTTTCACTGGAGTCTGAGGGACAGCAAGTCTCCTCAAGTCTCCAGGACTCTTCTCAGTATTCTGGCCGTTCTCAGTAATGCTCTCGTTTGGATGGTCTCCACTCTTCCACCAACTTCCAAGTCCTCCAGTCCCTTTAGTAATCCTTTAGTTACTGTTCCAAACGCACCAATTACAATTGGTATAACTGTCACCTGCATGTTCCACAGTTTTTTCAATTCCCTAGCAAGGTCGAGGTACTTATCCTTCTTTTCACATTCTTTCAGTTTTATTCTGTGGTCAGCTGGGACAGCAAAGTCAACTATTTTGCAAGTTCTCTTTTTTTTTTTTTTTGTTGATTATTATTAAGTCTGGTCTTCTGGCAGGGATTAGGTGATCCGTTTGTATATTGAAGTCTTATAAGAGTTTATGCGTGGCATTTTCTAGGACAGGTTGTGCATACAAACTCTCATCTTTAGATTTGAATGCTTGAAACCATATAACTATATGAAAATTATTCATATTTGATAGGAATACTAGATATAGTATAACCGTGGGGAAACAAATGATTGTTATCAATAAACAAGAATAGTTAATTAAAACCAAAACGGAGCGTCCCCATGGCGTAATGGCTAAAGTGCTGGACTGCGAGATCATAATACATTAGTACGAATTCTGGTGGCACTATTACGTTAATTTTTCGACTAATATCATTGAATGACCAAATTCCCTGAATTATGGATTTAATAGTACCACTACTGTTCTTCTGAAGGGATGTCTTTAGCATCAAACACTCCTCAGAGATTGATATTCCATTAAAAACAAAGAAGGAAACGAAACCAATTATGTATTGAATATCAAAATTCAAACATTGTGTTAGTGGTAAAAAAGTTTTCATCATCACATGATTAATGTTATACTGAGATCTATAATTAATATATTCTAATTTTAATTCTTAATATGCAAATTTTGATATCTAAAAAACAAATAGCTCTGTCTATTCTGAGTATTGTAATATAAAAGACTGCTAGGCAACTGTGAGGTGCCCTTTATAAGTTCTGATGTTGGGGCCTATGCAGAAGAGTAAGAGCACTCTCCTCTCCTCATAAAGGGGTCTCCTAATTACGATACAAAATTGCATCCATTGAGTAAACTCTGGCTCTAGGGAGTGTGAAGTACTGGTTCATGGCCATTACTTTTTGGTCGAATCTGTCCCAAATTAGTAGTACCCATTAGTTTTCAATCAATGAGTCAAATAGAGCAGATTGGAAATTATTTTATATCATATACTTGACACCGTATAATTATTAGTGTTAGACTGGAATACTTAACACAATATAATTATCAGCATTAGATAGGAATGCTTGACACAATGTAATTATTTGTATTAGATTGGAATATTTGAAATAGTTGTGTTTAAACAAAGAACTATTAAAGGTATTTTGTAATTTGCTTGAAGCATTGTACAAATTATTTTATGTTATTTTATCTTATTAATTTAGAGGGTTATGTGCTTGTTAATTAGTGATATATTCAGTATTTAATTCTAACCTACTGTTAATCCGAGGGTGTAGCTTAGCTATAAATAAAGCCTCCTTAATTATGAGATTACCAACATTACGTACTAGTGCTTTTTATCTTAATGGAAAAATTATTATCATTATTTTTGCATTTAATTAAATGTTTATGGAATGGGGACGCATCTTAGTTGAAGTTTTCTTTAATTCTGATGTGGCGAGGTCTGATTGTACTTCCTATATAAAAATTATGGCATTTTAAGCAAATTAAACGATAAATAGTGTAATTTTTTTGGCATATCTTTGGATTTTTTATTGGGAAGTTGGCTAGAGTTTGTGTTATGATAGTATTGTTATTTTTCTTCGTTAGGTATTGGCGTAGTGAAGGTCCGGAGTGGACCAGTTTTATATCTAGCCCTTCTTTGTAAATAGTCCTGCGTATTTCTTGGGCGATAATTTCATAGAAATGTTCGTTACCGGAAACAGGTGTTTGAGGGTCTACGTAGTTTCCGTGATTTATTATCATTTAAATGTCGTATGATTGATGTTGGATAATCATTATTTCTGATAACAACTATTATAATGAAATACGAAATTACTTAAAACCATGTGTAAATTATAGGCAAAAAGAAAAGTAAATATGGTGACTTTAGTCGAGGGTGACCCGAAGGCTCCTTTTTCAATAGCTACTACACAAAGGTGTAAGGGAGGGCACTACTCCATTCCCTGGATTGCTCCAGTTTACCCTTGATCTTTATCTTATAATGCTGAGTGTTAAGCAAGGCAGCATCAAGTATCATTTTTAAAGCCTTTGGTATGACTCGACCTGGGATTGAACCCTGGTCTCTCGGCCTATTGGCGAACACTTTACTCATTAGGCCGGTAAATTATTGGTAGTAAGAATAATTATTTGAAGTGATAATTGTTTAAAAACGGTTATTATCATTACTTACACGAATTCTTTATAGCTTAAAAAAAGACTGAATTCAGTAAGGTTGAAATATCGAAAAAAAAAAAAAAATCAAAATAATTGAGATTGCACAACATCCTGTTAACAGGCTGTATCCACAGCGTAATGCCATCTCCTTTTTATACGGACATGGCAGTCTGCCTAAAAGATTTTTGATCGAAATTCATCTGATCAAGTGACTCAACTCGAGTCTTTCACTGGCCAATGTGAGGTGCTTTAATTGAAACCCTACTGTCTATAATAGTTCTCTTGTTGGTGCAGGGAAATCCGTCGAACGAAGTGTACCCAGCACTGAGTCTTGATGAGGGTCCAATTTGATGCAATATTCTCCTTTGTAGCGCGGTTATCATTTTTTTTCTATTTCAATTTATCCCGCTTTTTCATCACTTAGGAGTAATTAGTTTTCACATAGCCAAATGAGTAGAGTGTTCGCCGATGACCTGGGAGACCGGGGTTCAATCCCAGGTCGAGTCATACCCAATGACATAAAAAAATGGTACTTGATGCTACCTTGCTTAACACTCAGCATTATAAGGTATGGATCAAGGGTAAAATGGAGCAATCCAAAGAATGGAGTAGGGCGCTCTCCTACACCTTGGTGTAGTAGCTATTGAAAAGGGAGCCTTGGGGTCACCTTCGATTAAGGTCGCCAACCTTACTTAGTTTTCACATGCTGCAGATATCTGACCAGATTTAAGATATTTCTCGTCCACATACTTATTCTAAACTGAATTGTTTGAATTAGAATTATTTGATTAAACTGAGTAGCTTGAAATAGAAATGTTTTTGACAATTAAACTCCATACTTATGCGAAACTGTATTGCTTTAAATGGAACTGTTTTTTGACATTGAAACTATACTTAGACAAAACTGAATTGTTTAATATATAACTGTTTTGTCATTTAACTGTGTGTAAACAAAACCTCGACTTATACTAAACTGAATTAGCTGAATTAGAACTGTTTGAATAAACTGAATAGCTTGAAATAGAAATGTTTTTTGACAATTAAACTGTGTACTCATGCTAAACTGAATTGTTCGAAATAGAAAAAGATTATTTGTATAAAAATGGATTTGGCGTTAAATAACCTATAAAACCCAACCAACCAACCAACCAACATCCACAACTGCTTCCATTTTCCAAGAAAAAGCTAGTGTAGTTGCTTCACAAATAGAATGATCCATTTTTCTGGCTTAAACAATCATTCCTGCTGTTTTTCTACTAGTATGACTTTGACATTTAATAACCCATAAATGAAGCAAATAAGACCATTCCGAAGTCAAACAAACCGTGTGGTTGCTTCCATGAAGTACACAAAAACGGGTGTCCCGGATTCTGCTCGAGGAACGCCCATTTCTACATCACTATCGTCCAGCAGCAATACAGCTAATCAGGATTTTAAATAGCTGATTACAACATTTTATATTTTTAGCTAAGTTTTTGAGTGATAAGTTTAAGGGTTTGGGAAAGATAATCAGAGTTTTGAAGTTTAGATTATATATATATATATATATATATGATAAAAAAGCAATATGACAAATTGGAATATTACTTCGTAACTATTTAATTTTTACTTTTAAAGTGGTCACGACTAGTTTCAACTTTAGGTCATTGCTTGAAGAAAAGTTCTGTTAAAGCAAAATGTTACGAAGATAATTTTTTTTTAATGAAGCTTTTTTGAAGACTTTTTACAAGAATTGAAATATCACCAAAGAAGTGACGAAAAATGAACCAGTAACGTAGCACATCCTTTCATTAAATGAGGATTTTTTTTTTTTAATCAAGTGTTTTGAGTTGGGCAGCTTATGATCTTTGCGCAGCGTTACTACCAGAAACTATGATATATATATATATATATATATATATATATATATATATATATATATATATATGTCTGACAACAGTGTTTTATTATCAGTCCAGGAAAGTGCTAATCAGTGAACCAAATACCAAAGCCAAATCGATGATCGAGGCAGGAAGAAAGGGAGAAAAATTAATTTTCTAATCAAAAGACAAAAGTGATTGACATTATTCCTGTTTCTTTACTCTGTAATTACTTTCCACAATGTAATTTTCTTGATGTAAACGCTTCATTAAAGCTTTTTACGATTAATTATTATTTTTAAAAGATCTATTCAGATGCTCATTATTCAGAAAATAACATATTAATCTTGGAGCAACATCGAAGGTAAAGTCAGTGTTAAACTTTGTGATAACATATACGGTTGATGTAGCAGCCAGTTGTCTTGCTCTTGCTTGTTACTCAACCACAGCAATTATTATTGAAAGCAAAACAAATGTGTAACATAAAATCAAACTATCAATTACCTGCTTCAGATTTAAAATAAAAACATCACTTTATGCAAAGGCAGAGAACAGCTGTGCGATTATTATCAAATTTGTCTCCGAAAATAAACAAGTACAGCTGGTTGACCTTAATGTCTGTTATAGTAGCACTGAATATACCTATGCTTTATATTGACATATTATTACCGGGCCATTGACCTAATGAGTAGAGTGTTCGCTAATTGTCAGGGAAACCGGAGTTCAATCCCAGGTCGAGTCATACAAAAGACACAAAAATGGTACTTGATGCCGCCTTGCTTAACACTCTGAATTTTAAGGTAAAGGTAAAATAGAGAATGGAGTAGCGCCCTCCTGTACACCTCGGTGTAGGCACCTCGGTGTAGTAGCTATTGAAAAAGGAGCCTTCGGGCCACCCTCGACTAAGGTCGCCACTTTCACTTGACTTATATTGATATCATAATATACTTGGATGTGTGAATATATATAACAATTCCTTTACAAGATAAATATGAATATTCTATAGCATCAATATTATGATAAAAATACGAATTCGAAATTTGATTTTTATACGGGAGAAGGAATTGGCTAAAATCGTTTTCCAGTTGATGATATTAAAAAAAGAGACTCATTCAAAGAATTGTCTTTAATTGGAATCATTTTGAGATGAGTCTTCTTAATCTGAGAATTAATTTTTTTTAAATTTATGGCGGACTTTTTGTCCTCATCTTGGTAGTTTTTGTGTTGTTTCTTCTTTCACTACGTTTCGGCCAAATTTCATCGCTGGCCTTGTTCAGGTGATTTACCACGACTTCGGATAGGAATGCTGAGTCTTGTAACCGTATCCCCAGTAATTACTGCCTTCCATAGTTGTTGTCTATCGCACCACGTTTTTGACCAAGTAAACCTCTGGCCGGCGTGTTTTGTTTTTTTGTTGTTCAAACTGTTCTTCACAAGACGTTTCAATCAATATATTAGCCGGTCATCTTCAGGTGTAATAAAGCACTGCCATAGAGACTTTTGTTCTGGTCCCTATCAAATAAACTTTTGCTTTTATTCTCAGATCCATACAACTCCATTTTTCGTCTTTTGTTTCTGTTGAGTAATGGAAGCCACAGTCGAATTGAACTGCCCACTAATTTGGCTAATACATTTATAAAAGAAGATGTATTTATGCTATAGTCGATGGGGTTTTGATATTCATATTGGTTTAATGTCGATAACGTCACGGAACTGTTCCTGACACATAATGCAACAACATATCAACTTATTTAGCTGCATAAAAAATGTATAGGACTATTAGATGAACCATTATTTCAGAAGGGTATATTAAACGCACTTCAATTTCAGTACATTTAAGTATACAACGTTTAAGTATTTTACTAAGCTTTATGCTTGGATATGGCACAAGGCCTTATGAAAGGGACACCCAAATGAGACTCGAACTCACTAATGTAGGTTTTCTAGTGTAGCTTGCTAACCATTGCACCACACGAGGCGCCTAAGCATAGAGAGTTTAAAGTAAACTAACACTACAGTACAGAACGTTATAAAAGCACTTTAGCTATATCAGAAAACATTACTGTATATAAAAAGCAAAGCTAGCAGTGTAGCTGGAAAGAAAACAAGAAGTCACGATAGACAAAATACCATACATGATTACTGTAATAAAACGTTCGAAGAAAAAACAAAGCAGTAAACATTTTATAAAAATCAATAATGATAATAATAATGATACTGGTGTCGTTTGAGTAAATGATATTATTATGATATTGGGCTACGTAGAAGTGATGTTTTTAGTTAAAATTACAGTCTATCTTCGAGACTGTCTCAAATAGAATTGACCTACGAGAGGTTTCAACTTAACATATAAGACGAAGGGTGGTTTCTTTTTAGAAAAGTGTGTCTTATATACTGTCAAATCTGGTAATTTTTTTAATAGTTTCACTCATAAATCAGTATACCCCAAAAATAAAAATATGTTGCTGTCCAAAAATAAGTACATATATATATATAAAGTAAAGTTGGCGACCTTAGTCGAGGGTGATCCGAAGGATCCATTTTCGGTAGCTACAACACCGAGGTGTATGAGAGGGTGCTACTCCTTTCCCTGGATTGTTCCACTTTACCTTTGATCCCAACCTTATATTGCTGATTGTCAAGCAAGGAGGCATCAAGTATCATTTTTAAGTCTTTGGTATGACTCGACTTGGAATAGAACCCCGGTCTCCCAGTTAATTGGCGAAATTCCAACACAAATGATAATGTCCTGGTATCTTTGACTAAAAAGAAAATCGAATTTTATTTTTTTTAAATCATTAGGGTGTACTTATTTGTGGTTGATATTGTCGTATGATTAAAGTTGTATATAAGGTATATGTAATATTGCTCATTTGGTAAGATAATGTTTTTCCCCGCACATGACCTTATGAATTCCTGTGAGTATCGCCGATTTCTGAAGCAGACAAAAGCAGATAAAAAAAACTGCTGTATAGGGTGAAGTTCGCATTTGGTCAAAATTCGTAACTTGAACTGACGTCTCGACTTCGCAGCTGGCGATGTTTGTGTAAAAGCTATATAGAGCGTAGTCAGAAATTAGCGGTTAATATCCCATGAGACTAAAATTATGTCCGAGGGCAGGATAAATTGACAAAACAATGAGTTGAACTGGTCGGAGCCTCGGGATAGTAAGAGACGTTGTATGCCAAGTTCAACAAAGAGAGAATATCAATGGCCAGTCTAGTAATTGATACGTCAAATGGGCTCGAAAGAGAATACATTTATGTATGTATAAATAAATGAATAGGCATTATATATATATATATATATATATATATATATATATATATATATATGTGTGTGTGTGTGTGTGTGTGTGTGTGTGTGTGTGTGTGTGTGTGTGTGTGTGTGTGTGTGTGTTAGGTGGGTAAGGTTTGCCATAAAATCTGATGGTATGGAAAAAGACAATAATACAGAATTATATCTTATATCGGTTAAGTTTTTGACCTTATTTCAACGAATTGCTTTGTTACGGTTTTTGTTATGTTTTTCAGTATCCCAGATCACTTTTTGTATTAATTTGATGAGGATATGGAATATATTATTTAGTTTATTTCTTTGTTTAATGGCATATCAAACTTTGTGGATTATTTACTGTTAAAGTCATCATTGCCGAAGAACAGTAGTAGTAATGTGGCCAGTGGGCAGGGGCTGCAAAATACACAAACTGCATCTCTGCAGAGAGGAAGGACTCCCCAAACGAGTGTCCTGGATATGACACTAAACAATCTGATGGAGAGGTTCCAGTAACGCTGGAGCTTAGGGAATGCAGAGTACCTTTTATTGCCTTCACTCCACTGTGGCCCGGAGTGGTAACACTTGATAGGGTCCCAAATGGAACTAAACTGTGTTATTATACAAAACTGAATTGTTTGAAATTAGCTGTTTTTACATTTAAGTGCTTGAAAACAAATGACTGATGTTTAATTGAATGGTTAATGATACATCGCAATACTTGGAACCATTAACTTTGTTGTCATGCTAAACTGACTTGTTTTTACACTTAACGGTGTGTAAAGAAAAAAAACTCTATTCAAACCAATGACTTACCGTGTGTATAAAAAAGACAGTAGTTGGCGACCATAGTCGAGGGTAACCCGAAGGCTCCCTTTTCGATAGCTACTACACCAAGGTGTAGGGGAGGGCGCTACTCCTTCCCTGGATTTGCTCTACTTTACCCTTGATCCGTACCTTATAATGCTGAGTGTTAAGCAAGGAGGCATCAAGTACCATTTTTTGAGTCTTTGGTATGACTCGACCTGGGATTGAATCCAGGTCTCCCGGGCGATTGGCGAACACTCTAACCCCTAGTACTTATGCTTTACTGAACTGTTTGAAATCAAGTAAAACCATTTGACTGTGTGCCAAAAAAAAAAATGAGCCCAGGGTTGTTTAGAAATGTTATCTTCAAAATATATTTAGAAATCATATAATTAATATACGTATTTGGCATTAAATGACCTAAAATGTTCGATATACCATGAAGTCATACCAAATTAGTAGGAATATTTAACGCAGTTCATACTTTTCACAAGGGTATTAGTCCGAAAGGGAACTTACTAGCACAACTTGAGTTCGAACTCACTTATCAAGATGTCGCAGTCCAGTGAATTAGCCCCTAAGCTAGGTGACTACTCCACGATCTATAACAGAAACCTTGTTGTAACATTTGATATATAAAAGATATATTTTTAAAAAGTGGAATATTGCATAAATGTACAGACAGAGACCATGAATAGAAATGTTAACATTTTTAGTCACAATGGCTTCAATGGCATATCAACCTTCGTGGGTTATTCAATGCTAAAACCATCCTTGTAGAAAAACAGTAAGTAAAGTAAAGTTGTCTCCCTTTAGTCGAGGGTGACCCAAAGGTTTCCTTTTTTCAATAGCTTCTGCACCAAGGTGTAAGGGAGGGCGCAACTTCTTTTCCAGGATTACTTTACTTTACCCCTTATCCGTACCGTATAATGCTGAGTGTTAAGTAAGGAGGCATCAAGTACCATTTTTTGAGCCTTTGGTATGACGTGACCTGGGATTGAACCCCGGTCTCCCGGGCCATTGGCGAATACTCTAAACATCATACTAATAAGAACAGTTGGGATGCTGTTAAACCCATAACTTGGAGAGTAAGAGGATCCATACCACGCTAAAGGGTATTAGTCCGAAAGTGAACATCACTCAAGTATGAAGTCGTTGACTTTAAGGCTGCAATTCAGCTCAATAACAATTACACCACGAATACTCTCCCTTAGTCCCCCTGTACGTAGAAGAATATCACATGACATCATCACGTGAACATAAATTGATTCTGTGGAATTCAAATTTTGGGGCCGATTAATTCTCCAGCCTGAATTTGTTGTATGTAATATCTGGCCATCTTCATATTTTTTTTTTTTTAAATTTACCTCAACGGCGTTGTAGATGCATTATTTCAGTAAGATGGGAAAGTTATGACAGGGGAGTAGTCCTTGTGATGAAGTGGCAAAAGTGCTGAACTGCGGCCTTGAAGTAAGCAAGTTCGAACACCAATCGCGCTATTACGTTCACTTTCCGACAATTAACTTTTGGGAAAGGTATAAACCTTCTTATCTCCCCTGCTATTGGTTAAATAGAGTCACTGCTGTTCTTCTATAATGATGGCTTTGGCGTTTAATAACCAACGAAGGTTGATATGTCATTAAACAAAGAAACCAAAACAAATGATTTAAGGACAAGAATTATAAGTGACCTGTCAGCAACCCCTCACTGTGTAAACGCGAAGTTCAACATTTATCAGTACTTCTCAGCTCAATAATGCATGGTAAAATACTTAGAAAGCTTGATTGTTGGTCATTGATAGGAGTTCGTTTCTCACTGGGTGCTCTGTATTTTTTGCTTTGTGATAAACAAACACCTTTAAAATTTTATAATTCTATCATCGCTATTAAATCATTCCAAATGACTTGATATTCAATCTATTCTCTTTCGGCTATGAGATCCTTAATATCTACATAGAATCACACTCATTATCATTTGGGGTCTTTGTATCACATCCTGCTCATGCATAGGCGTTGGGTTAATATATATAGCATCACTCGTGAGGGATTAGTTTAATTCAAGGCACTCGACATCAAGATTAACGATCTTTTATAGCAGTTGTTATTACAGTGTTCATATCAATACATTTAGCGTATTGATATGAATAGAGTAAAAATAAGGTTGGGTGGGGGGGATATTGATGTAAGAATAGGTATTGACTCATAGAGACACGAATCACTCGGCAAGAAATAAAAATCCACAACCCGCCTTACGCGGTTGGATTTTAATAAGAAACTGAAAACGATTATATAACATCATTTTGGAAACGCTCGTAGTGTAATGCCAGCCATCATGGAAAAGGAATACGATGACCTGTGTTCAAGTCTTGAATCAGGTTCTTTGCTATATTCACATAGTGTTTACACCCTTGATATGAATCCAGCTATTCTCTTTCTATCTATAAGTAAAAAAAATGAGCAAGCTGTGCTTTTTAACCTTGGTGTGGCAATCGTTCTAATAGAAGGAAAACTCTGAATTTAAACCTGTTAGACTTCGCTTTGAAATGACCTTGTATCACATCCTGCTCGTGCATAGGCGTTGGGTTAATATATATATAGCATCACTCGTGAGGGATTAGTTTAATTCAAGGCACTCGACATCAAGATTAACGATCTATTCATGCAAGACATTGCTAACGAGTTCAAACCTTACGAAGTGTTCAACTGTTTTAACCTTGTACCAGATGTAATAAAGTGTGAGGAAAATCAGCTCATTTTTTGTATCAATTTCTTTAACGAAGGCTAATTGTTATTCTATTTACTACCACTACTACTACTACTACTACTACTACTACTAGAAAAGTAGTTGTGGCTAACGTGCTGGGCCGCAGCATCGTAACTCCAATCACGCTATGATGTTCACTTTCAGACTAATACTCTTAAGAAAGGTATGAAACCCCGATTCCCTCAGCTCTACGTTAGAGATTACCACTGTTGTTCTTCTCCAAGGCTGGTTTTGGCATTAAAAGCTCACAAAGGTTGATATGCCATTAAACAAAGAAACCAAACCAAACAACTACAAAAGTACAGAAGAAGAAGAAGAAGAAGAAGAAGAAGAAGAAGAAGAAGAAGAAGGTAGAGAGTAGGGTAATTTCTACGAGAGAGTGAAGAAGAAGAAAGAATGGTAGTGGTTAATAAAAAGATATCGATGAAGACAAAATTAAGAAGAAATGGAAAATAAAGGAAAAATAAAAAGAGTAAGTTATATATATATATATATATATATATATATATATATATATATATATATATATATGAAAACGAAAATATCAAAAGAAAGAAAGGACAGAAAAAGAGAAAAAGAAGGAGAGAGAAGATGAATATGCTAATAAAGCTATGTATTTTATAGTTGGCGAAAAAAAAAACAATCATTTTTTTTTTTTACCTTTAACAGATTGGAGATTTGCCAATGTTATAATGTCCGTATAACGTCAGTTTTCTTTATGATATGAAAAAAATTCTTCAAAAATAAAGTATGGCATAATTTTATATATATATATATATATATATATATATATATATATAAGAAAGGAA
The DNA here is from genome assembly GCA_963585895.1 of Sepioteuthis lessoniana. Lineage (NCBI taxonomy): Eukaryota > Metazoa > Mollusca > Cephalopoda > Myopsida > Loliginidae > Sepioteuthis > Sepioteuthis lessoniana. The sequence goes on from CAUZXS010006045.1 coordinate 131,975, forward strand.
AACATTGTTCAGTTTGGCAACTTTTGACAGTATTGATGAGATTAGAGCTGTTACTTAAAGTAAGGTGTTAAGCTATTAAGAAAATCGTTTTAGATTCTGATTATGTACTTCTTTTTAAAGCTTAGAGTTGAAATGTTTTACAGTAAATATTTAGACAAAAGATTACCTGTCATTTGTTAATGATTGCACATTCTCCGGACAGAAGTGATAAATTTAAAAGATTAAAGTCAACCTCGCTATTCACTCTCTCTCTCTTTCTCTCTCTCTCTCTCTCTCTCTCTCTCTCTCTCGTTTTGTGACGATCTCTGAAACCTTCTACAATCGATGGTGGCCATCACTTGATGTTAATTTTTAATTAATGGTCAAATTTGAAAATTCTCCAATCTAGTTTTCAGAAGATAACTTTAAAAAACTCAAATGTTTTAGTTACATGATTGAAACATTTCTTTAACAGTGACTTGATACAGTCTTATTCAACTGAACCTACGTTGGTGTAAGACCTCATTCCCTGAGCACGTTTTTGAAAATTAAAGAATGCAACATTGTTTATTGAAAACTTGTATTTAAACACTTAACTTCTTTGGACGTCTGTACTTAGAAGATTGACGAAACTGTGGGGATAGCTTTCAATGAGATTCTATTGGCGAATGAGTTAATGTTCGGCCAAGTCATTGTAAACTTCGAATAAGGAGTGCCTATTTGTTGAGTCATAGAAATACAATAATTGAACTTCCCATCGTCTTAAGCTTATAGGTTAATAGTAATCGAAGAATATTGGCAGTATTTGCTAACATAGTTGGCCATTTGAAATATTATAAAATAGTGAATGGAAACTTGGTGTTGTTAGCTCATTTTGACACCTGCTTTCAATGATTGTGGTGAGATGTCACCTCAGCAAATATATGAGAATCAAAACTAAAACGAAGGACTAATGAAAATATGAATTTTTATTGGATAATGCAAACTCATGAACAAAAGAAGACTTAGTTTTGAATTACATTTGTGTATTGCAAATTAAACATAGAAAGAGATGTATTTGAGAGACTTAGCCCATTTAGGCTACCGTATTGAAGATTACTAGAGAACTGTTATTCTCTCCATCACAGTGCTTTGAAACCCAAACACAAACCAATGGAAAACGCAAAGTAATATTGCGGAAATATATAAAAAAAAATATAACATACTTGTCCACTTCTTTTCATCACCCGGAAAGGAACGACGATCGACGGTTTTTGAATCCCACCTAGAAGCAAATGGCTCCGAGTTACGCTTTCAGGAATTTTACAAGAGGCAGAATTCTTTGCGTGCACCAAGAAGCATATCAGAAGATAATTTCAAATATTTCTTCTTCTTCAACATCGCGAAACGGATTATAGATGTAGGGTTTTACAAATTATTTAGTGAAAATGTTCAGCCAAGCTTGGACTCATCATCTGCTTGGAAAGAATTTACTAATGAGGCCACCATATATGATTTATCCAAGAACTAACGAACAAATACACCAATTCTTAATTCTTCAATAAGCCTGATATGAATTTCTGTTCGCAAATTTCATAAGTACGTATTTCCCTTATCCTTATACCATTAGTAGGATGTGATACAAGATCAAATTTTAATCAGAGTACAGTTGGCTTGAATTAAAAATTGTCATTCTCCAAGAATCATTGCCGTAACGAGGTTAAAATGATTTTCTTTTTTTAGTGGCATAACCGTCACAAGTTATTAAATACCAAAGTCAACCTTATAGAAGATAAGAGGTACTATTTAACCCATAGATAAGAAGATTAGTGGTTTCATGCCTTTTTAAGGGTATTGGTTCGAAAATTAACGTAATAGCGCGACTAGAGTTTGAACTCGCCTACCTCGATGTTACAGTCTAGTACGTTAGCCACTCTGTCATGGGAACTATCCCCTACCGTAACCTTATTTACCAACCCCTCCGCTCGGGTAGGATATGACACAAGGTCAATTTTTAAGCGGAGTTTAACAGGTTTGAATTCAGATTTTTCCTTCTCCTCGACTAGTTGCCTCACCTTGGCTGAAGAAATCAGTCTGTCCTACTATCTCCCCATAGCTGGAGGGAGAATAATTGGATTCATACCTTTCCCAAGAGTATTAGTGCTATGTGAAATGCAATCAGTCTCGTCCAGGATTTGAACTAGAGTCACCGTGTACCCTACCGTAACAAAGGTAAAAAGTCAGACTGACCAACTATTTTACCCGGGGAGGAGGGACCAACAACCAACCTGATTCAAATGTAGTACTTATTTTTCTAAGACATACAATTTATATATAAAGGCGCTTTCAATAGACACTCACACGTATTCACATCTGAACATAGACAGAGAAAGAGTTTATCAATACTTATTGGTATTAATTATCGTTCTACCGCAGAGTCGATCTCGAATACCATTACTACTCCAAGGGATACGATCATTTTTTTTGGTACTCGATACTTGAGACCTGGTGCCTGATTTCAGTAAATGGGTAACTCACTGTAGAGTTGTGCTTGACAAGCTAGTCACGCAAACCATACAACTTTAATGAATGTAATAACGACTTAGAGTCGCACCTTGTGCGAGAACAAGCTGACCTTAAAAACTCTTGATGATAAGAGAGTATTTGGATTTTCTTATAGGGTCTTTTTTTTAAATCAGCTCTTTCTTTTAATAGTAAGGATGCTCTCTCTCTCTCTCTATATATATATATATATATATATATATATATAGTACGATTAAATGGAGACTCAAACTCGGTTAAGTCGTCATAATAAATTTATTTCGGCGAAGAATATTATTGCTATATTCTCCGTCTCGTCAGATGACTCTTTACATGCTCCCTCTTGTCGCAGAGTAGCAATAGTAGTCATATATATATATTACTCCTGCACGCGCATTCATTCATACGTAAATACACACATACACACACTCATTTGTGTGTGAGTGCGTTTATATATATATATATATATATATATATATATATATATATATAATCTGTGTGTGTGTGTGTGTGTGTGTGTGTGAGAGAGAGAGAGAGAGAGAGAGAGAGAGAGAGAGAGAGAGAGAGAGAGAGAGAAGATGAAATCAATATTCGAAAAAAGAAGTATTAACTAGTTATAAAAATGTTACGGAACGCTATATGTCATGAAAAAAATGAAATTATTCTCGCTCTTTTTTTTTTCAAACAAGTTTAAGAGACTACAGCCGAAATATGTCCAAATAGGTGAAGAGACATATGTTTATGGAATATTATGAAAATATAATCTCATATGTAAATAGTCTGAGCTAAAGATAATGAACTTAGATAATATCCGACAGGTATAGATATGCAACGACAACAAAATTTGTAATATCTATCTATCTATCTATCTATCTATATATATATATATATATATATATAATGGAAATTTCTTAATTTTTTGATTTTTAAACTATATATATATATATATGCAAATGCGTATTTGAATACGTGCAGGGTTTAGCGGTTATCGTCGTAAGGAAACAGATTTGATGAGCAAAATTCGGATTCTGATCGAATTTGTGTACATTTCCCTTCGTACTAATGCCCTCAAAAAAGGTATGAATCCATATTTTTACGTCCACCAATAGGTAAAATAATATAGCAGAATGGGCAACCAATCTAGAAAAAAGAAAAATTCTGAATTTCAAAACCTGAGGACTGTTGTTCGAGAGAATCTGTGGCACATTGATACACCATTTATATCTCATCCTCGCATCGCAAAAAGTGTGGCTGGTTCTTTAAATAAACTGATGATTCCATCATATATATATATATATATATATATATATATATATATATATATATATATATACTAGATGTCCAGTGAATCTGTAAGCCCAGAGGAGTAAGATTCCCCTAACGAGAGGCCCAGTCGGCTGAGTACACCGCCTGCATCTCTGCAGAGGAGAAAGACTTCACAAACGAGGTGGCCCAGTCGGCTGGGGTTGCAGAACATCCCGACTGCATTTCTGCAGAAGAGTAAGACCTGCCCAACAAGTGTCCTGGATATGACATTAAATAATCTGATGGTGAAGTTCTAGTAATACTGGAGCTTTGGGAAATACGGAGTACCCACTTCATTGCCATAACTCCCAGGTCCACTGTGGCCCGGAGTGGTAACCTCTGATAGAGTCCTACCGATAAATCAAATAGAACTGTTTGAAATTTAAACTGAGTGCAAACAAATGACTTATGCTAAATTGAATTGTTTGAAATAGAACTGCTTCTTAATCTAACGGTGTTTAAACAATTGTCTGGTATTTAATTGAATTGTTAGTGATATATACCAATACTTGGAATCATTTAACTTTTTTGACTCATGCTAAATTGAATTGTTAAAAATAGAACTGTTCGATTATTTAACTGTGTGTACCTGCAAAATGTGTTTACGAATCTTATATTTAATATATATATATATATATATATATATATATATATATATATATATATATATATATATTGGCAGCATTTCTTCATTAATACATATTTCGTTGATCATAATAGACATTTTTTGTCTACATATTTTTTCTTCTTACAAAGTAGTAATGTACCCACAAAAGTTACATCACTTTTGTAATAGGTCCTCTCCTGATGATGGCCCAAAGTCGGGCAGAAAGTACTTGGAAAATTAATAATTGCATCAACCAATTCCCGCCGAATATTATAAAACAATACGGCAAGATGAAAGGATTAACAAAAAATATGTAGACAAAAAATGTCTATTATGTTCAACGAAATATATATATATATATATATATATATATATATATATATATATATATATATATATATATAAACATGATTTGGCATTAGATAACCAACAATGGTTAATAAGCTATAAAACCAACCCAACCCAACCCAAACCAAACCTGTGAATCTGTTGGTTTTCCGAAATAACTGTAGTCTATGATAGCATTTATGCTTATGTTTAGGAAGGAATAAAGGGTTTTATTTAGCATTTCATAGTCATCTCTATAAGAGAATTCGGATTATCAAAAAGGTGACGTTCACATCGACGCAGACCTCACAAAACATTCATTCATTTGTAAATTAGACTGAGTATTACTCAATTCCCTAAAGCAGAGCACTTTAAATGTATTGCCCTAATAATAAAAAAAATCTCGCTACGATCTACCATTTTCCGTAGGATTATAAACATAATGAAAATTTTAGTAATAGTTCTTAGATGTGATCAGACTGATTTATGAATGAGTAGTCAGATAGATAGATAGATAGATAGATATGAGCAGACTAAAATAGAAAGAAATAAATAGTTTTATGCAAGTTATTCCTGATTCTGATAATGTATCAGTATACATATGAGCCATAAAGTATGTGAAAAGCGTCGAATTCAGATTTTTATTCCTCGGAATTTCTTTTTGGACATTTTTTCGTTAGAGAACAAAAAAAAAAAAAAACACAAACTTTCATTAGCTTCATTTGTTTCATTCAATAGACGGAAGTACTAGACCTAATTTGTCCATTCTTCAGAAAGGAAGAAAGAAATGACCGTTTCAAAAGTAATAAGTAAATACTGGAACAACAAAAGATATGCGCATATTGAATAAAATAAGCGGAATTTCTTTTCAAAATCTATTTTGTTAAATAAGGTTACAATTAAATAAGAGTGGGTAGCTTCACTAGAATTGATTCAAGATTCTGAGCAGTGTCATAAAAAAGTTTTTTTTCTTTAAAGAAAAAAAAAAAAAAGATAAGTATTTTCATTGATATTATGACATTTCTAAATGTAATCTATATGGTTTTCATGAAAACTTGTCATTACATAACTTCTTCGATTACGGGACCAATCAACGAAAACAAGGAACCGGAAGGGATTTACTCTTGTAGGAAAACAAGGTGATATCAAGGTGATATGAGATGATATCAAAAGTATCATGATTGAATCTACTGAGCAGTAATGGAATGATGAGTCAAGGCCATTTTTTAAAATTCCTTATTTACCAACCCCTCCGCTCGGGTAGTATATGACACAAGGTCAATTTTTAAGCGGAGTTTAACAGGTTTGAATTCAGAGATTTCCTTCTGCTAGACTAGTCGCCTCACCAAGGCTGAAGAACCCATTTTTTAAAATTAAGAAGCCAGTAATGATACTTTTTAACAGTAGTTTTGGGCGAAACAATGAAACTTCTCTGTTTGGGTTGGCTTCTTTGTTTAATGGCATATCAACTCTTTGTAGGTTATTTAATGCCAAAGCCATTCTCCAAGAAGAACAGTAGTGGTACTATTTAACCCATAGCTGGGAGGATAAGGGGATTCATACCTTTCCCAGGGGTATTTGTCCGAAAGTAAACGTAATAGCATGAGTTCGAACTTGCTTACTACGATTCCACAGTCCAGCGATTGAACCATTACACCACGAGGACACCCGCCCCGTAACTTTTCTTTGTTTCGACACTTTTTGAGCACACGTCGTATGGACACATAATATTATAATAGAAAGCAACAATAATGAATATTGGAATAAAATTTGCCATAAAATAATAGGAATAATGAAACGGGAAGCTTACATACTATTGTGCATGTTCATTCTGCATATCAACACTCTTAGTTCAAGTTCAAAACCATTCCCCCAGATGTTCAAGTTCAAGTTTCTTAAAACCATTCCCCCAGAAAAAAAAATCAATATGATAATGAATAATAAAGAGTCCTTAGATTAACAGAGTTACTCGCATTTCAGTAAAGGCCTCCAGTTAGTATTTCTGTGATAACGCACATAGAGTAAATAATAATAATAATAATAATAATAATAATAATAATAATACACAGTGTAGAATTGATGGAAAGTGAAAAGAGAGATAAGTACCTAGACCTTGCTAGAGAACGGAAAAAAATATGGAGCATGAAAGTAACAGTGATAACAATTGTAATTAGTGCACTTGGTACAGTCATCAGACGATTGGTAGAGGGACTAAAGGACTAAGAAATAATAGTAAGAATAGAGGCCATCCAAACTACAGCATTACTGAGATCGGCCAGAATACTGAAATGAGTAGTGGGGACTTGAGAAGACTCCAGAAGAAAACCATCAGCTTTACAAACAAATGGTGTATGCACAACCCAGCTGCTGTTCTGGAGAATGACACACACAAAATCTTATGGGACTTTGATAAACAAACGGATCACCTAATCCCGGCCAGAAGATCATACCTTATAGTAATTAACAAAAAAAAGAGAACTTGCAAAATTGTGGGCTTTGCTGTACTGGATGACCGCAGAATAAAACCGAAAGAAAGTGAAAAGAAGGATAAGTACCTCGACCTTGCTAGGGAACTGAAAAAACTAGGGAACATGAAAGTGATGATTATACCAATCGTGATTGGTGCTTTTGGTACAGTAACTAAAGAATTATCAAAGGGACTGGAGGACTTGGAAGTTGGAGGACGAGTGGAAACCATCCAAACTACAGCAGTGTTAAGAACGGCCAAAATACTGAGAAGAATCCCGGAGACTTGAGGAGACTTGCTGTCACTCAAATTCCAGTGAAAGACCATCAGCTAACGCTGATGTGAAAAACTCTCAAAGAATAAATAATAATAATAATAACAACTCTATGGCCGCTTTAAAAGTCTAATAAACAACATCTCACACCAGAAAACCTAGACCTGGCTTAGAAAGGAAACCTTAAGAGAGAAACGGAATCCCTCCTAATAGCAGCATAGGACAATGCCATAAGAACCAATCATATCAAAGCGAGAATAGATAAGACGCAACAAAACAGTAAATGTATGCTATGCGGTGACAGAGATGAAACGATCAATCACATAATAAGCGAATGCAGCAAATTAGCACAGAAGGAGTACAAGGTGAGACACGACTGGGTCGGCAAGGTGATTCATTGGGAAATGTGTAAGAAACTTAAATTCGACCATACGAACAAATGGTATATGCACAACCCAGCACCTGTCCTAGAAAATGCCACGCCTAAAATCCTATGGGACTTTAACATACAAACGGATCACCTAATCCCGGCCAGAAGACCAGATTTAATAATAATAAAAAAAAATAACAAAAAAAAAGAACTTGCAAAATAGTTGACTTTACTGTCCTGGCTGACCACAGAATAAAACTGAAAGAATGAGAAAAGAAGGATAAGTACCTCGACCTTGCTAGGGAATTGAAAAAACTGTGGAACATGCAGGTGACAATTATACCAATTGTAATTGGTGCATTTGGAACAGTAACTAAAGGATTGCTAAAGGGACTAGAAGACTTGGAAGTTGGCAGATGAGTGGAGACCATCCAAACGACAGCATTGTTGAGAACGGCCAGAATACTAAGAAGAGTCCTGGAGACTTGAGAAGACTTGCTGTCACTCAGACTCCAGTGAAAAACCATCAACAAACGCTGATGTGAAAAGCTCTAATGAGTGAATAATAATAATAATAATAATTATGCTTCAAGGACTAATTATACAAAAGCAACATAATTGCGAGTGTAGGTTATGTGGAGACAGAATTGAATCGGTTAGTTAGAAAATAAGTGAATGCAGTAAACTAACACAAAAATAGTACAAGATCTGCACGAATGGATAGGGCAGGTGATCCACTGGGAATTGTGCAAAAGATTAAAATTGATAAAATTCCACCATACTACCAAATGGCAAATGCACGAAACATAATCTCTCCTAGAAAATGAAACGCATAAATTCTCTGAGATTTTGAGATATAAGCAGATCACCTAATCCTGGCCAGACAACCAGACTTAGTTTTGATTAACCAAAAAAAAATTGCCATCTAGTAGATCTTACCGTTCCGACAGACCACAAAGCGAAAAGAAATAGAAACGATTGACAAATTCTTCGATTTTGTCAATGAGCTGATAAAGCTGTGCAACATTAAGGCGGCAGTTGTAGTTGGAGCCCTTGAAAAGGTCCTCGAAAACCCGGAAAAGAAACTAGAGGAGCTGGGGATCAGAGAAAGAATCGAGACCATCCAGACCACAACACAATTTAAATCAGCTGTTGTACTTAAAAGAGTTCAAGAGACCCGAGGAAACTTGCAGTCATTTAGACTTCAATGAAAAACCAGTTGTTAAATCTAGTGTGAAGAACTTGCAAAGAGTAAAATAATCATGGAAGAAAAAAACATCATTCAGAAGACAAACTAATGTCATTGTGCGCTAAATAACTTGGAAATGGCTGCGTAGGAGAAATCTAAAAGGAGAAACGGAATCAGTATTAATCGCAGCCAAATTATGTAGAAACTAGAATGCATTATACTCAGAAGACGAGCAAGTCTAGGCTATAGGAAGAGAGAGAGAGAGAGAGAGAGAGAGAGAGAGAGAGAGAGAGAGAGTGGGGGGACGAAACAGAAAATCACACAAAAAGCGAATATTGCAAACTCGCCCTGACGAAGTGTATGACTGGTTTGAGAAGATGAACCTCTCGGAATTGTGTAAGTGATTAAAATTGACCATACAGAAGAATAGGAAATACACAAACCAGAACCTGTCCGGGAAAATGAGACAAACAAAACTCTCTTCTATTTTGAAATAAAAGTAAACGGAACACCTTAACTAATCCAGAGGAGCAGCTTGCAACAAACAAGAAGAAACGGATTTGTCAACTAGTTGACTTATCTGTTCTAGCAGATCATTGAGTTAATAAAAAGGAAAGCGAAAAAATTGATAAATACCTATACTTTGCCAGAGAGTTAAAAAGATAAAGTGTAACGTGAAGCTGATTGTAATACCAATCATATTCAGAGTCCTGGGAAGATCCCGGAAAAAAATGAAAAAAGAGAAAACCAGAACCGGAAATTTGAGACTGTTTAGTATAAAGCATTGTTTAGATCAGCTAGAATAATTCGAAGAGTTCTGGAGAGCAGAGGACGTTTGCAGTCATTCGTTAAAAAAACAAACACCTTTTACTACCGATTTAAAAAAAAAAAACCTTCAAGGAGTAAAATAAATAAATAAATAAATTAATTATAATAATGATAATAATGCGGACTTGCCAGCGTTGAAGACAGCGTTGACGCATCGATACAACGACTCGAAGACTATATACAAAACACGAAGGAGGACTGATTACAGCCATCAGAAGCGATACTGATAACACGATGGACAACAGAATGACAATAACTAGGAAACAAAAATGGGAAGGAAAACAACTCTATGGGCGTTTTAAACGACTAATAAATAACATCTCACACGATAAACCCTGGACATGGCTAAGAAAGGAAACTTTAAGAGAGAAACAGAATCTCTCTTTATAGCAGCAAAAAAAAAAACAACGCCGTAAGAACTAATCACATCAAAGCGAGAATAGATGAGACGCAACAAAATAGCAAATGTAGGCCATGCAGTGACAGAGATGAAACCATCAATCACATTATAAGCGAATGCAGCAAATTGGTGCAGAAGGGATATAAGACTAGACACGACTGGGTCGGCAAGTTGATCCACTGGGAGATATGCAAGTTAAAATTTGACCATACGAACAAATGGTATATGCACAACCCAGCATCTGTCCGAGAAAATAACACACATAAACGCCTATGGGGCTTTGACATACACACGAATCACCTAATCTCGGCCAGAAGATAAGATCTAATAATAATTAACAAAAAAAAGGAGAACTTGCAAAATTATCGATTTTGCTGTCCCAGTTGACCACAGAATAAAACTTAAAGAATTTGATAAGAAGGATAAGTACCTCGACCTTGCTAGGGAATTGAAAAAAGTATAAAACATGCAGGTGACCAATTGTAATTGGTACGTTTGTAACAGTAACTAAAGGATTATTAAAGGGACTAGAGGACTTGGAAGTTAGCGGACGAGTGGAGACCATCCAACCTACATCATTATTGAGAACGGCCAGAATATTGAGACGAGTCCTGGAGACTTGAGGAAACTTGCTGTCACTCAGACTTCAGTAAAAGACCATCAACTAACACTGATGTGAAGAACTCTAATGAGTAAATAATAATGATAATAATAATAAAACAGAAAGAATGGGAAAAAAGGATAAGTACATCGACTTTGCTAGGGAATTGAAAAACTATGGAATATTAGGTGACAATTATACCAATTGTGATTGGTGCTTTTGGTACCGTAACCGTAACTAAAGTATTATTATAGGGACTGTAGGACTTGGAAGTTGACGAACGAGTGGAGACCATCCAAACTACAGTATTATTGAGAACGGCCAGAATGCTAAGAAGAGTCTTGGAGACTTGAAAAGATTTCTTGTCACTCAAATTCCAGTGAAAGACCATCATGTGAAAAACTCTCAAAGAGTAAATAATAATAATAATAATAATAATAATAATAATAACAGAATATGCCGTCTAGAAGACTTTGCTGTCCTCGCTGATCACTGAGTGAAAATCAAAGAAAGTAAAAAGAGAGGCCAGGTGTTGGACTTTGCCAGAGAACAAAGAAAGCTGTAGAACATGAGTGTGATGGTGATACCAATTGTACTTGGTGCACTTGGAAGGGTCCCTAAAGGTTTAGAAAGGGGACTGGAAGAGTTGGAATTCAGATGAATCGAGACCATCCACACTACAGCATGGCTCTAATCGGTCAGAATACTGAGAAGAGTCCAGGAGACCAGGGGAGACGAGCTGTCACTAGGATTCCAATGAAAGACCATCAGCTAACACGAGTGTGAAAAACTCTCAAGGAGTATGGCTATGTTTTTATAAAGATGATTTAAATTTTATCGTTTATTAAACTGTCGTACGATGAAAAGCTGTTTAATGAAACTCGTGACTCCACAGTTGAGAAACAGTTAGCAACCCTTTATCGCCAATTCTTTTGCTTCAAAGACAAAATTAATGTAAGTTTACATAAAACAGAACTAGACAATATATTGAGGAGGAAGATTCTATCATTTTGGACACCTCTAATGTAAAGCCCTTATCTTTGTTGCCGGCATTAAATTTCCGCTCTCTTTTTTTATCCCATATATTTCCATTCCTTTAACTGGGAAATTTATTTCATTTTTTTCCCAACCGGTCCTTTTAACGTGTCCTCCATTTTTTAAATCAAGTGTCCACTGCTACTTTTGTGCCCGTTATCTTCGCTCTCTCTCTCTCTCTCTCTCTCTCTCTCTCTCTCTCTCTCTCTCTCTCTCTCACTCGTTTCTCGGCTAATTTGCTGTTATTTTCTTGAAGAATATTTATTTTGTATCGATTGGTTTTCGTCTTCATGGTGTTCGCGAATTTCAACGGATGATCGATCAGATATAGCGATTGCTTACAACCTCACACGGAAGAAAACATTGAGCTGTTGATAATACAGGTAGAACCATCGGTACGTCAAAGCAAAATCAAAAAACAAAGAAAACTATTATCCACTTACAAAATAGCCTGGAAATTGCTTTATTCCCAGAGAACAATTTCAGTACATTTCTTTCGGAAGATATCGCTGTGACGCATCACCATTGCTGAGTTACGGTTATGCCCACACGTGCACACACACATGGACATACATACACACACACATGCATGCACACCCACGCGCACACAGATACACACATAAGCACATAAGCACCCATACACACACACACATACACACACAAATGCACACACAAGCACGTACAACCACATACGCAAATATAAACACAAGCACACACACTCACACGCCTACACACACATTCACACACACACACACACACACACACAAGCAAACACACATTCATATACACACAAAAAAGCACACACACATACACCACACAAACGCACACACACACACACACACATTTATATATATATATATATATATATATATATATATATATTGAACACTGTATCATTTATAAATATAACAAACTGCATTATTAATATTGTTATAAATATGTGTATATATGTGTATTTGTATGTTTGTGTATGTGTACTTGTGTGTGTATGTGTATGTGTGTGCTTGTTTGTGTGTACGTGTGTGTATGGGTATGTGTGTTTGCTTGTGTGTGTGAGTGTGTATGTGTATGTGTGTGAATGTATATGTGTGTGTGATTGCATGTATTTCTATTTGTGTGTATGTGTGTGTGCTTGTGTGTATGTGTATGTGTGTGTGTTTGTGTGTGTGAATGAATGTATTTTTATGTGTGTGTATGTGTGTGTATGTGTGTGTGCTTGTGTGTATGTGTATGAGTGTGTGCTTGTGTGTGTTAGAGGGTGTGAGTGTGCGTGTATAAAGTAAAGTAAAAGAATTTCTTAAAAGTTTATATAACAAATAATTCAAATTGGTAAATTCAACACCAGTATACGAACAACAAACCTGAAGGATTGAGTGTACTGCAGTTCTTTTCACGGAATATCCCTAAAGGATAATGATATTGGCTTCTGGGCTTTTTGGCTGAGTGACCAACGCTGACGAATTGGGCGTTCTGCCCGATCCATTTAATAGACATTTTTCCCGCTTTGTTCACTATGTCACGAGATATTGAATCCGGTTTGTATAGGAACAACTTGCAGATGATTGGCTTACAATACGGAAGAGGCGGTTCACTGGATGCAATATTAGATACCACTGTTTTATTTCTAGGTAATTATTCTATGTTCGGGGCAGTGAATTTGAAGAAAGAAAGCTCGAAATAACTTCATATGTGTATAACTCGAAACTGAAAAGTAACCTAATAAGAAAAAACGGCAATCATGTATTTTTTTTCCAACGTGATTTGTTTTCTAGTCGATACACCTAATCCTAACGATGAACATTAATCAAATAAATCGTACATTATACAATGAACATTTCAGATCAACATCAGGAAATAGCTACTTGTCAGGATACGATCTTATTGATCACCTTCACGTTAAACTTATGCAATATAACGTTTACACACATTCAATACACATTATTTGACATATATAGTCATCCACAAACAGTTTCGTTGCATCACAACTCTTCAGAGGGGCTATATATATATATATATATATATATATATATATATATATATATATATATATATATGTGTGTGTGTGTGTGTGTGTGTGTGTGTGTGTGTTCTAAAATGGGCGGAGGCCTGATTTTAATCAGAACGATTAAGATCGATCAAGATAGAATTGAAGATTAAAATTTAAGGTAGCTTTCGATCGATTATTTTCAAAAGAATTTATTGATAATTATAATGAATGAACTGGTGAGGGAAATTGATTCTTAAAAGAAGAGAAAAAATTCATTTATTAAAATCATGTCTCCTCCCATTTTAGAATTTATACTTTATTGGAGTTGTGCCAGAAGCCTATTCGTATCGTATAATTTTGGAGTCGGTATGACCACCATTCTCTAAGTACCAACGACATATATATATATACACATATATATATATATATATATATATATTGATGTCGCTTTTATATATATTATGCTGACCACAAATAAATAACTACACGTATATATATATATATATATATATATATATATATATATATATTTTTTTTTTTTTTTTTTTTTTCTTTAAAGAAAAAAAGCAAAGACCTGTTATTTTAGGATTATAAATTTTTTTCCATCCTGTTTTGCGTTTCCGATGTAAACCAAAAACACGAAAAAAATATAACAGGACTTCTTCAGAGCTCTCTACCAGGAAAATTTAAATGTTCAGCTCTTGAATGATTTACTTGTCCAGAAGGAATTACTCCCTAACTCTGGTTTAACTGGACCGAATAATACCCCTATATATATATATATATATATTGATGGCGCTTTTATATATATTATGCTGACCACAAATAAATAATCACACGTATATATATATATATATATATATATATATATATATAATTTTTGCAAAATAACTTTATAAACATACAAATTAACACAGATTATAGGACACTCACATACCCACACAAATATATGTGTGAATTTAGTGTATTAAGCGTAATGGGATCGGCTACTCAAGCTCAAGACCTGAACAAGGCTTCTCGCATTTCATTCACTCAGCACTAATGCTTTTGGAAAGGCATGAATCCATCTATTCTCTTCTCAGCTATGGGTAAATAGTTAGGCAGACTGGGTTCTTTAACTTTGATTTGGCAACTAGCCTAGGAGATGTAAAACTCTGAATTTGAACTAACTTTATTCCTCTTCCCAATTGACTTTGTACCCTATCTAGTCCATGGCCGGGAGGGTTGCGTAAATACATACTTCCGATGTTCTTGGATACCTCACATGGTGTAATGGTTATCAATATAGTTTAGGAGACCATTGTTAGTAGGTTAATTTCTCATTGGGTGGTTCATACTTCTGACCTTATGCCAACACTAAGCTAACATTTGTAGATAACTATTCATTGTGATTCGTTGAGAGTGGTACAAGACCATAATAATTGTAAATCGTGTCAGAATAGAACAGTAATCAAGCAAACTTGCTGGCCGACCACAAAAATGCGCAGACAAAGGAATACATAATAAGTTAAGTTGTAAGTTCAATAGCTACTACACCAACGTGTAGAGGGGACCGCTACTCTTTTACCCGCATTGTTCCACTTACCCTTGATCCGTTCCTGATAATGCTGAGTGTTAAGCAAGGAGGCATCAAATACGACTTTTTGAGTCTTTGGTATGACTCGACCTTGGATTGAACCCCGGTCTCCCTGGTAATTGGCTTATACTAACTATTATGCAAATTATATATATATATATATATATATATATATGCAAATTATATATATATATATATTATGCAAATTATATATATATATATATATATATAAATAAGATAATGTTGACTATATATATATATATATATATATATATATATATATATATTGTCATCCACAGACAGATCTGTTTCGTTCTATCAGAACTCATCACCTTTTGGAGGTGCCCCCGGTGTAATGGTTATCGTCGTAGGAAATGGACACGGCAACACGAGTTCATATCCTGGACGATTGCATTTCACATAGCACTAATAGCCTTGGGAAAGGTATGAATCCAATTATTCTCCCTCCAGCTATGAGGAAATAGTAGGACAGACTGGGTTCTTCAGCCTTGGTGAGGCAACTAGTCTAGGAGAAGGAAAACTCTGAATTCAAAGCTGTTAAACTCCGCTTTAAAATTGACCTTGTGTCATATCCTGCCCGAGCAGAGGGGTTGGTAAATAGGATCAGAACTCATCAATGTGGCTAGACATACTAGCTTCCCGTATATATATATATAGTCAATATCATCTTTGTTTAAACAGCACTGTTGCGTGACATCTGCTAATGCTTCAATAACCAACGTGAATTTCGGTTAGGTAGTAGAATATCAGGGAAAAATTCAGTTCCCACCATTTTCAAATAGCTTTAAAACATATTGTATCACTCTTCAAAATGACTGCAGACACAGCCGAAAGCCCTCGAAATTTCCGAGTTGGGTTATCATTTCAACCTCCCCTTGACCATAACAGTTGGAGAGTTGGTTCTGTTTTATAGCATATCAACCCTTATGTGTTATTTAATGCCAAATACTGTTTCTACATATTCATTATATATGTTAATATATATTCATATATATTGTCATGAATATTCATATTCATATATGCTGTTTATACATAATCATTATATATGTTAATATATATTCATTATATTCATATATATTGTTATGAATATTCATATATGCTGTTTATACATATTCATTATATATGTTAATATATATTCATTATATTCATATATATCGTTATGAATATTCATATTCATATATGCTGTTTATACATATTCATTATACATGATTTGTAAACAAATAGTTTGTTGGTCATATTTTATTTAAGCGATCAAGAACTCATTTGTTTGCAAACAATCAGATGTTTTCAAGAATTGCTATTTATTATTTGCACACAGTTAAACGCTTTCAAGTATTGCTAACCAGCACTCATAGTTCTATTTGATCACAGATAAATGTTTCCAAGCTCTGTAAATGATTAAACAGTTTTCTTTGACCCATAGATGGGACCCCTACTGGTGCTCTCTCTCCGGGTCGGAGTCAACCTGGGAGTAATGGCAATGAAGGAGTACACCACCCTCCCCAAAATTCCTTGAATGGAGCTTCACCATCAGATGCACTTTAGTGTCATATATAGAACACTCGTTGTGGGAAGGGGGTCTTACTCCTTAGTAAAGCTGCAGTCGATGTATTCTAAAGCTATAGCCGACTGAGCTAATTGATCCTAAAGGTATTAATCATAAAAAAAAAGAAATTCCACTATCATATCATATTCACCCAACCCCTCCGCTCGGGCAGGATATGACACAAGATCGATTTTTTAAGCAGAGTTTAACAGGTTTGAATTCAGAGTTTTCCTTCTCCTAGACTAGTTGCCTCACCAAGGCAGAAGAACCTAGTCTGCCCTACTATTTACCCATAGCTGGAGATAGAATAATTGGATTCATACCTTTCCCAAGGGGATTAGTGCTATGTGAAATGCAATCAGTCCAGGATTTGAACTCGTGTCGCCGTGTCCAATTCCTGCGACGATAACCATTACACCACGAGCACCTCCAAAAAGAAAATCCACTATAGATAATATAACTTTCCAGCTTGAGAAGTGGTGTTATAATTATATTCAATATTTAATTAATACAAAGATGCAATGCAGAAAACCAGATGAAAATAACAACTTTCCATAATAGGAGACTTTATATTGTAAACAATTAACCGAATAGATTTCCTTGATCTAATGACGTATTTCAAGCCTTAACTTTCTAAAAAAAAAAAGGCACCAAAAACAGTTCAATCCTATTTACCAACCCCTCCCCTCAGGCAGGATATGACACAAAGTCAATTTTTAAGCGGAGTTTAACAGGTTTGAATTCAGAGTTCTCACCAAGGCTGAAGAACCCAGTCTGTCCTACTATTTACCCATAGCTGGAGGGAGAATTATTGGATTCATACCTTTCCCAAGGGTATTAGTGCTATGTGAAATGCAATCAGTCTCGTCCAGGATTTGAACTCGAGTCGCCATGTCCATTTCCTACGACGATAATCATTACACCACGGGCACCTCCGTAAAAAAACAGTTCAATACCAATATAGTTTTTATCTCTAACTCCATATTTCCCTGCTTTTTATTGGTATCATTAATACCTAATGGGGGATGAGGAGTCCCGAGGGGTAGTGATTAAAGAGCTGGACTTCGGTCTCGAAATAAGGGAGTTTACACTCCTATTACGTTCACTTTCGAACTAATACCCTAAGGAAAGGCATGAACGTCCCCTTCTTTCTCTCAGCAATTGGTTAAATAGTATCACTACCACTATGCTACTCATCTACATGGCATTAAATAACACACGAAGGTTGATATGCTTTTAAAAAACAAAGAAACCAAACCAAACTAACTAATGTTCGAATCGAGAACTTTCCATGATAGAGCATCCTATTACAGGAGAAATTGCCACACCTTAAGAAGGCAGGAAAAGGCATCGGCTAAAATATATTGGTAAAATCAAAAACTATGAAAATATCCTTTGATAAATTATAGAATAATGATGACTCACTCCCAGAACTTCAGACAAAGAAGAGAGCTGAAGAATCCATCTGCCTAAACATCTATATATGAATTATTGTATAACCACCCCCTAGTTTTGTAGCTATCACGCTATGGGAAAAGAGATAGATAGATAGATAGATAGATAGACTAAGGAAGGTGAAACCTTAAGTAACATCCTACTCACACGCACGATTCTGGTCAGCTGGAAAAAAAAACAGATGACCTCACCATTGTGATGACTCACACTTGATGTTTTTCTTTCTTTTTTCTTTTTTTTTTTTTTGTATTTTAAACATAGGAAAGCAAAGTTGGCAATAAATGCGTTGGAACAAACAGACAAGAATATCCATTTCCGCTGCTTATCTAAGAGTATACAAACGAATTACAGTCCCCCCCCCCGCTCCTGAAATTTCGTGAAGAATCGGCTCATTTTTCTTTGACATGTGCGGTTAAGTGTTTGCGTCGGGCTGTTGGAATGTCAATTGGTGACCTCCTTTAACGGCTGTCCACTTTCCTTGTCGTGAAGGTTTATTTCAAATGTCAGGATGATCTTGAGAACCCGCATTCAGAGTTCTAAATACTTAACTCTCACTATCCACTTATTCTCATCTGTCTGTCTTTCTTCCTTTAATCTCTCTCTCTCTCTCTCTCTCTCTCTCTCTCTTTCAATCATTTGCTGCTTCTCACTTCTCTACTTGTTTTTTTCTGCCTCCTTTCAGCGTTTCCTGAGATCCTAATCAGAGTTCCTTCGGCTTCAGGGGAAGTCTCATGGCGTGTTGGCTAACGTGCTGGATAGCAACATCGTTGTAAGCGAATTTGAACTCCAATCACGCTATTACGTTCACTTTCGGACTAATACCTTTACGAAAGGTATGAACCCCCCTCATCTCCCCGAGTGTGAGTTAAATAGTATCACTACTGTTCTTCTCCAATGGTTTTCATTGTAATATGCTTTTATTTTGTTTTATTTGCGAGTGGGTGTATTGTATTTAGATTTTTTCCTGCAGCTTTGCAGGACTAAGTTCCAGACTTTATTATTAATACTTTTAAGCAAATATTGTAACGAGAATTAGGATTTGGAAGTTTATTATAAATCCAACAATCCTTTTTATTTGATTCAAATTTCGTGGATTAATTTCTTTTTTAAAATCTTACGTGAACGATCTTCAATTTAGGTATTGCCCTTTTATATTATATGGTAAAACTGTAACTAATTCCAAAAGTATGAAAATGTGCAACTATGAAAAGTTCACTAATTTAAATGAACTCCAAAAATTCCAAACAATTTTTCGAATCATAATTTATTACATGAATTTTGTAATATAATGGCCGAGGGATTTCGTTTTATATATCTTGCCTTTCGGTTTAGTTAGGCTGAGAACCTTTCGCTTAGCGCATGGGTTAGTTAGGTGCAATATGAGCGCAGGTGTTCACGCGCGCGTGGGGAGGATGTGTCATTCAGAGATGTCAAAATAAAAATCCCAGAGAGAAATAGGACTGGGTGGATGTGAATGACGTCATGCACCGGAAGCGTGCGCGGAGGATTTGGGGGATTTGAGAAAAGTCAGTTAGTTGAGTTTTAGCGTCCGAAGAAGACGGTTGACTTTCGGGGCTCGCCGAGATCAGACCAGTAGTTTGCAGCGGGGTGCCGCGCGTGGTGGTGGTGGTGGGGGGCAGATGGAAAAGTCAACATAGAAAGATTGTGTATCACTCTCCTTGTGTCGAATTACTTTTAACTCAAAAGTAATAAAAAGTTTCGTACCTGAACTAAGAAGTCGTAAGTGTTTTTTATGTTTCGGGATTCCTATGTTATCTATATGTGCGTTATGAACATTCTATGTCTATTCCACATATCCGTATCATCGGTATGTTACAATTGTACCCAACAATTTAACCACAAAATCATCGTAAAAACAACTTAGACAATATTGGAATTAAAAGTATCACTAGTTCTTCAAAGACTATTAGGTTTGATTTCTTTGTTTAATGGCGTATCAACCTTTGTAGGTTATTTAATGCCAAAGCCATTCTCCTAGAAGAACAGTAGTGGTGCTATTTAACCCATAGCTGGGAGGATAAGGGGGTTCATACCTTTCCCAAGGGTATTTGCCCGAAAGTGAACATAACCATTACACCACGAGGACATCCCCAGACTATTAGGAATTTATCAAAAAATAACAATAGCAATACCAACATCAACTTGGGTATAGTAATAGTTAGCAAGCTAAACTAGCAAACCTTAACGAGTGAATTCGAGTTTCATTGGGTGCCCCATTCATGTGACCTTATGTCACATCAAAATAATTAAACAAATAAGCCAAACCCTTATTTCTTCACTCTCACAAATCCCTTATTCACATCAACCTTTCTTCTTTCCTTCTCTCTCTCTCTCTCTCTCTCTCTCTCTCACACACACACACACACTCAATCATTTACTCTATCTCTCTTCTCTTCGTCTCTCTTACTGTGTTCTTTAAGCGTTTCTTTGCAGATTTTCTTTCTTTCTTTCTTTCTTTCTTTCTTTCTTTCATGCCCTATTTCTCTGAGTGTTTCGATTTTAAATGAAGATGTGTGAACTGTTGAGCAGCTTGCATAATAAAGTTATGATATCTACGTGTCTAGACTTCATCTCAACAAATCAAGTGTCAATTCTCGACAATTTTTTATCTGCATTCTTGATACATTTTGAACGGCAGTTTTTTTGTAAATGCACTGATTTATGCAATTACATCAACCCAACTTTTTTTCTTTTTCGCTGAAAATTAATTTGTGGCTAGTTTTATTGTCGTTGGAAATTGACTAAGTATGCCAAGTTCAAACCCTGAATGAGGCAGTTTCACTTCACACTCGTGCTCTTGAAAAAGGCATGAATCCATCTCTTCTCATTCCATACGAGCTATCCATAGATAGAAGTACCTCTTAAACTTCTCTAATGATATTGTGTGAAACTGGATAGCTGCATTTATTTACTTAACCCCAGGCTTCAGCACAAATCAATTTTTAAGGGGAGTATATCTGGTTTGACAACAGATTTTGTTCATGAAACAAGGCTAATAGACCCAGTTTGTTTAACGACTCACCCATATCTGGTATTATTATTATTATTATTATTATTATTATTATTATTATTATTATTATTATTATTATTATTATTATTATTAAATACTCTTTTAGAGTTTTTCACATCGGCGTTAACTGATGGTTTTACACAGGAGTTTGAGTGACAGCAAGTCTCCTTAAGTCTCCAGGACTCGTCTCAGGATTCTGGCCGTTCTTAACAATGCTGTCGTTTGGATAGTCTCTATCCGTCCGCCAATTTCCAAGTCTTCCAGGCATTTTAATAATCCTTTAGTTATTGTGCCGAACGCACCGATCACAATTGGCACAATCGTTACTTTCATGTTCCACAGCTTTTTCAACTCTCTAGCAAGGTCGAGGTACATATTTTTCTTTTCACTTTCCTTCAGAATTATTCTGTGCCGGGACAGCAAAGTCGACAATTTTACAAATTTTCTTTTTTTTGTTGATTATTATGAGGATAATATTTAATCATTGCGAGTTTTTCACATCAGTTTTAGCTGATGTTCTTTTACTGGAGTTTGAGTGACAGCAAGTCTCCTCAAGTCTCCAAGACTCTTCTCAGTATTCTGGCCGTTATCCATGATGCTGCAGTTTGGATGGTCTCCCCTCGTCCTCCCACCTCCAAGTCCCCCAGTCCCTTTAATAATCCTTTGGTGACTGTACTAAAAGCAGCAATCGCGATTGGTATAATTGTCACCTTCATGTTCCATATATTATTATTATTATTATTATTATTATTATTATTATTATTATTATTATTATTATGCATACATACATACATGAAGTAACACCAGAAATTTGCATTCGACTATTTGTGCCTTTTGATCTCTGATTATATATGTATATATATATATATATACTCTTTAAATCAACAATATGTATGTATGAATGCAGACACATACAATGTCCTACACACACACACACACACACACACACACACACACATATATATATATATATATATATATATATATATATATATATATATATATTCATATATATAAGGTTTCGTTTGTTTGTATGAGAATGAGCTTTTGTTCAAATTGTTTAAAAGCAAAAACAAAGTCGCTGCATTCTTTCCATTTTTGTTCATCAATTAAAACAGGGAAAAAAGAGACATATATAGATAGATTGATAGATAGATGGAGAGAGAGAGAGAGAGAGAGAGAGAGAGAGAGAGGGGGGGATACTTGCTTTACTTCGGTTAGCTTATAGTGAACAAAGTTGTTACAGATTTCAAACGCTCACTTATATATATATATATATATATATGTGTGTGTATATCGCATAAAATCCTTTCACATATGACCGACATTTTTGCGACAAAGTATAAATGCTAAACTATGTAATGGAAGACCAGACCTGGTTTTTATTGATGAGAAAAATAACTCATCATCTAATGGATTTTGCCGTTCCAGCTGACCATTGAGTGAAAAGAAGAGAAAGCGAAATTTGGGGCAAATACTTGGATCTTGCCGGAGCGCTGAACAATGTGTGGAAAATTGAAAGTGACCGTAATACTCTTTGTACTTGTTGCAGTTGGAACAGTGATATGGTTTTGTCTTACGGCATATCAACAATTGTTGGCTATTTAATGCCACATCATGTTTATACATATGTATCAAATATATATTATTTTATTCGTAAACACATTTTGTTGATAACATTTTTAAACGACCCTTAGATTATCTTTTTGTACAAAGTTAAATGGTTTCGATAATTGTTGTTTAATAAGAATAATTGCTATTTAATAAGAATAATTCTATTAATGATTAATTATTTGTTTGCACACAGTGAAGAGATTACAAGTATTGAAATCTAATTCTAATTCTATTTAAGTCAGATGTTTCGAAGTATAGTTATGTATCACTAACAATTCAATTAGACTGACATTTGTCCACTCAGTTAAATGGTCAAAGAATTCTATTTCAAACAATTCAATTCAATGCAAGTCATTTGTTTAACCCAGAATAAAAATAAACAAAAGCCAAAAGAGAGACAAAGACTCGAATCTTTTCTGGGAACTGAAAAAATTGTGAAACACGAAGATGACAGTGACACCGATTATAGTTGGCGCGCTAGGAACCATTTCCAAAGTCTCGGGGAAAAAATGAATAAAAGATCAGAGGAAGGCTAGAGACTATGTAGACCACAGCATTGTTGAGAACTCGTAGAATATTCGGAAAAGCCCTAGAGATCTGAGGAGACTTGTTGACTCCAGTGAAAGAAGAAGAAGAAGAAGAAGAAGAAGAAGAAGAAGAAGAAGAAGAAGAAGAAGAAGAAGAAACGATTAACAGAACTATACAGCCAATATTTTGAGAAAACAACAATCAAAATAGCTAAATCAAAAATCAATTCAAACTATCCCTCAGTGTAAAATGCTTGTTAAATCTTAAAACGTACATGTTTGAAATAAATCCAATAAATATTAAAACTTTACACAAGTCAAACCAAAACAACAACAACAACAACAATAATAATAATAACAATAATAATAATAATTCATCATTATAAAATTAGCCATAATAAATTAATTTTCAGTTTTAAACTCTGTATGCGTCATAGATATAAAAAAAAAAAACAAAAACAAAACTGAAAACAAAGGCTGTTTATTTGATAAAGCCAAATTGACGCTGCTTACATGACTAATTGAAATGGACGATTTTTACGGACGGAGATCCTGGCGCTGAATTCAATTGTCTTTCAAGTCATTCGCAGCTGAACTTTCAAAGGAAGACCTGATAAATTGATATGTGTTATAAAAGTGTCTGTTGTTGACACAAGAGAATTTTGCAATACATCACTCATTCTCCTCCTACTACCCATCTTTCTCCTCCCTCAGCCTACAGATTTATGTTGTTTTCCGATCATTATTGTTAACTACAAACTCACAAATATACGCATAAACAACCAAATATTCACCTCAAATGTAAGAGATTTGTGGATATATGAGTAAAGTAAAGTATAGTTAGCTACCGCAGTCGAGGGTAACCCAAAGGCTCCTTTTTCGATAGTTACTACACAGACATGTAGGGGACGGCGCTACTGCTTTCCCAGGATTGACCCACTTTACCCTTGATCCATACCTTATCATGCTGAGTGTTAAGCAAAGAGGCATCAAGTACTATTTTTGAGTCTTTGGTGTGACTCGACCGGGGATTGAACCCAGGTTTCGGGGGCCATTGGTGAACACTCTAACCCTTAAGCCAATGTCCGGTAATATAACTGTGTGCAAACTAATAATTACTGTTATTTTATAGGAATATGAAACCATATAATTCTATGGAAATTATAAGTGTTATAAAAAAATACTTGAAACCATTTAACTAGTTTGGTTTTTTTTTGTTTAATGGCATATCAACCTTCATGGGTTATTTAATACCAAAAGCATCACCGCAGAAAACCAGTAATAGTACTCTTTAACCCATGACTGGTAGGATAAGGGACTATTTAGTTGTGTGCAAACAAAAGAATATTATTATTAAATTGGAATAGTCATTTGAAACTATATAATTGAGTATAAATTATTAGTACAAGATAGGAATACTTGAAACCATATAACTGCGTGCAAAGAATTTTTATAAAAATTTGGGATTAAATGTATGTACGTATTCTCACACAAACAGGTATCTTAACAGAGAGAGAGAGAGAGAGAGAGAGAGAGAGAGAGAGAGAGAGAGAGAGAGAGAGAGTGTGTGTGTGTGTGAATAAACATTAAAATAGTGCGTAAATCTACTCTGACTTTTTTCTGTTAATTATTCATTGCCTATAAGAATGTTATTCGGAGTTACTGTCAAAATTTCTGTAAATACGAAGATTAGGAACAGTCGTCAAAAAGTGATATTAAACGACTTAATCGTACCCTAATTTTTACAAAAGCTACTATTAATATGCCCTTGCGTGACCTAGTAAACATAGCGAGACAGATAGGTAGATAGATAGATTCTTCTTTTTCAGAAAACTATTCACAAAATGTTTACAATATTCTACAGAATATTGAGTTGTCTATCTATTACAGAATTAAAATCAAATGTAAGAGTAATATAATTACTCTTAAAATTCTTAATGGATAGATTTAAGCGTTTTTTTTTTCGGGGGAGTTCTTACACGACTTTCATTTTTTTTTTTCAAATATAAAATCAGATTTGGATATATTATTATAACTACGTGGGCGGAGATAAATTTGTGAAATATATTGCAATATTTTTAAGCACATCAACAAAAGAGAAATGAAGAACGGAAGCTAAAACGACAACAGCAATAATAATAATAATAATAATAATAATAATAACTGAAAGAATGTGAAAAGAAGGATAAGTACCTTGATCTTGCTCGGGAATTGAGAAAACTATGGTACATACAGGTGACAATTATACCAATTGTAATTGGTGCAGTTGGTGCATTTGGAACAGTAACTAATCTTCGTATATAAAGGGACTGGAGGACTTGGAACGAGTGGAGATCATTCAAACTACAGCATTATTGAGAACGGACAGAATACTGAGAAGAGTCCTGGAGACTTGAGGAGACTTGCTGTCACTCAAACTCCAGTGAAAAACCATCAGCTAACGCTAATGTGAAAAACTCTAATGAGTAAATGATAATAATAATAATACAATCCAAGGACTCAAGAAATACACGAAAAAGATCCAAGAAAAACTAATTAGAATAGCCAGTAACAGCAATGGCAGCATAATACCATATAGAAAAGCATTAAAAACTCGAAAACAGAAATGGGAGAAAATAAACTGTATAGATACTTCTTGTGACAAACTGCACATAAGAAAACCTGAACTCGGCAAAGAAAAAGAATCTTCATGAAAGAAATTGAGTCTTTTTTAACGGCTACACGAACCAATTATATTAAATCTAAAATTGATAATATGCAACCGAATAACTAGTTTAGGATATATGGAACGGTTTATCACAATTTAATGAATTTTTCATATTTGACCATACAAAGAAATGGTATAAATAATCTTGGCTTAATCCGATTTATTATTGATTAACAAGCAAAAAGAACTTGCCATATGGTGGATTATGCCATTATGACAGCCAGAGAGTGAAAATATAGTGAAAACACTGTTAAAGACTTAGACATTGCCAGAGAACAAAAAAAAAATCTCTGAACATGTGGGTGAAGATCATACTAATTACACTTGGTACACTTGGAATGGTTCTCAAAGGCTTGGCAACTCAGTCGGCTGTGAGGGATCTGTAGAATACACCGACTGCATCTTTGCAGACGGATAAGACAACCTCCCCAACAAGCCCAGTCGGCTGGGGCTGTATAATACACCGACTGCAACTCTGCAAAAGGTAAGCCCTCTTTACTAAAAGAGTGTCCAAACAATTTGATGGAGAGGTTTCAGTAATGCTGGAGCTTTGGGGAATGCAGAGTACTCCTTCATTTCTATCGCTCCCTGAGAAGAGTTGTCCCACAGACTTCAGTGAAAATCACAAAAAATTTCGTAATAATAATAATAATAATAATAATGATAATACCACATACCCAAACCACACAGAGCAAAACACTAACATAAGAAGAGGAAATGAATTTAGAAAATTTAAGAAGAATTAGGTATAAAAAGAAGATTAGATTACAATCGCTAAGAAACAAAAACAGTCGAGGCAGAAATTGAAAAAAAATAAACGAATCATTAATACATATCTCAACGAAAAATATCACAGAATTAAATGAACTAATCTATGCGGGAGCGAAATTAGTCTGTGAAAAAAATCGGTGTTCCCCTAAAAAGCACGAAAAGAAACTCAAAACCTGGATGGGAAATTCGGCTGGAAAAGCAGATAAGAAATCTACAACAAGCAAAAATAATAAACCAAAGGAAAAATGCAGGAATATGTTGGGAAAAAGAGAAAAAAAGCAACATAAGTAAAATAGACGAAACAACTCGAGGAAATAAACCAGAAGGTACTAACGAAAGAAGGAAGACTAAAAAGATATCGAGACAAGTTAAAACAATACAGACAAAACAGGACATTCCAAAATAACAAAAAAACATTCTACAAGAAACTAAGGGAAGACATACCACCACCGGATAACACAGAAACAAAACAATTTTGGAGCAAAATATGACAACGAAGAGAGCATAACAAAAAAGCCGATCGAATAAGCAACATACGAAAAGATCTAAAAGGACTCGAAGAAGGACCGAGGGCGAAAATACATATTGATTGATTCAGAGCAACACTAAAAAATATAAAATTGGAAAACTCCAGACTATGAAGGCATACATGGACTCTGCTTTAAAAAATTCACTTCCATCCATGACAGACTAGTAATCGAAAGGATTAGATGCTTACAAGAAACAGACATATCTGAATGGATGACCAAAGAAAAGACCATATTGATCCAGAAAGGATCCTCAAAGGAACTGCCCCAAACAATTCCAGACCCATAACGTGCCTACCTATGATGTTGCAAATACTAACAGCACAAATAAAGGAGGATATTTACAACTCGTTAATAGAAAGAATGCCACAAGCGGACCAGAGGCACAGAGGAGCCACAGTACATCCTCAATGAGAGCAAAACGAAACGAAAAAAATCTTGCTATGACGTGGATTGACTACAAAAAGATATATGATATCGTCCCGCAAAGCTGGATAGCATATTGTCAAAAAATATACAAGATATCAGACAAAGTCTTAAACTTTATCGAGAAAACCATGGAAACCTTGAGAGTGAAATTGACAGCAGATGGAAGAAAATTAGCGGAGGCAAAGATCCAGAGAGATATATTCCGGGGAGATGGACTATCACCATTTCCATTTGTTATAGCGATGATACCACTCAAACACGTACAAAGGAAATGCACAGGCGGATATAAACTTAGTAATCGCAATGAAATATCAATCACCGGGACGACATGAAATCGACAAAAATGAAAAAGAATTGGAAAACCTAATATAGGCGGTAAGAATATACAGCCAAGACATAGGGATGGAATTTGACATAGAAAAATGTACCATGTTAATAATGAAAAGCGGGAAACGACACAGGACGGAAGGAATGGAACTACCAAATCAATAAAAAAACTAAGAACACTCGGAGAAAAGGAAACGTACAAATACTGGGGAATATTGGAAGCAGACAGCATCAAATAAACGGAGATGATTGAAAAAATTTTAAAAGAATATCTCAGGAGAACGAGAAAACTACTCGAAACCAAACTATATAGCAGAACCTGATAAAAGGGATAAATACTTACGCTGTTCCCCTTGTCAGATAATCGGGACCATTCTTGAAGTGAACTAGTAAGGAACTTCAACAAATGGACCAAAGAACAAGAAAACTAATGACGGTGCATAAGGCCTTATATCCCAGAGATGGCGTTGACAGACTCTATGTGTCAATAAAAAAGGCGGAAAAGGAATTACCAGACAGCGTTGATGCATTTATTCAACGACTCGAAAAACACAGAGAAAAGCGCGGGGGAAGACTGATAACAGCCACTAGAAACACTAGGATCAACTAAACAAAATTAACTTGAAAACAAAAATCTAAAGAAAAACAACTGTATGGATATTACAGCAACAAACAAGCGACATCTAACACGAGAAAACTTGGACATGGCTAAGAAAAGGAAACCTTAAGAGAGAAACTGAATCTCTTCTAATAGCAGCCATGCAAAACAACGCCATGAGGACCAATTATTTCGGAGCAAGAATAAATAAGACGCAACAAAACAGCAAATATAGGTTATGTGGTGACAGAGAAAAAAAATTATCAATTACAAAATAAGCAAATGAATCAAACTGGCACAGAAAAAGTATAAGACTAGACACAATTAGGTGAGCAAGGTGATCCACTGGGAATTGTGCAAGAAATTGAAATTTGACAAAGCGAACAAACGGTATATGCACAACCCAGAATCCGTCCTAGAGAATGAGACGCACAAACTCCTCTAGGATTTGGGGATACCTAATCCCGGCCGGACAGCCAGACAATAATAGTCCACAAAAAAAGATAACCTGCCGAATTGGGGTATTTTGCTGTCCCGGCTGACCACAGAGTAAAATTGAAAGAAAGTGAAAAGAAGGATGAATCCCTGAACTTTGCTAGGGGGTGGAAAACATAGTGGAAGATGAAAGTGACGGTGATAACACTTGTAATTGGTGCCCTGGTTACAGTCACTAAAAGATTGATTCAGGGATTGGAGGGCTAGGAAATTGAGGATGAATGGAGATCATCCAAACTACAGTATTATTAAGATTGGAGAAAATACTGAGAAAAGTCGTGGAGACTTGAGGATACTTTGTGTCACTCAAACTCCAGTTAGAAACTATCGGCTAACGCCAGTATGAAAAACTCTCAAATAATAATAATAATAGCTTGCTCGAGAACTAACAAAAACTATGGAACATGAAGGTGACAGTGATACCACGCTGGTATGAAAATCTCACAAAGGAGTAAAAAAAAGAATAATTAAGCAAAATAAGAAGGTAAAAGCCGTGGTTTCTAATGTTGATTATCAAGACAGGGCGTAATAGTGTTTTATACTCATTTGCCGTATCATAACGACTCAATAATAAAGACAGATGCATGAATAAACGACGCATAGAAGAAAGGACGCAAGAAGACTTCTTTAACAATATATTTACCTCTCACTTTATTTGTATGGTTTGAAAAGGGTTACTCAAAGTTTGCATGTGAGAGGGTGCTGGAGACTGAACATAAATTTCATATTTTGACCCCACTGTTATGACCGTCACGTTGTGTCTTTCTTGTTCTCCTGATGTTGGGGTCTACTCCATCGGGGGTTTTCCGAGGGCTCCCTCGGTCGGGTGTGGCCTTTACTACCACATCTCGTCTCTAGCTGTCTGGAATTCTACTGGCAACTGCTCTGGGACCCAAACTCAACTGAGTTAAATAATAACTCAACGCCCACACGATCACCTACTGGATCTTTGAAATCGAATGTTTAATCGTCATCAAGCGGAAATAACTGTCATGCATTTCAGAGGTTACTCTCTTCCGGTGCATGACTGTAATGGCACAATGGGACCTTCACCTTGTCCCATATCATAAGCCTTAGTTCGCCCACGCGATCTCTTTCGATTACTGGCCGTTGGAATGTGTCACTTCCTTCCGGTGTATTACCTTGGAATAGTATTTTTGGGCCGGGTCGAAGGTCAAAATATAACAATAGCAATATTAGACATATTCCTGTTACTTTTTTCGTTCCTCCCAATCTTCATATATACATTATCTTATTCCATCTACAAATAGACGATCTACTTTATGCAAGACTTTGTATTCAGTACCTTATTTTATACTTATATAATGACAACCTAAAACATTCTTCATGTTTCCATTGTTCCTTCTTTTAACCCTGCTTACATACGTTACACTTTAATTGTATCTAATATTTAACTTACTCTTTGATAGACAGAATATTACAATATTTAGACCCTTATTTAGTATTAAAATTATGATAATCTGAAATATAACTTTGTTTTCACTGGGTTCGTACATAAGTTACGTATTCGTTATGCTTCCAAATATTGCATCTTCAGAAGGAAACTGGATACTTTAAAATATAAAACATAATTTTACATTAAAATTTTTATGCGTCATAATATTTTTCAGATTCCTTCTTTGATTTCAGACTAAGTTTACCACGATTTCATAATCTTTTATTGTCTAATTTACAAAAAAAAAAAAAAAAAAACAGAATATAATTTTAGATTAAAACAGTGATAATTTTTTTTTTTAAATTGTCATTTCCTTCAGGGCCGAGTGCACTGAACGTTATTTTTAATCCCCCACATTCTTGATATAAAAAGGATATCTATGGTGCTTTATAACTGCAACTTCCAGATCATCATTCAACGACCACTATCATGTATTTGTTGATCTTATATTCGAAATGTTATAGCATTAGACTGTGTGTATTAATTTGAGGAATTATTTTTGCTGTTATCTTTACCTAAAAATGAATTGATTTTCTACAATTAAATATAAAGATTTTCTTGTCCACCATTATCGTTCAAATTCTCTCCAATAGATTAATATTTACTTACATCGGCATAGATTTTCAAAATCTAGCCAAGTTCTACACAACACTATATATATATATATATATATATATATATATATATGGGGGGGGGGTTATGTGTGAACAAGGTAATTCAAGTAGAAGGAGATATTTAAGAAATAAAGTCGATGCTATAACGTTTCGGTTCTAAGGAACCATCATCAGGACAAAGAAAGATGATATCTAGTGATGTTAGATCACCGATGGATGTTTAATAAAATACAAAAAAAAAAAAACCAGCAAGAAGGAAATATTATATATCGGGAAAGGGTAGCCGTTTAATCTGTAAAATCAGTATTTTGTATTTTATTTGACATTCATCGGTGATCAAACATCACTAGATATCATCCTTCCAAGCCTTAATGATGTTTCATTAGAACTGAAACGTTATAATGCTGACTTAATTTCTCAATAAATTCCTCCTTCTGCTACGGTTACTTTGTCTATCAATTTTTCTCAATATTGTCGGATTCAATTCCATTATTTACATCCATATATATATATATATATATGTGTGTGTGTGTGTGTGTGTGTGTGTATGTGTGTGTGTGTGTCTGTGTGTGTGTATGTGTGTGTGTGTGTGTGTGTGTGTGAGAAAAATTTAGCGCAAAATAAAACAGTCGAAATCAATAGAATATAATGCTCTATGGGCAAAAATGTACGTAGATATTTTCATATTTCAATTAAAATTTGCACAGACCTAATATGTACATATATATATATATATATATATATATATATATATATATATATATGTGTGTGTGTGTGTGTGTGTGTGTGTGCGTTTACCAAACCCTTCTGCAGGACCAGGATGCGACACAAGGTCAATTTTATGCGGCATTTCACGGGTTTTTGAATTCAGCGCTTTTTTCTTCAAAATTGGTTGCTATATCAAGGTTAAAATCTGACCTTCTATTTACTCATAACTGGAAGGAAAATAGATGGATTCATTCCTTTCTAAAGGATATTAGTGCTATGTGTAATGCACTTAACCTCGTCAAGGGTTTGTACTAGGGTCACTGTGTCTATTTTCTTCTACGATAACCATTACACCACTAGCAGCTTATATATATATATATATATATCCCAGTCAGTTGGGGCTGTAGAATATGCCGACTGCATCCCTGATGAGAAGTAAGATCCCCACAATGAGTGTCCAGGATATAACACAAAACCATCTGATGATGAGATTCAGGTCTTGGAGCTTTGGCGAATGTGGAGTACACCTTCATTTCTATTACTCTAACATAGATGGGTTGTACGGGTCAAATAGAACTGATAAACCATTTAACTGTGCACAAACAAATAACTGATTTCAAGGGATTTGTTAGTGTTACACAGCAGTACTTGAAATCATTTAACTATGCGCAAATAAAACTACTACTAGTTTTTGATAGCAATGCTTGAAACTATTCAACTATGTGTAAATAAATGAATGCTGGCTTATTTAAAACGATATCTAAAAACTATTCACTTACAAAGAGTATATATATATATATATATATATATATATATATATATATATATATAAACGAGATTTGGCTTTAATATATCTTACAATGATTGATATGCCATATAACCCAACGAATCAACTTATATATATATTTATCTATGTATATATCTATATACATGCATACATGTATGTATGTATGTATGATGACTGCCGTATCTTGATAGTCGATGACCGTCTTTACCTCCAATATTACGACTCAAATATCCTGCTCTGAGTTCAGTACTGGGATAATGTGGTCCATTGGTAGAATATTATTTTTAATGAATCTTTATGCGTCTTTTTAATTCAGGACTTGATTTGCAACACTTCTCCAAAAACAGCGCAATTATTACCATGAAGACGAGTTAGTAACAAAAGTTTATAAGATTTTTGATATTTTAAACTACTATGAAATTTCACAGGGTTTACATACTCAGCATTTAATAACAGATGGCAATGGTTGGCAGAATACGCATTCCCGATTCTCAGAACCACCTGGCAGATTCAAAGATGAATCACTCTTATAAAAAGCACGCTTCAGTTCTCTTGTATTTTTCTCTTTTCGCTCTCAGTACAAACACAGTGCCAATCTAATATGTAATGTTTTTCCTTCCTATTTTTTTCATGTCTATTTACAAAGAGTTCATTTTTTTTTTACACAATCCTTATATCTTTTTTGGACAAATGTTGAAGACTTTTTCTATTTGCAAGCTTATTATAGAAGAGGCGTTTGAGTGGTGGTTATCATTTTTCATTTGATCTTGAGTATTATACATTCTATGCTCAAACAGCTAGAGTTCTTCAAAATTTCGGTATCAGGTACAAAATCCTGCAAGTGCATCCTGAGGATACTTCACAAACATTTTTGATGAAATCTCTCGTGCATCATAATATGCTTCCAATATGTAACGTATGTTTCCGTGGAGTACAATGAATTTGTCAAGAGACATGTCTGATAAAGATTAATCTTAATGCATTTAGTTTTACCTCTGTTTAACCAAACTCTTTTGTCCAACTTGCCAAATAATGTACAAACTTTGTGAATTCTACGAAGAGTAAGCTTCTATCCGTAGATAAGACACTTCTCAAATAGACAAATGTCTCAACAACTCTTAAGCAAGTTCCATTAACAAATATCCGGCTCAATTTTAAGAGCTTGTATATACATTACTTTAGTTTTCGTCAAACTTATTGTTAACCCAAATTTCCCACCGCCAATTGAGAACCAATCTATATATTATGTATATATTTTAGTCAGCGTCCGAAGACAGTGGATATGCAAAAGTCATCTGATGAGACGGAGAGTATAATAATATTCTCCGGCGAAATAAATTTATAATGACAATTTAACCAGGTTTGAGTTTCCTTCTAATTGCACTATATATATATATATATATATATATATATATATATATATATATATATATATATATATATATATATATATATTTGTGTGTGTGTATGTGTGTGCTAAAGGAGCACTGAAACCGTTCAGTTTCCGTTGAGGTAACTGTCCATCATGATAATGATGGTTCCATTTAGGAAGTCGCAAAGGATATTAATTAGTGAGTTATAGTTAGCTTCGTAATATTTAGAATTTGGAGAGAGCGGTTCGATTTCCAGGAGCGCTATTACGTTCCGTTTCGAAATACTACTCTAGGGAAAGATATGAATCTCCTTATCCCCCACTGCTATGAGTTATATAGTATCATTACTGTTCTTCTCCAAGGATTCCTTTGGAATTAGATAACCCCACAAAGATTGATATGCCATTCAACAAAAGAAAAACAAACCAAACGAAGAATGTGGGTTATTAAAAATGATATTCAGCTCTTACGGCTTAAACAATCGTATATGAATAATAATCATCATCATCATCATCATATCGCGCTGGTAGCACGGATATCCCTGACCCTCTCTCGCCACTCCTCCCTATCGTTCATCGCCCTAGGTAGGTCTTCAGGACAACATCCCGTATCCCTCACATAGCTGCTGAATGTATGTTCGTGCTGGTCGTCCTGCTTTTGCACGGCTATGTGTGGGGGTCCATAAGAGTACATCTCTTATGAGTTCGTCCCTGCTTCTCCAGCAGTGTCCTGCATGTCTGACTCGTTTAACTTGAATAGTTTTCGTGATAGGGGGGCAGGTGGCCGTACAGTTGGTGTCTTGTGGGGTGTTGCCGCCAGGACTTGTTCAAGATTGCACGTAGCATTCTTGTGTAATTGCCGTCTAGCTTCTTCTCCAGCCGTTTTGTTAGCGTCCATGTAGTGCAGCCATATAGCAGTATCGATGAGACCGCTGCCTGGAAGAAACTGCGTTTCATTTTATCGGTTAGGTCCGATTTCCAAATAATCGCTAACCTATTGATAGCT
This sequence comes from Sepioteuthis lessoniana, assembly GCA_963585895.1. Lineage (NCBI taxonomy): Eukaryota > Metazoa > Mollusca > Cephalopoda > Myopsida > Loliginidae > Sepioteuthis > Sepioteuthis lessoniana. The sequence continues at coordinate 167,431 of CAUZXS010006045.1, forward strand.
GTCCATGCTTTCGCTAACCTCGTTTCGATGTATGAATAATAATAGATAGTCATAAAAGCAAGGTAATTCACAGCCGTTTCTAATTATTGAATTAGTAAAACATAATAGATAGTAAATATGCATTTTAATGTTGAAAGGAATTTAAAAAATGTCGGATAAATTCTAGCAACATGATTATATCATTTTCTCTGTTCAATTTTCAGAGTTCTCTTTTTAGATTAATTTCATATGCGACCATGAATGTTTTTTTTTTTTTGTTTTTGTTTTTACGTTACAGCGGCCAGTTAGAAATCAGCCTGGTAATATGACATGAGGGGCCGTACTTACTTATGATATTTACCCAACCCCTCCGCTCGGTTAGCATATGACACAAGGTCAATTTTTTTAAGCGGAGTTTAACTGGTTTGAATTCAGAGTTTTCCTTCTCCTAGACTAGTTGCCTTGCCAAGGCTGAAGGACCTAGTCTGCCCTACTATTTACCCATAGCTGGAGGGAGAATACTTGGATTCATACCTTTCCCAAGGGTATTAGTGCAATGTGAATGCAATCAGTCCAGGATTTGAACTCGTGTCGCCGTGTCCAATTCTGCGACGATAACCATTACACCACGGGCACCTCCTCGTACTTACTTATTGGCCGTGGTTGAGCAGATAACTTTTAAACAGCCTCCATATTTATGTATTATTTTAAAAATTGCAACTTTTTCACACTAGTTTTAACTGTTAGTTTTTCACTGAAGTCTTCTATGACAACAAGTCCCCCAGAACATTTTTAGATAATTTTGCTGATTTTAAGAGTGCTGTGGTCCGGATGGTCTCGATCCGTCCCCTGTAGTTCTATTCCCCCCACCCAGTCTCTTTTCCAGGACTTTTGGGACCGTTCCAAGAGCAGCAGCTCCAATTGGTATCAACATCACCTTCATTTCCACAGCCTTTTCTGCTTTCTGGCAAGATTTAAGGATTTGTTAATTTTTCGCTTTCTTTTTATTTTACTCTCTGGTCCGTTGGAATGGTTAAATCTACTTGGTGACAAGTTTGTTTCTTCTTGTTTGTTAATCCCTCGTCTGTTCTTCTTGCTGGGGTTGGGTGATCGATTTGTATCACAAAGTCACGAAGAATATTTTGCCTCTCATGTTCTAAGACAGATTTTAATATGTGCATATCTGTTCAATTTAAAAGCATCGTAAGAGTAACCCATACCCGAACTTTTTAGACAATTCTTCTTTTTTTTATTATTTTACTCCAGTGAGATTTTTTCATACCAGCGTTAATTATTATTATCATTATTTGTATAAATCTGTATGTGTTTCTTGAAGATACTTATCCGTAAAAGACCGTTTTCTTCTGACTTTAACAATTTTTCCCTCAATTGTCAAAGGTGATTTTGTCTCCTCCTTGCTTCCACGGTCTCCAGTTAGTTAGGTTTGAGTTGGTTTGGTTTCTTTGTTTAATGGCTTATCAACCTTCGCGGGTAATTTAATGCCGATAGCATCCTCGTAGAAAAACCGCAATGATACTATTTAACCCATATATATTTACCAACCGCTTGGGTAGGATATGACACAAGGACAATTTTAAGCGGAGTTTAACAGGTTTGAATTCAGAGTTTCCTTTCTCCCAGACTAGTTGCCTCACGAAGGCTGAAGAACCTAGTCTGCCCTACTATTTACCCATAGCTGGAGGGAGAATAATTGGATTCATACCTTTCCCAAGGGTATTAGTGCAATGTGAAATGCAATCAGTCTCGTCCAGGATTTGAACTCGTGTCGTCGTGTCCATTTCTACGACGATAACCATTACACCACGGGCACCTCTATGTAACCTATAGCTGAATGGTATTAATCCAAAAGCAGCATTATAGCACGATTTGAGTTTGAACTTGCTTTCTTTGAGGCCACAGACCAACGCTTTAACCATACCACAATGGGGACTTCCTCACTCTTTTGTTGGTACTGATCTTCTTGTATGAATTGTTAACATAATTTCATATATATAGGTCAAGGCGAATTAATTTTACATTGCAATGTTGGAAGATATATATTTAGCGTAGTTTACAATACACAAAAACTGTGAGACATCGTGAGGATATATTTTCTAAGAAGAACGATAAGAAATGTTAATCAATATTTTGATTAACAAAGAATAATGAATAATATTAAGATTTCAAGAGGATTTTTTTTTCTGAAAAAACAATTCATCTTTTGTTTGTTAGTAAAATATTGATTACCCATAAAAGCGGTTGTGCAGATTATTTTCGATTTGTATGTGTTGCTAACAAAGTGCTTGACACAGGCACGCACGCGCGCACACACACACACACACACACACACACATATATATATATATATATATATAGACAGAGACAGAGACAGAGAGACAGAGAGAGGGTAAAAGAGATGTGCATACACATCAACATTTTGTCTATATATACGTGTATATTTTCATATGTGATGTACACACTTGGCACCTTTGGTAGTGTAACGGTTAGCAAGCTTGACATGCAAACCTACACGAGTGCGTTCGAGTCTCATTGGGTGCCCCATTCATTCGGCCTTGTGCCACATCGAAGCAAAGAGCCTCGTAAATTACTACACACTTGCATCTATCTATCTATCTATCTATCTATCTCCATTAATTCATATCTGCGGGGTGTCCTCGTGGTGTAATGGTTATAGCGATGGACTGCGGAATCGTAGTATGCCAGTTCGTACTCCAGTCGCGCTATTACGTTCACCTTCGGGCAAATACCCTTGGGAAAGATATGAACCCCCTTATTCTCCCAGCTATGGGTTAAATAGCACCACTACTGTTCTAGGAGAATAGCTTTGGCATTAAATAACCTACAAAGGTTGTTGCCATTAAACAAAGAAACCAAACCAAATCATATCTGCATAAATCTCCATTTCTTCATATCTATCTATCTATCTATCTATCTTACGTGGTGCTCGTCAAAGCTTCGGAAAATTTGGCCCTCAGAAATGGCTTACACTGAATTCTATCATTCACCATCTCCTGAGAAGGAAACATTTACTCTGTTTGCGCGATAATTCCTACAAAGATTCCCTAACTAAGAGCGGAAGAAAACATTTGTGTATTACATTCGACTCTCATGTACGCTGGTGATAGGGCGTTTTATACGTTTCAGAGTTGATAAAAAAAAAAGTTTGTTTGTTTTTCTTTTCTTCTTCATTTTTTAAAATTTTTTTGAGATTGAGTTAAGGAATGAATGGGGTTCAAGAACAAACAAATATAAGACTAAATAAATTACAGAAAAGACTAGTGACGTTAAGATATTTGCAGTTAAATTGAAATGAAAGATGAACTCTCAGCAAAAAAACGAAGTTCAATAACTGCATTATCATTTTAATTTAATGCTTAAAGAAAGTGAGGCCTACAGGATTCTTCATCCTTCACTAATTAATAAGAATATATATATATATATATATATATATATATATATATATATATATATATATATATATATATATATATTCTTATAAATTAGTGAAGGATAAAAATGCTTAAAGAAAGTGAGGCTCACAGGATTTTTCATCCTTCACTAATTAATAAGAATATATATATATATATATATATATATATATATATATATATATATATATATATATATATATATATATATATATTCTTATTAATTTGTGAAGGATAAAAAATCCTGTGGGCCTCACTTTCTTTAAGGATTAAGGTAGACTCTCGGATTGGCGTTTGAGTCAACAGGGTTTCGATCCCAGCTACGGGAAGCTAGTATGTCTAGCCACACTGATGTGTTCTGATAGAACGAAACAGATCTGACTGTGGATGACTATATATATATATGAAATACTGATACACTCTCAATATATATATATATATATATATATATATATATATATATATAAATATATATATATATATATATTGAGAGCGTATTAGTATTTCATTGTTTTTCTTATACAGTATGTATGCTTGAGTCGCATCCTGCTATCGTGGAAGGGTTGGTAAATACGTGCATATATATATATATATATATATATATATATATATATATATATGTATATATATATAAGCAGCAGGTTCTCTTGTAACCATGTTCTATTGAGAATGACAAAAAAAGGATTTAGTTCTTAGGTTTATTTTTCAGATTTTCTTCTTGACATGTCGGATATCACAATTGTGATTGTAAGTAGCTTTTAGCACGGTCCATGTAGTTTGGATACGGTTAATTTCGACAATCTTTGATCATTTTCAAGGAAATGGTTACTCCCGTGTCGTACAGTGTTGGGTTAATTCTGAACTCAAGAAGAAATTCTTAAGTAGGAAGTTTATCATGTTTATGTGCAGTAATGCGCGTATGCGTCGACCAATGGTATTGGTTTGAAAGTGAAGAATTGATAACTAATGGCCACGTGACTGTAAATCCACCGAGGTTGAAGGACTATGCACCCGTATCAGATGCATAGTGAAACTCCCGCTCCCAAACTAAAAAAGATGTATGTCTATAATAATTTTTTTTATAAATATCGCTTTTAATACTTTAAAGTGTTTTTGGTTGGTTTGTTTGTTTGTTTGCTTTTTTGCCATCAATGCTGTGTAATATTTGCATAACTAAGCAATTTATGCAATAACGTCATGATGTCTTGACGTCTAGACTGTTGCGCAAACGTCTGGTCTTCGTCTCGACGAATCAGTTCCAATTGTCAATAATTTGTGACCAGCAGTTTCGCTTTTTTTAAACAGAGGTTTTCTGTAAAATACTTTATTTTGCAAGAGAAATATCATTCAGATTCAAAAGATGTAGCCCAGTACAACTTTTTCTTATTTCCTAAGCTAAACATTCATCACGTGGTGATGATTTTAGAACATGCAGAACATGAAAAGAAATACGACGGTGCAGTTTTGCAGTATATGGAAAGAGTAGCTTCGGAGGTGCTTCGATAAGTGAATAACTCACTGGAATAAGTGAGTTAAATGCCAGGAGGAAAATCAACGTTTTATTTATACTGAAAACTAGACACCATAAATAAGATAGATAGACAAATAGGAACAGACTAAGATAGATAGATAGATAGATAGATAGATAGATAGATAGATAGATATGAATAGACTGAGATAGATAGATAGATAGATATGAACAGACTAAGATAGATAGATAGATAGATAGATAGATAGATATGAACAGACTGAGATAGATAGATAGATAGATAGATAGATAGATAGATAGATTGTGTTTGCATATATAGTCGCGACTGTATAAACTATCAATGATGGCACATAATGACAAGAATGTATACTTCAAACACTCAAGATTATAGAATAGATAAATTTTTCTTCAATTTGCAACTGGATGTTAATTTGGTTGGGCCTGCATTCACATTGTTATACTAATTAGAATGATTTATTTTGCAACAACCGTAACATGGATCGATGTGTCTATAATTACTCTCAAAGGGTCGTCTATTATACATACATATATCATCTTCATCATCTGGTCACGCTACCAGCACGGATATCCCTGATCCTCTCTCGCCACCCCACCCTATCGTCCATTGCTTCCGGCATGTCCTCAGGTATCGGCATAGAGCTGTTGTATGTAGGTTCGAGCTGGTCGTCCTGCCTTTGCACGTCCATGTGAAGGGGTCCACCGGAGTACATCACTTATGAGCTCGTCCCTACTTCTCCAGTAGTATATATATATATATATATATATATATATATATATATATATATATGTGTGTGTGTGTGTGTGTGTGTGTGTGTGTGTGTGTGTGTGTGTGCATAAATGATAAAGTTTGGAATAGTTATAAATAAAGAGTGCCCAATATCATTGATAGAGGATTTATATCTGAGAATAGCGTATATAATGAGTCAACAGTGCTTGGTAACAGTCATTTTTTCGCTTATGTAAACATCACACACACACACATACACACACGCACACACACACACACACTATATATATATATATATATATATATATATATATATATATATATATATCTTAAGGAAGTTAAAGTTGAAAAGATTATACTGAAGCTTTTAAATTCTAATTATAACGATAAATCCTAAATTTCAGTCTAACCATATCTATTATTTCATCTATGACTAAATATGTACGCATACATGTAAACGTATATATATATATATATATATATATATATATATATATATATATATATATACGCACGCGTGCACACACGCATAGATATATAGATAGATAGAATTGTTTATAAATGAAGATACATTGTTAAATAAAAAATATCAGCATTAAAATTCTGTTCAAATAAGATGGGTAGAAAACTGAGGTAGAGAACCAGGATACCTGCTACATTTGATCTAGTTTTTATTTTGTTTAATCTTTTTAATAAGATTGAAATTGAAAAAAATCATGACTAAGTAATTATTCAGGGCCCTACTCACTTTCTCTCTCTCTCTCTCTCTCTCTTTCTAGCTCTCTCTCTCTCTCTCTCTCCCTTTTTTTTCTCTCTCTCTCTCTTTCTCTCTCTCTCTCTCAATCTTTATCGCTCTCTTTTAGCTCTCTCTTCCTCTCTCTCTTTCTAGCTCTCTCTCTCTCTCTCTTTTTCTCTCTCTCTCTCTCTCTCTCTCCGTTTCTCTTCCTCTGTTTCCCTCTCCCTCTACCTCTCTATCCCTTTCTTTCTCTCTTTCTATCTCTCTCTGTCTTTCTCCCCCCTCTCTACCTCTCTCTGCTGCACCGTTCTAAAAGGAACTTTAGAAACCTGGAAATCGGTAAAAATGAGTAAACACACAAAAACACATGAATGAATGACTGGATGACTCATTTAAACAAATCAGGGGTGGAGCGTCGGGAAAGTAAAAAAGAAAAAAAAAATGTGGGCTCCGAACGATGTCATGAATGAATGAATCGGAAGGGAAGGAAGAAATGAGTCAGGCACTTTTGAGTTTGCGAAAATTTGTAGACAGAAAATAGGCTAACTCTCGTTTGTTTCTTTTGTATTTTCTATTTGCATTTGTAATCAAGTAGAGGATTTAAGTTGTGCTTTTTTTTTTTAACTGTCTAGAAAAACAAACCTGCCGATCGAATTAAAAGCAGACACGTTTACGAGTGGCAATTAACAAGTTTCTAGTTTATTTAGACATTCTGACATGAAATGAGTTCAATATTACAAATATTTCCCGCTAACTAATATTGTTTTATCAATATCATTCAGCTCATCTTAATTTAAAAAAGAAATAGCAGTTTTTTGTTATTGATTTTAACAAAAATCATTCATTTGTTTTGTTGTTTTTAATCCCAGTATTTTTATTTACTGTAAATTGTAGCGTACATGTCCACCTGGCATATAAGTCGGCCTAAAAAAGTTTCACTCAAAATTCTGGGTTAGACCTATACCTACTGTATTGATCAACCCCCAAAGATATTGTTGACCCCTGAGACGATCTGGTTAGTGTTTACAGTCAGTAAATCCTCTTTTGGAAATTGCTTTGGTTTGGTTTGGTTCGGTTTTAAGGCATATCAACCATTGAAGGTTATATATATATATATATATATATATATATATATATATATATATATATATATATATATATATAAATCTATTTCAAACAATTCAGTTTGGAATAAGTTAACGGTTTAGTTCTGTTAGACCCATAGATAGGACCTTATCAGGTTCTACCACTCCGGGCCAGAGTGAACCTAGGAGCGATGGCAATAAAGGGTTACTGTGCATTCCCCAAACCTTTACTGGAACCTATCTATCCAATTGTTTAGAGTCATATCTACGATACTCGTTGGGGGAGTCTTACCCCTCTGCAGTCGGTGTATTCTAGAAATAACGTGTGATATAGCGCTAATATAATTCTTATTTTGTATCACAGGTTTATTGTTTTATATTAATCTTCGTTAATTTGTTAAATATGTTCACCAAAATTTGGTTGACAGCTCTGTGGGAGAAGGTTTGGATGAGAACCCTGATGTATGAATTTACCCCTAATTTTGTAGAATTTTTTTCTTTTCCCAAACAATTCGACTTGTACGCTGCCTATCATATATTTATCTATTCATTCATTTATTTTTAGCGGATACGTTCTCCAATAATTTTCTTAAACCGTTGAAAATTGGAATAAAGACGTAGTTTTAGGCGAGACATCTCATACATCGTAAGTTCATTTTGTTAATTCCCAAAACAATACAAAGAAAAGGTCTGGTAGCTATGCTGCTGGAGTCTTTGACTTGAGGCAAGCATGACAGTCTAAATTACTTCTAGCATCGTAAATATTTTCTTCGTATTCAGTGAAATAATGGCAAATAGTGTGTATGAAAATTAATACCATGTGAAAAAATATCGTAGTATAAGATTTTCTAATGTCACCGAAATTATTATCTCGCTGAATATCATTATTCATTTTTTCCAAATGTTTCCTTAATGAACATTTTTGTAAGAAGTCACTTTCTGATTAATTTATACAAGTATATTTACTTTGTTCTCCGGTCAAAAAGAAATGATAAAGATAATCTTACCTATTGTTACTAATAAATAAATTTTTGGATATAACTAATAAGTCCCTTGTTAAAAAAATAGTCTTGATAATTTTAGGTTAGAAATATTTTAGTCGCCACATTCTCGTCAATATTTAAAGGCTCCAGCTACCTAGACGCTTGGGGAAGGTTATCGTGGCGTAGTGGTTAACATGCCAGACAACGACAAAGTAGTGAACTAGTTCGTACTCCAGTCGCGCTATTACGTTCAGTTTCCTTTGGGAAAGGCATGAACTCCCTTATCACTTCAGCTCTGGGTTAAATAGTACCACTATTGTTCTTTTACAAGGATGGCTATAGAATTAAATAAACCACGAGGGTTGATATGCCTTTAAACAAAGAAACCAACCTACGTAGACGCTAGGCCCTTTGAATAATCTTGGTGATGTCTTAACTCGTTAGGGTAGCTTTTGGCTTTTGCATTTTACTTACGGATTTACTCCACGCTGTATTGTTGATGGTATTGTTCATAGCTGTAGTAATAGAATTTTCTGACTATCCCAGATTAAATATTTTCTTCTCTTTAGTAGTTTTATTTACCTATTTTGTTGCTTTTAAAACTTCGGCTGTTCAAAATTTTAATACAATATCCTTCTACAGTGTTATTTCTTATTTTCATATGGTTGAAGGTGAATTTCATAGCCGAAGAAGTTACTCATAATAAACTTTCTGATTGATTAATACCAGTCTAGCTGTTAGAGTATTCGCCAATGGCCCGGGAGACCTGGGTTCAATCCCAGGTCGAGTCATACCAAAGACTCAAAAAATGGTACTTGATGTGTCCTTGCTTAACATTTAGCATTATAAGGTACGGATCAAGGGTAAAGTGGAGCAATCCAGGGAAGGAGTAGCGCCTTCCCCGAAACCTTGAAAAGGGAGCCTTCGGGTCACCCTCGACTATGGTCGCCAACTTTTCTTACTTATACTAGATACATAGGAATTTGAATCATTTGTTTTATCTTTAAAAATTGATTGTTTTATTCTTTACACGTTATCGTTTATGACCACAAATTTTTACTCTATACATTGAAGAGCTTGGCTGTTGGGTGTCGTCCCTCAGTACTTGCTTTTTGTCTAAGAAAATCGTCAGGTTCATTACCTGATGCCTGAGGCACCTCTCGAAAGGAGGAATGCTGATGGAGCTAATCAGATTTTAGCACAACTCTCGACCGTCCATCTGTGGACGAGAAGATCTGCGCCGAAAGATTTTACTAATGATGAAAGGGTTTGGTAAATATCTTTTTACTGTTTACATTCAATTAGATCTCGGAAGATTTTGGTAATTCTTTTAGAGTAACAAAATTCGGTCAGATTCAAGTTTTTTTTTTTCAAAAACCAATTACACAACTCGTCAGCCATTGGCATCACTGTTGAATGTTTCTACTCGATCCCTCCACCACGGACGGGATGTGACACAAGATCAATTTTTAAATTTTGCTTGACTAGTCACCCAACTAAAACTAAAGAACTCAGTCTACCCTACTGGAGGAGAAGAGATAAATTCATACCTTTTTCAAGGGCATTAGAACGAAGTGAAATGCAAACAGCTTTGTCCAGTATTTGAACTCTGGTCGCCAATTCTAATTCCTACAAAACTGATCGCGCGTCCTCGTTGATGATTTTAATGTTTCTTTTTAAGGCAGTAGTGACGGAATCTAATTAACATTTCATAGCATTTTCCGTTAGAGCGAATTATCGGATGATAAAAAAATGACGTTCAGCACGAACGGAGGGCCTACAAAATTATCATTCTGTAAATAATTGGACTGGAAATTACTTTATTCTTTAAGTTGGTGTCTTTTTTTATTTGTCTATTGCTCTACTAAAACCTCATGATGATGAACTGGTTTTGCTGGATTACGCTTACAAACAAGCAGACTGTTAGTAATACATACACGTGTGCACACACGTGATCACACATTCATGCACACACACATATGCACACAATCTCTCTCTCTCACACACACACACACACACACATACATACACACTTACAGACATACGCACAAAAACAGTTTCTTTCTCGCACTCTATCACTTTCACATACAAACACAATCTTTCTCTCTCTCTCTCTCTCTCTCTCTCTCTCTCTCTTTCTCTCTCTCTCTCACACACATACAAATAGTTTCTGTCTCTCACTCAATCTCTTTCACTTACACATACACACAATCCCTCTCTTTCTCTTTCTCTCGCTCTCTCTCTCTTTCTCTCTCTCTCTCTCCTCTCACACACACACACACACACGCGCGCACACGCATACATACACACTCACTCTTGCACTCAATCTCTTTCATTTGTATATACACACACAAAATATAAACCCAAGTTCAATTCCTCGATGAGCCTGTTGGTATTTCACATAGCTCTAATATCTTTGGGAAACGTATTCTCTCTCCATTTGTGGATAAAAAGTTTGGGCAGAATGAGCTCTTTTAACTTGGTATGGCAACTGATTTAGAAAAAGGAAAACTATGAATTCAGACTTGTTAAACTCCACTTAAAAAATTGGCTTTGTGTCACATTCTGCTCATATGGAGGGATCAAATGACCCATTGTTGTTTAGGTTTTAGTGTGATTGGCAGACAGGCTTCAGGGTATTTACAGCACATGCTGATCACTCATCAAAGTACTGAGCAAGCTAATTTCTGCTCAACTACAGGTAACCAAGTAAAAACTGATGCTTTTAGCATGATCTGACCGTAAGGTAAGGTTATCTTTATCTTAGAATTGACTAATCTTTGCTTAGTCTGGCACACAGACCAAAGATTGTCTACGACCATATGAGTACTGAACACTTTCCAATCGAAAACTTTTTTAATCTAGCAGGAATTGTTGCTTTCAGCGTACTCCCTTAAAAAACTAACTTGAGCTTGCCATAAGAATATCTGTTCCGTTTAGTGTTGTATATTGGCCTCCGACCCGGCCGGGCTGTCAAAATAGGAATATCAGAAAATAACCTTGACCGTGGATAGATTGAATGGGTGCGATTTGTGACGCCCACAAAAAGAAGGTGGATGTCGAACTATTATATAACTCGGTGCACAGGAAGTTCAATCAGTTGAAGACAAGATGCGGTAAAGAAAACCATCAGCCAGCAGAGGGGATCCTCAGGTCTCCGATTGAGCAGTTGCAGTAGGAGAGAAGATGCTGGAATGAGGAACATGTCTCAGAGAGACTGGGTCCCCAGGCCCCCGGTTGAGCAGCCCAGGAGAACGGGAAAGAAACACTGTTGTGGCCATAAGAGTGGGGGTCAATATGTTGCAGTTCTGTTCGGTCTCCAACTCCCTCTCCCATACAACCCTTTCAAATAAAGTGAGAGGTATATTTTTCAAAAGAACTGTGTCGCTCGTCTTTATTGTGTCGTTGTTATGATTCTGCATGCATACGTGTTTGTATAGTTGGTCATGGCTATACAACATTAGAATCCCCAAAACTTATCTATATCGTTCCTTCTACTTTTAAAATCAGTTCTCTTTAGGGATCAACATCAGTTGCTCATTTTTTATGCAATTATTTTAGGGGCGATTTAAGTTTCCAAAAAAAAATGATATGGGATACAAGGAGCAAA
>CAUZXS010006046.1:2500-15000 GCA_963585895.1 Sepioteuthis lessoniana
GTAGTACTGGGTTACACACACAGACACACACACAGACGCACACACACACACACACATATATATATATATATATATATATATATATATATACACACGTTTGGTTTGGTTTTGTTTTATGGCATATCAAACATTGTAGGCTATTAATGCTAAATCTATTCTATATATATAAACAGTTCTATTTTGAAAAATTCAGTTTAGCACGAGTTCAGTTTAATGTCAAAAATAGTTCTATTTCAAACAATTCAATTTAGCATAAGTATTCAGTTTAGTCCTATTTGACCTATTGATTGGAACCTATCAGGTACTACCACTCCGTATCAGAGTGGACCTGGGAGCAATGACAATGACACAGCACTCTGCAATACAGGAATTTCATCATTAGATTGTCCAGTGTCATATCTAGGACACGCGTTGGGAGGTCTACCCATCTACAGAGAGACAGTTGGTGTATTCTATAGCCTCTGCTTACATGGCAATATATGCGGCGTGTGTGTGTGTGTGTGTGTGTGTGCGCTCGCGCGTGTGTGTGTGTGTGTGTGACAGTCCACTAAATCAATGAATGAGGTCCGGTTGTAACTGCAGTTCATTACTTTTTTTTGTTTGGAAGAATCGTTGAATGATAATTAGCATATCATATTTAGCTTCGTTCAACCTAGGATTCAACCTAGGATGATGACTGCCACGTTTAATGGCAACCCCAGAGCAACAATCATCTCATGCTACAGCCCTACCAATATTAGCGAAGAAACCAAACTAGCCACCTTCTACGATGAGCTATCCTCTCTAGTGCGTAGCATTACGAAACACAACCTGCTAATCATTAGAGGAGATATGAATGCCCAAATCGAGAAAACAGACATAACAAATACAGCCTACACAACACATCAAATAGAAACGGACAACATCTAACAGATTTCATGATAAAAAATAGATTAACTTGCCTCAATACAAACTATCACAAAAGAGAGGGAAAATTATGGACCAACACATACGCGAACAACAGTAAAGCGCAGATAGACAACGTCTTCATAAATAAGAAATGGAAAAATAGCGTGAGGCATACTCCTCTTTCGAGGGTGTGTCATCCGATCACCGAATAGTCACGGCAAAAATACGACTTAGCCTACGAAAAAACGCCACACGAACAGCCACCACTAAACACTATGACTGGGCCCTCCTTAACAACAGAGATATTAGAGATAAATATATATTAGAACTAAGAAACAGACTCGAGACACTAAAAGAGAAGGAAGAAAAAATACCCCAAACGACGAATATGAAAATTTCGTTAACGCACACCTCAAGGCAGCATTGAAGTGTATTCCAACAAAACCTAGAACGAAATATAGAGCCCCATGGGAAACGGAAGATGTTAGAGAAACACGTGCATCAGTGAAAACTGCCTCCAAAAGCTACCGGAAGATCCCAACAATAGCAAATGTTTGAAAACTAAAGAAGGCGCAATATCAATTAGAAGGCATATATCTAAAAGAACAAACGGAAATCATACAAAATAAGATAGATAAGATTAGAGACTCAGTGGAGCATAGGCAATCTAGGATAGCCTGGAAAACAATAAACGAAGTGATTAGAAGGAAAACCACAACCAAAGCAAAACTGAAAGCGGCAAATTAACAAGAAAGAATTAAACTGTGGAAACAACATTTTGAAAATCTACTAGCTAACCCTCCGAACATTACGCAGGAACCGATCACCAGAATTATCAGTAAGCAATTAGACATTAAACTAGGGCCGTTAACTAAAGAAGAACTCGACTCGGTTCTTAGAAAAATTAAAAATAGAAAAGCTGCAGGGCTTGACGAGATTCACCCAGAAGTGTGGAAGACAATTCGACGAAATACTGCTCCGACACGGCAACGCAGTTTATAACCAAAATCCGATAGACAGATGGACGAAGGGATGCATCCTCCCCCTCCCTACCTCCCTAAAAATTGTGACCTCGGATTAGCCAAGAACTATAGAGGTATAACACTCACATCCATAGCAGCCAAAATCTACAATGCCCTACAACGAAACCGCATAGTACCCCAAATCGACAAAATCCTGAGGAAAAACCAAAATGGCTTCAGAAGAAACAGGTCCACGACCTCACAAATATTGACCATTCGTAGAATCCTAGAAGGCGTGAGGGCAAAAAACTTACAGGCGGCATTACTATTTGTCGATTTTACCAAGGCCTTCGATTCCATTCACAGAGAGAAGATGGAACAAATACTACTAGCATACGGCCTACCAGAAAAAACCGTAGCAGCAATAATGATTCTCTACAGAAACACCAAAGTGAAAGTGCCTTCACCGGATGGAGACACAGATTACTTCGACATTGTAGCAGGAGTACTACAAGGGGACACGCTTGCCCCATACCTCTTTATCATCTGTCAAGACTACGTACTTAGGAAATCGATCGATAACATTAGGAAAACGGCTTTGAGCTTACAAAGAAAAGAAGCAGAAGCTACCCCGCAAAAACAATTACCGACGCCGACTGCGCCGACGACATAGCGCTACTGGCCAATACACCCAACCAAGCCGAAACACTACTACATAGATTGGAACGAGCCGCTGCAGGCATTGGACTCCATGTCAATGCACACAAAACTGAATTTATCTGCTTTAATCAGAAAGGCGACATCTCCACACTAGACGGAACCTCCCTGAAATTGGTTGACAAATTCACCTACCTAGGAAGCAGCGTCTCATCAACCGAAAAAGACATCGACACGAAGGCATGGACAGCTATCGATAGGCTTTCGATCATATGGAAATCAAACCTGTCCGATAAAATGAAACGCAGTTTCTTCCAGGCTGCAGTCGTGTCGATACTGCAGTATGGATGCACTACTTGGATGCTGACTAAACGGTTGGAGAAGAAGCTCGACGGCAATTATACAAGAATGTTGCGAGCAATATTGAACAGGTCCTGGCAGCAACACCCCAAACGGCGCCAACTGTACGGCCACCTACCACCTTTCACGAAAAGTATACAAGCTATACGAACCAGACATGCTGGACACTGCTGGAGAAGCAAGGACGAGGTCGTAAGTGATCTGATCCTGTGGACCCCCGCATATGGCCAATCAAAAGCAGGACGACCAGCTCGAACATTCATACAGCAACTATGTGATGATACGGGATGTAACCCCGAAGACCTGCGAAACGATGAATGATAGGGAGACGTGAAGAGAGAGAGGGTCAGGGATATCCGTACTAGCCGCACGTCATGATGATGATGATGATGATTTAGCTTCGTGATATCAAGAATTCTTGATGGAATCGCTTTTCAGCACAAATGAAGACCCTGCAATATTGTCTACTATTCACTTAAAATATTTGATTGCAAGTTAATGACATATCAACATTGGTAGAAGTGTTAGAGTATTTATCTATATTAATATCGATCGTATTACTATTTTCTGCTTGTATATTCGATCTTACTTACATAAATCAGTTACATGATTGAAGATTGAATATTTCTCTTTTAACAAGATCATTGTAAGAAAGCCAATGACTGTTTCTATTTTGATGTTCCTAAAATAAAAAAAAATATTTAAAACAGGACCAATATAGCTCATTAGCACAAAGGCTTCGAGAATACAAATAGCAAACTAGTCTCGTCAAATGTCAATGCAATCGTCCCCTCGATCTGTTTGGTTCGTGGGTATTTATAGCCAGGTTTCAGACCTGTATAAACAAAGAAAATACATCTTATCACAAGAAATTCATTGTGGAATTATCATAGAAAAGTTATTTTTAATATTAGCTTAGAATAACACGGACTCGATTATGTAGGGAAATAGATCTATAAGAGTCTCTTGCTGAATAAATAAATTAATCTTCAGAGATATCGGGATAGAATACTGATTTTCACTTCCGTATCTCTCGTTATTCGTATGGTTTCTTGAATAATCTCGTTAAGTCAATGTTATTTTTTTTTTTTTGATTTTTGAAGATAAGTGTAAAAACTGATCATCTATCTATCTATCTTCGGTGCATTCAATAGGTTCCCAGGCATTTTTTGTACGGGCATTTAATACTCTTGAAAATTCAATATGTTATTGTAATACATCTTATGAGGTGACTGACCAATTTTGTTGATTTCAGGTTCAAATGACATTGCTACAGCAGG
This sequence comes from Sepioteuthis lessoniana, assembly GCA_963585895.1. NCBI lineage: Eukaryota > Metazoa > Mollusca > Cephalopoda > Myopsida > Loliginidae > Sepioteuthis > Sepioteuthis lessoniana. The sequence continues at coordinate 6,648 of CAUZXS010006046.1, forward strand.
AATTGGAATACACCCTACTAAAGCCTGATTGTCACTGCTGGTGAATTTTCAAAATGCAATCTGGACGTGAGGACATTTTGGAAGAACGATATGTAATAAAATTCTATTTTAAACTTGGAAAAAATGCCACATGAACGTATGGAATGATTCAGACTGCTTTTCGACCATCTTGCATAAATCGAGCATCGGTTTTTAAGTGGCGTAAGAGATTAGTGGAAGGCAATGAGGGATGATGAGCGGTGTGGGAGGAGTAAGGAAGTCAATACACCAGAGTTGATTGGCCAAAAGAATTAGGGTTAGGGCTACTATGTTGAGGTTTTAAGGGAGTTCAGCAAGAGATTCCGTCGGAAGAGGCCAGCACTCTACAAATCGTGTCTGTGGCATTTCCACCAGGACAATGCACGAGTCCACAACCCCATCTTTGTCACAGACTATTTGACCACGGTGGGCATCAAGGCAGTTCCTCAGCATCCCTATAGTTCAGTTAGAGGCTGTCGTTATGAGACAATTGAGGAGATGAAAGAGGCCATGACGATGGTCATTGACACGCTCACTCAAGAGGACTTCCATGGCGCCTACGAGAAGTTGTTGGAACGGTAGAACAAGTGGATTGCAGCCGGGGGAGATTATTTCGAAGGGGGCTAGTGTTTCACGTGGGTACTATCAATAAGAGTGCCCATACGAAAAAGTATGTAAACCTATTTAACGATCGCCGTATAATAAATATGTATGTATATGTGTGTTTGTTTGCGAGCACGCACATTTCATAAAATGTATTCACACATACAAAAATATAAGCGTATTATTATAATTTTTTTAAAGAAAACAGAATTTATTTGTTCTTATGCATTTATTAGTTCATATGATTTCATTTGTATTTGTATTTACGCGCAAGTTTTCTTCCAATGTTAACACACAAAGTGTTATCGAAAATGTTATACAATTCGTTACGCATGCGTACATGCTCACTTGTGTGATTTCTGTTGTGTGTGATATCTGATGAAAATGCCCGCATCCTAATAAATACAGTGTCCCCTTCTCTCTGTATTTTTATCTATTGATCGGTTTATATATATATATATATATATAGACTGTTTCGTTCTATCAGAACTCTTCAGAGTGGCTAGATACGTGGAACGCTCGAAGCTGGAATCGAAACCCGTTCAAATTTACGTTAGACTTAGTCTCAGACCACGCGGCCAACAAGCGTACAACGTTGGCTAAAAGAATTTTTAAGGTATTATGTAGCAGCAGCAGCAGCATCCGTTTGTTTACATTTTTTATACCCTATCGGCTACCAGAGTGCTCAATTTTTTCGAAGAGCTTTGCATTATGCGAGCTGCGGCCGAAAATTTCTTCGCCGGAGTGTTCAACCCTCATGGAGGAGCGTATATATATATATATATATATATATACCGGACAAATGGTCCAGGAGACCGGGGTTCAATCCCTGGTCGAGTCATACCAAAGACTCGATGTTGCCTTTCTTTACAGTCAGTATTATATACATATATATATATATGTGTGTGTGTGTGTGTGAGTCATATATATATATGTGAGTCATATATATATATGTGTGTGTGTGTGTGTGAGTCATATATATATATGTGAGTCATATATATATATATATGTGTGTGTGTGTGTGTGTGTGTGTGTGTGTGTGTGAGTCATACCAAAGACTCGATGTTGCCTTTCTTTACAGTCAGTATTATATACATATATATATATATATATATATATGTGTGTGTGTGTGTGTGTGTGTGTGAAGAACTATCAATGAATAACCCTTACATCTATTTTGGCCAGGAGCTACAATACTCTACCACGCAACCACATAGAACCCAAAATGGAGAACATACTTAGGAAGAACTAAAATGGCTTTAGGACATCACACATTTTGACTAGCTGTCGAATTTTTGAAGGTGTACGTGCAAAACCCCTGGTGACAACAATATAATTTGTCGAATTCTCTGAGGCCTTTGACTCAATACACAGGGTGAAAATTGGGCAAATACTTCTCGCCTCCGGCTTACCCCTTTGGAATCTTTGCAGCCATAATGAAGCCATATAAAAACATGAAAGTAAAAGTTCACTCTACGGATGGAGACATATACTATTTCGACATTGTAGCAGGTGTGCTACAATGAGACACATTATCCCCATACCTGTTTATCATCTTCTTTGACAACGTGCTAAATACGTCTATTGGTTTAATGAAAGAAAACAGTTCCAAGCTGGCAAAGGAAAGAAGCAGAAGATACCCCACACAAAAAAATTGCCGACGAGGACAACGCCAATGAAACAGCGCTTCTGGCAAGTACACACACCCAAGCCGAAACCGTGCTGCATAGTCTGAAACGAGCAGCTGGTGGCATAGACCTCCATGTCAACAAAGACAAGATGGAATACATGTGCTTTAATCAAAGAGGTAACATTGCCACACTAAAGGGTGGTCCTTTGAAACTAGTGGATAATTTCACTTACATAGGAAGAAGTATATCATCAAGCGAGAAAGACATCAACACGCGACTAGCAAAGGCACGGACAGCTAACGATAGTCTGTTCGTCATATTGAAGTCGGACCTGAGAGATAAGATAAAAATCACTTTTTCCAAGCAGCCGTCCTGTCCATACTGTTATATTGATGCACTACATGTACGCTAAGCGTACGGAGAAAAAGCTAGACGGCAAATACATAATGCTGCAAGCAAAATTGAATAAGTCCAGGAGGCAACATCCCACAAAACAGCAGCTTTACAGCCACGTACCAACCATCATGAAAACTATCAAAGTCAGACGAACCAGACATGCAGGATACTACTAGAGAAGTACGGACGAACTCATAAGCGATGTACTCCTATAGACCCCTTTACATGGACGAACAAAGGGAGGATGACAAGCTAGAATCTATATACAACAGCTCTGTGCCAATACAGGATATAGCTTGAAGATCTCCAGAGAGCGATGGACGATAAGAACGGGTGGCGAGAAAGGATCAGTGAAATCCGTGCTGGCAGCACAACATAATGATGATGATGTGTATGTGTGTGTGTTTTTGTTCGTGTGTGTGTGATTTTATGTAAGTATGCCTGTGAAGTATAGTTACCAGGCGTATTTACATTTGTTTTTGTTTTTTTGTTTTTTTTTTTATCTTGTTCAATGGTATATTAACCTTCAAACGTTACATAATGCTAAAGCAATCTTTGTAAAACAACAGTTTGGTTTGGTTTGGTTTCTTTGTTTAATGGCATATCAACTCTTTTTAGGTTATTTAATGCCAAAGCCATTCGCCTAGAAGAACAGTAGTGGTACTATTGAACCCATAGCTGGGAGGATAAGGGGATTCATACCTTTCCTAAGGGTATTTTCCCGAAAGTGAACGTAATAGCTTGACTGGAGTACGAACTCACGTACTACAATTCCGCAGTCCATCGCTTTAACCATTACACCACGAGAGCACCCCCTAAAACAACAGTGACACTATTGACCACAATACAACTGGAATAAAAGGGGTTCGATACTTTTACCTTGGGTATTAGTGGGCGTGATCGCGTGACTAGAGTTCGACATCAGATATTTCGAGGCCGCTCTCCATCACTTCAAGTATTGAAAATTGAGGACAATGCGCCAGTGAATGTGTGATACCTGCCTCCTTATATATATATATATATATATATATATATATATGTGTGTGTGTGTGTGTGTGTGTGTGTACTGTATTCAGAATGTTCTGCTGCTTAGAACCAATTTTTTTGTCTGTGCGTGTGAGTGAAAAAATTATACCACGTGACAAATTTAACTAAACCTTTAAAATGGTTGAAAATAACCCAATACTTGAAACCCTTTAACTATGCGTAAACACATGAGGTTTGTCACGTTTAAACATAATGATACCAACAAACTGATAACTAAGGAAATACATTTGAAATATATAAACAGAACTTCACATTAAATAATCCACAAAATAGTTGAGATGACATAAAACACAACGAAGCCAAACTATACTAAAAAGTTTTATTTGTCACTTTTTCCTCCATTTTCCTTTGGTTACTGGGAGATCCACATGAATAATAAACTTTTATGTAGATAATTTAAATATCTTATGTTTGAAATACGCTCTGCCAGATTAGCGTGTGCGTTTCATCAAAAATGTGGTGTTTATGTGTTTGTATTGGGTTTAAATGATAACAAGTATTTACACAAAATTTTTTAGCACTAATTGACGAAAATGAATGGATATCCTGATGCATAAATTTGTCATTCTCTTATAGGTCTTTTTTTTTAAATTTCAGCGCTAGGAGTTCTTGACAACACAAACCGCATTTGTGAAAAATTCATTGATGTTTACTCTGTAGATTTTTCATTGTAAACATTTCCTTTGGCAATATTTTTCATAGGAGACGAGCCGGCACGTACTACTCTTATCAATGCATTGACAGAGAAATCGAACGGAAAAAATGGCTTCATAGTTTCTAAAGTTCGTGCTATATTTTTTAAAAAATATTGAAACTAACTTTGAATTGACTTATACAAAAAAATGAATAATATATGAACCGTTAATGTTCTTTGGCGATCAATAGACTTATTCTAGTAAAGTGCCCATTGGTCAAAGCACAACGAAAACATTTTCGTACACGTTGTAAATCTGTTTCTTTTAATGCTTTTCACGACCTCTTGAGATTTATTTTCAGTTTTGTAAATTTAAAAAAAATGTTTGGCTTTGGTTTTGAGATATTAGAAGATTAAGCACTTGTACAATTGTTTTTCGCTAACGACTGTTTGAAAATATTGATAATAAGCTGTAGACAGCAGTCGACACATGAAGATGTTATCACTTTTACTCGGTCGTGCCCATGATTTATTGACTTATTTTAACAGCATCTCAACCAAAGATAGTTTTATGCCTAGCTGTTCAGGAACCACCTATATTATACATTTTTATATACGATTTTGTGTACTTATTTCTTAAGATTTGATTGGTTAGGTGGGTTTTATGACATATCAAACCTTATAGGTTATTAATAACAAATCATTTTCATATATATAAATATATATATATATATATATATATATATATATATATATATATATATATATATATATATGATTTGTAAACATATTTTGAAGATAACATTTCTGAATGAGCTTGTGATCATTTTTCAATCATTCAAATGGTTTCAAGTATTGATATGTAAGAGTAACAATTTAATTTAACATAAGTCATTTGCACATATTTGAAAAAAAAAGTAATTTTGTTTTTAGATGAGTTAGAGCTAAATTTTGCACTAAAGCATTGCTATTGTCTCTACATAATTAAATGGTTTAACTTATTGCTCTTTGAATACAATAATTCTATTTAATACTGATCATTTCTTTTCTCCTTATGAAGTGTTTATAAGTATTGATATTTAACACTTTATTTTATTGGACACTATCCATTGAATTGAAAAACAGTTTAATGTATCTAAGTATTGTCATGTATCACTAACAATTCAATTAAAAATCAGTCATTTGTTCAAACAGTCTAAATGTTCTATTTGACTCGTATACGGGACCCTACTAAGTGCTTCCACACTGGGTCAGAGTGGATCTGCAAATAATGGCAATGAAGGGTTAATACAAATTCCAGGCTGGAGTCTCCTCACTATCAGATAGTTTTGTATCATATCCAAGACAGTTTCGTAAGAGTTTTTTTTTACATAGTTATATGATTTTAACTAATCGTTTTCGATACAATATCAATACTTTTAACCACTCCCCTGTCTGCAAACAAGATGAATAATACTAAATAGAATTATTTGTGTTAGATGGCAATAATTGAAAAGATTCTAGAGTATAGAAGTAATTGAGATTATTGTTTGGAAACAAATTCGTTCTCTCTCCCTTACAAATGAAAATAACAACAAACTATTTCATTTAGAAATCAGATCTATATCTATTTAAATGTGTGTAAACAAATGTCTGATGTTCAACTGCTACTGTTATATAGCAATCCTTGAAAGCATTTTACTTTGTGCAAACAAACGATTAATAGGAAATACAGTTATTTGTACTTGATAGAAATACATGAAACCATTTACTATTTGTAAAAAAGAACTATATATATATATATATATATATATATATATATATATATATATATATATATATATATATATATACGCTCCACCATGGGGGATGAGCACTTTGGCGAAGGAATTCACGATTGCCGCTCGCATAATGCAAAGCTGTTCGAATTAATTGAGCACTCTTGTATCCGGTAAGGCATAAAATGTAGACAAAATACTTAATACCTTATATTTTCCTAGATGAAGTGGTACGCTTGTTGGCCGAGCGGTCTGATACTAAGTGTAAAGTAATGTTGGGCGGGTTTCGATCCCAGCTTCAGGCGTGCCACGTGTGTAGCCACAATGAAGAGTGTCGATACAACGTAACAGTCTGTCTGTGGATGATAATATATACGCTCCCCCATGGGGGATGACCACTCTGGCGAAGAAATGTACGGCTGCCGCTTGCATAATGCAATGTTCTTCGAACGAATTGTGCATTCTGGTATCCGGTAAGGTATAAAATGTAAAGAAACAAACGTACTACTTAATACCTTATAATTCCATAGCTGACGTGGTACGCTTGTTGGCTGAGCTGTCTGATACTAAGTCTAACGTAAAGTTGGTAAAGTTTCGATCCTAACTTCAAGTGTCCTACGTGTGTAGCCACATTGAAGTGTTGTGATACAACGTAACATCTGTCTGTGGATGACAACATATACGCTCCCCCATTGGGGTTGAGTACGCTGGTGATGGAATTTACGGCTGCCGCTTGCATAATCCACATCACTTCGAACGAATTGAGCACTCTGGTATCCGTTAAGGTATAAAATGTAAACAAACGAACGCTACTACTTAATACCTTATAATTCCCTAGCTGACGTTATACACTTATTGGCCGAGCTGTCTGATACAAAGTCTAACGTAAAGTTGGTAAAGTTTCGATCCGAACTTCAAGCGTCCTACGTGTGTAGCCACATTGGCGTGTTGTGATACAACGAACCAGTCTGTCTGTGGATGACAATATATATAGAGAAGATTTGGTATTAGATAATACTAGATAAGCGTCCTACGTGTGTAGCCACATTGGCGTGTTGTGATACAACGAACCAGTCTGTCTGTGGATGACAATATATATAGAGAAGATTTGGTATTAGATAATATTAGATTAGATAACCTACAATGATTGATATGCCATAAAACCCTTACAGAATAAACCTATGCGATACAAATAATTTACCAACAGTTGTATAGTTTCTTGTATTTTTATTCAATACTATTACTTTTCAAACAGTTCTAATACCCCTGAGATTGACGCCTAACATATTCTACCCATGCAGGTCAGAATGGCCATGGTATTAATGGCATCAAAGGAATACTCTACACTACCTAGTACTCCAGAATTGGAGCATCACTTCCAGATGCAGTTTTCTGTCCTATCTGTATCACCACTTTTTGTTGGCTCTTAACCCTCGGCATCGTTTTCTAAGTTCCACTGGCTGAATGTTTAGACTTGCGCAGTTTTCCACTTTAATTTTGAATTCTATAAAGATTCACTTTCATAAGTTTTTTTTTTTCACTCTCTTAGTATATTCAGTAATATTACATTTTTGGTAATATCAAATATTCTAAGAGTTTTATGAACTAGTAATTATCTATAATTGAAAACCATGGCATGAACTATGTGGAAAAGATAAGAGTATTTGAAATTTCCGATTTCCGATCCACACTAACTGCAACTAATATCGATAAAACTTTATAATTTGCTTTTCTTCAGCTCGTCTGCCTTTGTCCCCCATGTGATGGAGATACTTTACTGTTATCTTAGGAAGAAGCTAGACAATAAATCCTACATCATCCATCTTCAAAATTGAATAATTTCAAATTTTATGTCATATCACATGAATATATATTTCTACTGATCTAGATCAATCTAAACGTCTTTTTTTCTTTATTGTTCAATAAGTCTTTTAATATTTATAAGTGGAATTTTCTATTCCGGATTTTCCTATACTATTCACTATTTCGATATTTGAGAATGTCTCTGCATTTGAAATGATTGATTTTTTGGTTATTGCACTTGTGATATTAAACAAATTGAGCAATGAGAGTTAATTATAATACCCTTCGTAAAATTAATGGAATTAATTATCTTTAGAGGTGCTTCAATTGTTTATTTTGTGTTACTTAGCAGTACATAAACTGATAAAAGATAAGACGTGAATCATAAAGTTTCCTTAAACAGATTGAATTAAGTAAACTAGATTAATATATTTTCCCGAGTCATGTTGAGGAAAATAGTATAG
>CAUZXS010006046.1:25000-32839 GCA_963585895.1 Sepioteuthis lessoniana
TCGGTTCTTAAAAAAATTAAAAATAGGAAAGCTGCAGGGCTAGACGAGATCCCCCCAGAAGTATGGAAGACTAGAAAATTCGACGATATACTGCTCCGGCAATGCAACGCTGTCTATAGTCAAAATAGGATAGAAAGATGGATGAAGGGATGCATCCTTCCTTTCCCTAAAAAAGGCGACCTCGGATTAGCCAAGAACTACCGAGGGATAACGCTTACATCCATAGCAGCCAAAATCTACAATGCCCTACTACGAAACCGCATAGAACCCAAAATAGACAACATACTTAGGAAAAACCAAAATGGCTTCCGGCGAAATAGATCCCCAACCTCACAAATATTGACCATCCGTAGAATCCTTGAAGGCGTCCGGGCAAAAAACCTTCAGGCGACATTACTATTTGTCGACTTTACCAAGGCCTTCGATTCCATCCACAGAGGGAAAATGGAACTAATCCTACTAGCATACGGCCTACCAAAAGAAACCGTAGCAGCAATAATGATCCTCTACAAAAACACAAAAGTAAAGGTACGTTCACCAGATGGAGACACGGAATACTTCGACATTGTTGCAGGAGTACTACAAGGAGACACGCTAGCCCCATACCTCTTTATCATTTGTCTAGACTACGTGCTTAGAACTTCGATCGACAAAATCAGAGAAAATGGCTTCGAGCTGACTAAGAAAAGAAGCAAAAGGTACCCCGCAAAAACAATCACAGACGCCGACTACGCTGATGACTTAGCGTTACTGGCGAATACGCCTAATCACGCAGAGACACTACTGCATAGTTTGGAACGAGCTGCAGCAGGCATTGGCCTCTATGTCAATGCGCACAAAACTGAATATATGTGTTACAACCAAACGGGCAACACTCTAGACAGAGCCTCTCCGAGGCTAGTGGACAAAATCACCTACCTAGGAAGTAGCGTCTCATCAACAGAAAACGACATCGACACACGGCTGACGAAAGCATGGACGGCTATAGGTAGGCTCTCAATCATATGGAAATCAGTTTCTTCCAGATAGCAGTTGTATCGATACTGCTATATGGATGCACTACATGGACGCTAACCAAACGGCTGGAGAAGAAACTTGACGGCAACTACACTAGAATGTTGAGAGCAATACTGAACAAGTCCTGGCGACAACACACCATGAGACGCCAACTGTACGGCCACCTACCTCCCATCACGAAAACTATACAGGTCAGACGAGCCAGACACGCCGGACACTGCTGGAGAAGCAAAGACGAGCTCGTAAGTGACGTACTACTATGGACCCCCACATATGGCCAAGCAAAAGCAGGACGACCAGCCCGAACTTACATACAGCAGCTATGTGAGGACACAGGATGTAACCCAGAAGACCTGCCGGAGGTGATGAACGATAGGGAAAAGTGGCGAGAGATGGTCAAGGATATCCGTGCTGGCGGCACGTCTTGATGATGATGATGATATATATATATATATATATATATATATATATATATATGTGTGTGTGTGTGTGTGTGTGTGTGTGTGTGTGTGTGTGTGATACAGAGACACAGAGAGAGAGAGAGATAGAAGGGGGGGTCGGAATGTGAATCTATTATTCAGGCGCATATTTATGAATAAAATAAAAAATATGGAACATATATATTCCCATGCATCCTTGGTAGTAGAAGGTATTTACCCCAACCTTCTGCCAGAAATAGGATGCAACATAAGGTTTGCTCTTAAGCAGGTGTAATACGTAAGATTTTTGTGTTTGCATTCATTTAGACTGGTTGGCGGCCATGAGATTAAAGAGCACAGTCTGCCAAACTGCAAGTGTGGAAATACTTAGATTAATACATATCTTGAAGTTATTAGTAATATATGAAATGTAATTATTTTCGTTTAGGATTTAAAGTTAGAACCCCGGGTTGATTTTCTGTGATGATAAACCTTATTGCAAGATCATTTCTGTAAAATAGATCAATATATCTCGTCAGCTGCTCGTTGTAATCGTAGCTTTTACTATAATTTGTGAACTGCGCAAGACAGAAGATCCCAACCGAAATGATTCACAGACGCGTCATTGGTTTCATGGCTTCCATCATCATAAAACATACTGGATCTCTACTTTTTACTTGCAGTATATTGAGATGTAGTAAAAGTTAGCTTTCCATGATAATTTATCAAATATTTCAATATCACAGCAATATCAATGTCTTTCCACCTTTTTATTTTTATTTGTATAAATATATAAAATGTTTTACTTTTTTAATAATGTAGGGTATTGGTAGAAAATCAATATATAATAAATAGTGGTTATCTCAGTTTTTAAGTTTTTCGAATCCAATGATAAATATATATCTTTTTAAATCACGTAATCTGTGATCTAATCATTGGCTATAAATATAACTTGTCAAAATAAAACTTTAAAAATTTCAGTCATGTATGACTTGCGTCACGAAATTGCATTCACTCGCTTTAACCTTTTGCGGTTTCGGGGTTTTAAACGTAGCCACGAAGTCGAGAAATGCTACTTAGCGTCTCCGAGGCAAAACAGCTGGAATAAAAGATGTTAAAATTTAACATTTTATTTTTATCCGGACGACTTTCACGCTTTTGTTTCAGAAGGCATGAAAATATCTTTCTCGTTCATAGCATATCTTACGCATTACAATTGCCGGAAAAGATCGACAAATCTTATCATTAGATTAATATAAAAAAGAGGAAATGAGGATGTTCTTAAAAAAATTTCCCGAACGAACATATAAACTTTACTTGTGAATTTGATTTTTGAATTCTGTAGTTGGATATATTTCCTCAAGCATCTGAATTTTTTTAGTAGAATATATATATATATATATATATATATATATATATATATATATATATATACGATTTCTCTCTATACTTTTGTTTGTCTTGGTTCTACACAAAATTATGTCACACCGCCTTCTTCCAGCGTTAAATACGTTTCTATGAAGTTTGCTATACGCTTTGACCAAGTGAGAGATTTCCCTCATATTTCGCTAATTGATTTGAAAATCACTTATTAAAATTTGATTTTTAGAAAATTAAAGCTAAAACAGAAAATTATGTTCTATTATTTATTATTAAACTTAACTTTTTTTATAACTTTTCTTATAATTTTTTATATATTACTTTTTTTGATTTCATAATTAACCTTAGCTGTGATAGTATAATGACTAAAGTAAAGTTGGCAACCGTTGTCCAGTGTGACCCGAAAGCTCCATATTCGATAGCTACTACACCAAGTTGTTGGCGCAGGCGCTACTCCTTCTGGATGGCTCCGCTCAACCCTTTCCTAATAATGCTGTGTGTTAAGCAAGGTAGCAGTTTTGAGTCTTTCGTATCACACGACCTGGGATAGAGCCCAGGTTTCCCGGGCCATTATGCCAATGGCTGGTACATCTGTATATAAACAATGATATTCTTGCAAATTGAAAACATTATTCTTATTTAAAACCGAACCAGCCGTCAATTGTTTTTCTTTAACTCATTCGAAAAATAAGATAAATACTTATACCAACAGAAGTGATCTATTCACGTAAGAAAACTGCATTTTCAATATTACTTTACGGATTATTTTTGTTTATCGTTACAATTATATTCGCTTCGTTTATTTTGATTATATGAGCTGTTATTCCTTCCAAAAATATCCAATAGGAAAAGAAATTTACAGAATTTTATTTCAGAAGAGGCTTTATACTTCCGATTGGTGTTGTTATTTGTATGCATTGCTTATAATTCCAACGAGTACGTATACATATTTGCTGGATGTTTATATGAATTACACTTTGAAAAATATTTGATCTATGAGATAAATTGTGTTAAGTGATTTGACAAGGAAAGCAAATTGAGTCGAAAATGATATTTGTTTGCTGAAATAAACCCTTTTACGCCATTGATCTTACCAATTATATATATATGTATATAAATAAATTGAAAGAGACAAATAAACAGTCAGACAGAGACAGACGCAGAAAGACAGAAATAGAGATAGAGAGAGCAGGGAAAGAGAGATAGCTATTTGAATATATATATATATATATATATATATATATATATATATATATATATATATATATATATATTAGGGTCATTAAAATAGAAATGAATATTGGCTATATATTTGACAATTGTTCGAATTATGCACGTCTGCAAATGAAGAAAAAATCAATTCTAAACAGTTCATTCATGGTCCTAGAGAAGACTGTCAACATAACCAACTTTACAGCTCTCAGCTATTAGAACTTTTTATTTTTTATTTTTTTTTCCATTTCTTGGACTCTTTTCCACTTAGACCTTTTGTGTCAAACCCATTCCTAATTTTTCACTTACAAAACATTCTTTTCCGTACATATATCATTTTGTACAATTAACATGAACTGCTCTATTAAACCTTCCTAAATTTGACTATGTTAGGATTTCCGCTATTTTGAAGATATATATATATATATATATATATATATATACTCACACACACAGTAAATCCAATTTTGGTCTCGAATAACTTTTGAGAACACTTCACATTCTGAAGACGACGTTTCACTTATTTAGCATTTCTGTCTTGGTAACTTCACTCACAGTTTCAACACATTTTGAAAATACATGCATTATATATATATATATATATATATATATATATATATATATATGTGTGTGTGTGTGTGTGTGTGTGTGTGTGTGTGTGTGTGTGTGTGTGTGTGTGTGTGATTTACAAGACCCATGAAGTTTTTTGCATCTAATTATCTGACTGTAGATGTAGAGAGATGACATTCTTGAACTTTGAAATTAGATTTGTCCTTCTTCTAACCTGGGAATAAACCAATGCTTGAATGACCGTTCATCTTTTTTATATTTATCCCCTCTGCATCAAAAAGAGGAAGAGACTGATGTATGTATCGTTTAGAACATTAGTATAGAAAGAACTAAAACGGTCTTAGCCGATATTGCTTTACCGATTCTATTTCCCCAATTATTATTTGTTTGGCAGTCTGCACATATTTACTATACATTACTGGTATCTTCATATAAATATCTAATTGGGCTATTTCTTTTATGTGGATATTATCTCTTCTGTTGATTAATAATTATACCATGTAAACATTTAGCTCTTAATATAGGCTATAAAAAAATTATACTTTTTATTTTATAAAGGTAATAATAGAAATTTAAACGACCGACAGCGGGCCCTTCTAAAAAGCTAATGTACTGTATGATATGGTAATAATCTATTATATTATAACTATCTTTGGTAATTTTCAAACTTTCGTTTTATTGGAATTTAAGAGCGTTTATTCACTGTTCTTTTTTTTTTCTTTTTTTTTCTTTTTTTTTTCTTTTGTTGAATTTTATACGTTAAAAATATTTTGATCAAAAATATAGTCAGCATTATTTAACCATCATATATAATAGTATTCAATATGGAATATATTTTTCGTTTTTTTTTGGTCAGAGGATAAAACGAGGAACGTATTTAAGAAAGTGCGTTAAGAACGCAAAAAACTATCATCCGAAGAAAAAAGATTTGTGTTTATTCAACATATTTGAGATTTACATAGATCGAACGCATTTGCACTTCATCACCAATGATCAGGAAGTGTAAAAACTTAGGAAACTGATTCGGTTACTGATAATATTCTGATTGATGACCGGTCGAATTTAACGGCACTTAAACCTGACAAGCATTATTTAAGATTGAAATAAGGGAATCAAGTTAATTGTACGTTCATGTTTGTATGTTTTGTGTAACTGCTTGAGAGGCTTTTTTTTACATTCGGTCCGATGGAATACAAAAAATAAATAAATAAAGATGATGTATTTGACTGATAGATTGAACAGTAATGGATACAACCATTTAGAATTGATGTGGTTGTAATGGCAGTGAAGGTTATCTTAATCTCTAGATACCTATAACTTCAGGCAAAGAACTATATACTGTGAAGTGGCTTTCCAATGACACCAATTTTTAGGGGTCATGTTAAATAGCAATACTTGAAACCATTTAATTCTTTGCAAACAAAAGCTTTATATTACGTAGAAATAGTGTAAGCAATACTTGAAACCATTGAACTGCTTTCAAAGAAATGAACCCAAACTTCATTTAAAATAAAGTTACCTAATCACTAATCTCTTACAAATCAAAAATCTTTGAACAAGATTTGGGATTAAATAACTCACAAGGCTTGATATGCCATAAAAAACTGACCAACCAACTTTCTTCTTCTCTTACAATAATTTTCTAAATTTCAATCCTCTCACTTCTGAGTCAATTGCTTTTCCTTGTTTTTTTATTTCTCTGGCCTTCCAACTTATTCCCTTTTTTGCTTTCTTTATTTCTTTCTCTACTCCCATGATTTGAAAGGTTTTCAATTGTCTAATGCTCCTGTATTTTCAACTTGCAGCAAGACCGATGCCACCACCTCAAAACAATAAACAAGCAGAAGTGTAAATACATGCATAAATGACCTCATTATTATTGATGGGAGCTATTCTAGTTCTGAAATAAATCATAAGCAAATATATTTCTTTAGGGATATCTGCGCAGGCGGCGCGACATGATGATGATGATGATGATGATATTTACTTGTCTTCTTAAAATAATTTAAGAATACTTCAATGAATAAGGTGAATATTGCCTAAGAAATAGAGAGCACTTTTGCTTTTTTTCATGGAATTCAATGGTGATTAATTTTTGCCTGCCCTAGAAGACCGTCATCATGACTTTCTTTACAGACTACTGCACTCAGAAGTTTTATTTTACCGACAAGTCAGTGTTTTTTCACTCAGACTCGCCAGGGAAAACACATATTTAGTCTATTTAGTAACATTTTTATTTTTTTCACTAAAACATGCTTCTTTATACACATTACCCGTTCTGTAAATTTTCCATTGTTTGCAATTCTTAACCACTAAAACGTCGATAAAAGAACTCTGTTCAAGCATGGAGCACCCTGTTTGATGTGCCACTTTTTTGAATAGCCTTAAAACTTTTTGCGAGATTAAAATATGCTGTGTTATTAACGAATTTCAAACGCTGCATAGTTTACATCAGTGAAATCCTACCCTAAAAATGATGTCTGAGTCCAGCAACTTAGTCACTACACAAAGAGACTGTCTCAAAAATTGGATGAAAAAAAACAGATTAATGAAACACAATACAATATCAAATTGCGAAATGTACAATATGTTTCTATATACTGAGCAAAACCAATTGTCAATGAAATTTTACATTGCGCATGATTTGTAGTTGGTCTTAAATACAGTTATGATGGTTGGTGTTTAATGGAATATCAACTTTTTGGAGTTATTTAATGCTATTATAGTTATGATTGAAATTGCTTTAGAAAGGAACTGTGCTCTACAAGTTAATAAAACAAAATATTTTGAATTATGAAGGATATAAGTTACCTTCAAGATTCTAGGTAAAATATTAAGTAGTATTTTTGTTAAAATCATGCAAATCCATTTATGATGAAAAGATGCATGGGTGGATAGCGTTACGTTTATCGTCGTATGAAATAGTCATAAGTTAAAATCCTACATTAGACTTTCCTTATTTTACCTCTCTCTAGTGCTCGTAGCAAAAGCGTGCATCTATCACTTCTCTTTCTCTTCTTCATTTATGGGTTGATAGTTAGGGAAACTGGATTCTTGATGCTTTAGCAGTAAATAATCAACACGTGATTCCAACCCAGCTGTACTTCGCTTTAAAAAGTGACACTTTTTCACATCCTGCTCGTGGCAGTCATTTTGCGTATATATAAACATTTTTCATACCATTTTGAATTTTTTAAAAAATTAACTATGAAGGAAGTATCTTCTTTTTTTAAATCTTATC